>JAQSVV010000441.1:0-600000 GCA_036375495.1 Agrotis segetum
CATACATATTTCTTGCTAAAACATTTTATACACCGAAGTCTTTAAAACTAATAAAAATATTCAAATAAACAATATCAAAACATGTACAAATCAGGACTGACATCCTGCCATCAATCAAATCTTTATGGGAATAACATAAATTACAACGTACAAACTAAATTCCAATTTCCTGGATCACAAATTCGCCGACCCGGAAAGGTATTGACAAATGATCTGTGATCCTTCATGACCAGATCTATTTACTCACAAAAGCCTGACAATGTAAATAGAGAGAGACAGAGAATACAGAGCACAGAATAGAAGGGAGCTTAACAAAGATCGTGACCTATATTTCCACTACGAGGGTTGACGTAGATTCGGGTCAGGCACTTATGATCTCCAATGCAGAGCTATACTTTAGAAAATCCTTTGAGGTGCAAATGCATGCAGACAAATTGAGTTCCACTAGAGCTTTTAGTTGTGCAAGTGGATTCTAGAATAATCTGAGAGTAATAAAAACAATATAAAAAGTAGTCGCGATAGATGAGAAGAATTTGTGGTATTTAGTGATCGTTAATAAAACGTTAAACTCACGCTTGTTAAAACAAACATGTCAAAAATGTGAGGAAATAAAGCTATTTTGTTCTATATTCTACAGGCACAGATCGAAAAGTAATTTGAGCAAGACAAAATATGTCAAGAAAGTTGTAGCTCGCAGTCTATTATCCACAAACAGTATATTGTCCCAGTAAGTCACAACACCGCATAGAAAATTCAGAGCGACACAGCTCCAGCCTTTACAAACCATTCAGACAAAATTATAATAACGAAATGATACAAATGCGAAATGAAGACAAAACAATAGCTGGAGTCATAACTACGGATCCCTGAATGATGCAGCACTGAAACGTTGACTCTGTGAAAATTCTAAGGCTGTACACGCCTCTTTATACAATAGCTTGACCCAAATTGCGAAAAGCGAACGCTCGAGCATTCTGAAGTTTTAAAGCGCTCTAGAGACAGATATCAACGCTAAAAGGCTCTAGGTCCGAAATAAACAAAAGTATCTTCGCTTTAACTGAACGCAAAAACACGAAAAAAATATCCCGGTACAATTTGGATAGCGTAGAAAATAAAACGAAATGAGTATCGATTTCGGCCATCATTTATTTCACTGGAACTCTTTATTGGTCCAGAGAAAGGTTTTTATTCCGAAAACACGTGAGGATAGTACTCAAACCGAGTAACTCATTGATTGTCAGTGGAATAAATAAGACCAGACTTTAATCGTTATGGTGTTGGTCTTTGTATGAGCAGGAAGACTGCCAAATAATACAACAAAGTTTAGGCATCTCATTTTGACAAAGACATTTAAATTCTTGGAATTTTAGCACCACAGGAACTGCTTATTACCGAAAGCAATTTAAACAGGAAAGAGTTTAAGGACACTTTCTTTAATGACTTTAATGTGTTCTTCAAATAATTCTCGCTCATTTAAAAGATTGTTTTGATCGTCATGTGTGTATTAAACATTCATTTGAAACGACTCGAAATAAAAACTCGTATGGCTGAATGAGTTGATGACAGCGGTTAAATAGGGTCGGATTGGATCTCACAAACATAAAGGTCACTACTGTCAAATACAAACCGTTTTTGACGTATTCGTGCAGTCGTTTTATTAAAAAAAAAGGTGATAGGAAAAACAATCGCGAAAGCTAACTCAATAAATCTGAAAATGTGGGAAGCATCCCGATTTGATCTCAAGAATAACAGTAATTTATTTGATCCACTTTAAAATGTAAATCAAAGTAACAAACATTCGTCAGTGTAGTAAGTACTGCCTGCAGACAGAAATATAAAGTCATTGATGCCAAATGTGCAGTGCATTATTTTGAAGAGGCTGACGACCACGCAATTCCTTACCTAAAGCAAAACCCCCGCATTATACGGCCTATAACTTTGAAAGACGTTCTAATAAGACCTTTATTATTACAGCAATAAAAGTATATGATTCAGCAGTGAAAGTTGTTATTATTAGCCGCGGAAAAATTGGTACAACGTCTCATCATCCTCTATTCAATGTACTACACAGAATGCACATAATTTGGCACCAGTTCTTTTATTGCATGATATAATTTTCTTTTGGCCACATAGCATTAGCTTTTCGTTCTGTATAAAAATAGTTTCAATATCTATCGTGTATCTACTCCGCAGCATTGCTATGATATCATTTGTCTGACTAACAGACTAGTGACATTGTGCGGACCTCAGTCAGCTCGTATGGAAATCGTACCGGCCTTGGTGGACTATAAAGCTGTGATTAGATCTCACACAATAAATCTCGTTATAAAACAAAAATACTAGCGCCGTTAATTCAGCAGTAAAATGGTCACAAAAACTTTCAGAAATAAAATGTTTGTTGATGGGCGCATAGTAGGCAACTTTATCGTTGTATATCAAATGGCACGTACATCGTTGGGTATCAATAAACAACCCTGTTTGGTAGAGTTCGGGTATAAAAGGGGGTTCAATTTCGTACCAAATAGGAGTTGGAATGCTCCTTTCAAGCGGCGTAATCGAAAAATGTAAGGTCGCCGTTTTACTGTAAAATAATACTTTGTATATTGTTTCATGAACGAAAATGGCTACAATCTTTCAATCTGACAACAAAGAGAAGTTTATTAAGTTGAGCGCCGCAATCAAAGCGAGCAACAGAAACAAGTACAGAATTAATAACTTGCAAGACTTTCTGAAAGATTTGGTTTGCGGAGCCGACGATTCATTTACTTTGTATGTCTGCAACTGAAGCAGGAAAACTTTATTAAGTCTTATCAACGTGTCGCGGGTAGTATTAACCGTTTATACAGTGCGAGAACGGAACAGGAAGCCACTTCTCGCTCCAATGCTTGCAGAAAATGAACAAACAGCATGTAATGAGAGTTTTATTCAAGCTTTTTGTGCAGCCCTTTCAACCATTGTGACGAATTCAATTAGGTCACAATACGTTTTTAATCGAACAGCAGGAGAACATGGAAAATACTTTCGATCGAAACGAAATCTTTTGATCCTGACGTAAACAAGCTTATCTCTTGCTAACTGTTGATAAAGTAAACGCGTAAAGATAAGGGACAGCGTTAGAAAAGATTCCTTAATGGTCACATTGTTCGACAGGCGGCTGGTGGTAAACGGTGCCAGTTTCGGATCGATATGAGGGGAGTAGGCACTGGCGGGGAGCCAACCACTAAAACACGGCAAGCCAGAGTTTACGTCGACGCTTTACAGAAAATTACAAACGCTAACTTTATTTATTAGTTCAAAAACAACATGGATAATGTTGATGACGTGAAGCACTCGAACGATATCTGGTTAAAACCAGAGCGGACAGTGATAACGGTGAGAGCTACCAGTGTCACGGACGTACGTCAGTTCAAATTAATAAAGTGAACGACATTGACACACGAGAGCAGCGAGGGACAACAATAAAAACATCGATAGACTCGACTGAACCGATTCGTGCGTTTGAGAGGCCCATGTGACCACGAGCGTCATGAACTATTTCAGTTTAATAACATGCCGCGCTACAAACGTGACCGTCAGTTTAACTCGACAACTTGTCGCTACGTAACCAAACTCCCAGAAGACTGAAGGGAACAACACAAATAAGTCCCATAGAAACTTCATTGTTACAACTAACCATTTAAGGATTCCTTCTGAGCATTGTCTGTTGCCTCATCAACTGTTCATTTTCAATCAAATTGTCGCGAGAATAGAATATGTGTCGCGAGAATAGAATCTATGTCGCATAAACACGACAGTATATTACATAATAAAGCGGGAGATGACAATGGAGGAAATTGTCACTTTTGGAGTCATCCGGCGGCTAAATTGACACCGCCTCTCCGCCTCCTCACGACACGGTTCAAATTATCTCAGACGTATGATAAATGGCTGGTATAACCATTATTTATTTAGTTGAGCATGTTTATGCTAGTGTCAGCAGCATGGTAAAACACCGATGTATTAATATTTAATTTGACATAAAACGCACATCCCATATCGATCGTAAAGGCATGTTCGCATTCCAGTCAATTGTATGAACGTGCTGAGGAGGAAGTGAATCGTATGGGACTGACAGCACGACGGACGCAATGCAAATCTGTGGCGTGCCGGCGACGTCCATTTATCGTTTTGATCACGTCAACCCGGCCAGATCCATATCGAACACATACCAGACTCTGCTACCCAAGTACGAGAGTTCAATTTAGATGTTGATAAGAAAGATCAGGGATGTGAGCTAGATGCAAAGTATAGTCGCTCCTAATACAAAGAAGTAAAGTCGGTATTCATTTTTGAAGACACGCAGGGTAATCGCGGTATAGACGGGAGACTGGTCCGGCAATTTGCCTATTGCCGAGTTCAATTATCGCCCCCCGCACTCATTACTGAATTAAGGCGAGAGCGACTGTAAATTTTGTGACGCCTCTGCTCTAAAATTGTGAGTATGTTATGTAACTGATTGTTACCTGAATATATGGAACAACAAACAAAGGAGGAAACAGAAAAAAGAAAAGAAAATAAAGGAGAGTTGTTGACAGAAAACGATAAAATGAAAAATACAAAGGAGTTTGTTTATGAAGGAAACAAACTGAAAACAACACGCGTTCAGAGTTCAATAACTTACTTTACTAGTACTTAGTCACATAGTGTACAATGTCAACCTACACTAGCAACGATGTAAAGAAACCAATTAATAGATCGTATATTGGAATTCTAATAAATTTTGTCATAATACTAGTAATGACAATCAATAAAGCTGCGGTACGGTTCATAAACCGAGCGAGCCACAGTAATAAATTTAACAGCTTCCATTCAAGCTTCAAGAGATCGCTTTAATACTAATTAATATAACCGCCTTCGCATCGCCGAGGAAATTGGCATTCAAAATTATGATTTGGTATTCTAATAACGATGAAAACATTGGATTTTCCGACGTTTTCATTCCAATTTTTTCGTATAATTTATCTGCTCTGAAATCGTTTCAGCTGCTTTTAATTAATTGCGCGACAAACAAAACTGTTCAGCATAACGGGGACACATTTGTGCCATCGCTAGGAAAAATAGTTTCATAACAATCCAATTTATTCATTTTGAGACATATCTTCGTGGAACAGCAAACTTCTTTGTTACTTGGTAATTTAAATCAGTGCGTTAGACTATTTACAATTCACAGTAAAGTTCTATTAGAAAAGATTTCAGAGGAAAAATAAAAGAGAACCGGATTTTCCTTAAAAATGCTCTAGAACTTGATTCCGAGAACAAGACATTAATATGTAAAATTAAAAAGGTAGCACCTTAGATTCCAAAAAACATGTTCACTAAGACAGACTCATAGTCGCTAAGAAACGACAAGAAACTGCAAAGAGTGATAACAAAAACGCTAAATCATCTTGTCCCAAGTTTTCAATAGAGACTCGGTACAATGTTAGACTCACTAACTAACCAAAAAACCAGAGAAGAGAAAAAACAGCAAAGCAGTACTCACCAGGCATGAAGTGCAGTAACGCAGCAGTGATGGGGTACAGGCTGGGGCTGTACGTGATGTCCGGGCAGGCATACCCGAGGACAGACACAACCCTGTCGGCGACCGCCCGACCCTTGCGAGTCAGATGGTAGCCGAGGCAGTGGGTCGCCTCCACGAAAGGCGGCAACATGATCGGCTTGTCCGGCAACTCAACTGTGCCGAACACCTGGAAAGAGAGGAAGTTTTTAGAATACAGTGATTTAATAAGAAAACATTTAAAAAACCCAATATCCTCGACCAGGGTGTATAAATCAGAACGTCTTGCTCAGATGAGGCAGTCAGATTTAGCAATGTTGGAAAGAACTAAAAAAAAAACACACACAAACAGGATGAATGGCGAATACAGGCAATAGCGCTTTTAATATTTCCAAGGTGCTATCTATATGCCCGAAATCAAGCTTTGTTTTTGTGAAAAGAATATCAATTGTGTCGTCACGAATAATTAATAACTTTGCAAAGGCAGCAATATGCACTCTCATGAATAGCTGAAATAACTCAATACTTTCAATGGTGGCGAAACAATTATTATGTAACTCATCCATAATACTTCCCAGATTCAATAACTCCAATCGAGTATAGAATTTAAATTCTCCTTATGTCGAATGAAAAAGAACAATGCGCGTTCTAAGAAAAATGCCAGACATTCGTTTATTTTTAAAAGTCTGCTTATTGTTACACAAGATAACAGGATATCAACATAATAAAATACTATAAAAGAAATCTCTATTACGAAGTTTTATCAAGCTCTTCTCGGAATCAAAGGGGATCTGAATGAATTAGTTGTTTACCATCTCTGACCAGGAGACGGATGGCGACATTACTAGAGTAGCAATCAAATATAGACGTCCCAATTCCCCGGCAGATTTGTGGGATTGATCTGGCAACATGAGGCCTCGCAGTCTGTCGATTCTGTTGCTGACGTCAATAAAGTATTAGAAAGGGCCTTTAAAATACAAGTTAACAAATTATTTTAATCAATGATTCGCTTATAATTCATTATTCAATTACTATGGAAAGTTACATGCATACGCAATACTAACAAGTAATCTAATTGAATTCAAACACGGATTGATACTACGATAAATAATTTATCAGCACATTCTAAAAATGATTCAAAAATGTATGCGATTCTAACCATCAAATTGTTTCATCAAACAGTTACGAAGGATATTTTTAAAACGGTAGATGCTAGAGATTTTCGAATTAGTGTGCATGTATGAATTTGTTATCCAATCTGTAGTTGACATGTTCTGTGGCTGCGTGATTATCCACTTTGTAGCAAGGACAAGATGAAGCGAGGCGCACAAATTATATATTTGAGTCTGCATGTCGGCTTTGATACACGGTACCTTCGCTGAGATAGATGAATATGACATTGTGTCTGAACTACTGACTACAATATCAAGTTGTTCTAGGCTAGAGAATGGAGACGATAAAAATACAACCACTAATAACTAAGTTCTAACTGCTGATAGTGGTTTACTAAAGATTAATTTGACGAGTCGGATGATAAGTTAGAAGAAATGAATCACCATGATCAAAAAAGGATAGGCTTGTGTGACTGTGTGACATATTGTTATCTACATCAATTAATGAATAAATCTGTGTTTTAATAATAAGATGAATCTCGGTTAAAACATAGAATAGTGTTTCACAAAGATTTCATTGTATCTTAGATTTTCATTCAGCAATATACTCCCTAAGTAACGGAGAAGAAGTTATTACCATTTGGATCAGTACAGTAGTCAAATATCAAATATCAAAGATCTAATTTTGCGGAAGGAGAGGTTGATTGATGTTCTTTATTCGTTGTTATTTAAAAAACTTCAGCAAGTACAATAGCGAGTAGCAAGTCAACTAAATCTGCTTTATGGGCAAGACTTGAAGCAACGTCAACAGAGGCTAATGTTAATAATTTCTTGTATACATGCTGCCTTAATCATCGCTGTAAAGTAGTAATCTCCATGTCACGTTTCCTGACAACTTAATTATAAACAAAACAGCGTATCCTTACTATCATGACTTGGACAAACAAGCTTGGACCAATATTTTTGCACAAAAAAAGATAAGAACTAACGTTCTTTTAACTTATTTTGGTAAAATGACTTTCGTTGGGCTTGGTAAAATGTATTTTGGAACATAATATTTGAAAGGCTAAGAAAATCGATTGATCTGATAATGAAAGGAGCATGACCAAGCATGACGCTAAGTGCACACGTGTTTTATGATCAGCCAACGTAAAAATCGGTTCACTGAACGATACCGTACACGGGTGCGATAACGATAGAAAAGAACTAGGCCTGTGCGTTGCGTAAATTTTCAAAGCCAACGAACCCAATGTTTGTAAATCGAACGTTACGATAAATAAAATAAATACATGCAATAAACATTTGTCACAGAGACAACAGCCGGTCCCGGCGATGTGACGCCAACTGACTAAAATTAGACCATCAACAAAGCTCGCGTAAAAGAAGATTCAGATAATATTCGCAACAAAAATAATATAGCTTCGCCGGACGGTGATAATTTTAGTGCAATAATATTCAGTGCCATAGTTTCTCAATCGTTTGATGGTTTCTACAGCAACAATTTAATTCGTTAGAAGACACGGATTTTTTTAGATACCGCGGTCTAGATCCAGATAAATAAGTTAATACACCCGCCGAGGTTTAGATACAATTCTGGCTTGGATTCTATGGATTTACACATTTGTTGTTGCTGTTTTCATTACATCGAAACTGCGCCAAACTATGCAAAGTGGAGTTTTGAATGCTGGCTTTATGAGAACGTTCAAAGCCGTGCGCGAAACTCTAAAGCCGGCTCTCGACAGAGTAATGCTTACAAAGCATTACTCGAAAGCCAGCTTCACTCTGGATCACAATGGATCAAGGAGTCTCAAAAGGTGATGCTGAGAGTCTTGTTGTGAAGTGTTCATGTTAAAGAGGCAATGACAATGAGGCGTTCCTCGGATTTTAGAATTGTTTATAAAGCATTTACTGGGAGTGGAGAAATAATGAAGCATGTTGGAAGTGAAGTAGATAAACATGTCGTCGAAATACACAAGTATTTTTCTGACACTACAATAGGCTAGTTGCCTAAAAAAATGTAATTAGTCCGTCTTTTAGATTATTCAAAAATAAGGGACACGAAATTACCAAAAATTACAAAGATATAGCATATTAAAGTTACGTGTGACGTCACGATGCGTGGCATTTTTCGCGCAGAGTGACGTCACAGGTAACTTAAATAGGCTATTATCTTTGTTCTAGTTTGTTTAATCGAAAAAAGAAGAAATACGTGTCCAATAATTTTAGTATAATCGAAAATACGGACTAAATAGAATGTAATTATTTTGACCCTGGAAACTACCCTATTAAAATATATGTACCTATTTTAAATACAAGTAATATTTTTGAGAATAATCTAAATCTATTTAGAGAATTCAAGTTCTTTCAAACATGTATCTGACAGTAGCCCCCCGGTTAATCAATGAGATAGAAGACCGATGTTATAAATTATAAACTGACTCGTTTAACAAAACAAAACTAATGAATAATGTTGTGTGTGCTTTGTTTTTCAATTACATGAATAATAAATAAATAATCTATTAACTACTAAATCCCTGAATATTTAGATTCCTTTCAAAGAAATGATTGTTGATGTTGAGAGTTATTTGAAAATAATGCTGAAAGTTGGTATGTAGCACAAAATATTCCTTGAAGGACTCGATTTAATTTCAGCTAATCAAAAGCTATTTACTTGAGATTTACAAGTCTCATTGGTTTTAACAAATTACTAGTAATGATTAGAGTATACTTACAACATAATAATTAAATTAAGATCAAAAACTGCATAAACGGGGTTCACAAAACAAAATAACATGAAGAAGTTACGTTACATTACATTGCAGTTGCATTGCAAACACAACAGAGACTAAACGGAACCGATCAAGCTACAGCAAATACACTAAGAATTTTCTCACAATCCAAACAGCGAGTACAGAATCCATATTGCGAATATGAAAAAATTCTTCGCGACTTTTGCTATAAAACTGCACAATAGGGTTTTCTGAAAAGCCCGAAGGCAACTCTACTAACTTATGAATGGTCTATTTAATATTTCTGTCGCGTACACCACGTCCGGGGTTCTTGAATAATGAATATCGTTGTCGTCCACAAGTTTTTGCCCACGGAACTAGTCGGTTAAACTGTTAGTCACGTCACTGTTGAAATTTTCAACACCATAATGAAATTAAAGTTTCTGTTCAAAACAAAAATGCTGGTAAAATGCGGCAGCAGTGTAAATAAAAACAGCCGTGTCAACCGTTGTTGTGTCTACACTACAGTACTTATTTAAATCTATTTGCGTATTATGTATCAGTTGTGTTACGTCAGACTTAATTTAATTTCCTGAAAATGACTATTTTTTATGAAGGACTAATACTTGATTTGATCGCATAATTTTCGTTGTCTTATGTAAGTTTCATTGTCATTTTGTTGCGCGTCGCATCAATTAATGTACAATGCTGTGAAATGTACAGTCGCGGAATGAAAAGGTTCGTCGATTTTCAAATTGATTCGTTTAACGTATCGCGAGCACATATTACCTTTTGAATCTTTGTTACAGAAGAGACTCGAGTTACAGAAAATAATGTATAAATGTTCGTCAATAAAGTTCAAAATTATTCAGCTCAAAGTTGTTTGACTATTTATCTTGTCAACAAGATCTCTGAAGAGGTCAATGTTTGATGAACCAAAACCTTCTTGTTGGTTCAACCTGCCATTATTATTAATTCAAATAAAACTATTGTCAATCTGTCAAAGCCATCATTGTAAAATTATGATGTTTGTCCAAGAGTGATAAGAAATGCATTACATTCAATGGGATTACATTATAGACGACACGTAAAAAAAGTTGGTCTGACAACGGCTCAAAAGAAGCACGCTTAAGATTTGCGCAGACTTATTTGAACTTCGATTGGAGTACCACTATATTTACCGACGAAAAATGTTTTAAGTCAAGCCAACATGGGAGGCTTATTTGTGGAGTTATAATAGTACGAGACATACAGAAGACCATGTAGTGCCCAATTTCAGTTCTGGACGAATCTCAGCCAATATATGGGGGTGGATGTCAGCGGATGGAGTAGGCGAGCTCGTTCTTCTTCCTTCAAGAGCAAACGCAACACACTATCTGTCTGTTCTAGAAGACAGTATGCTACCAAGTGTCCGTACTGTGTATCCAGCTGATGAGCTACTTGAGGTCAGCTATGTCCAGGACAATGCTCGCACGCACACTGCTCGTATTGTGAATGAATGGTTCAACCAGCATAGAGATATAGTGGTGATACCCTGGCTAGCAAGATCTGCAGATTTAAATCCGATAGAAAACTTATGGAGTTTAATGGTACAGCGATGGGAAAATAGAAAGCAAAGGACCAAAGAGGCTAAAGAAAACCACTACCGAATTATTTGGGAAGATATTAGAGGCACGGATCTATGCTTTCGTCTTGTGTGTTCCATGAGAAATAGGTTACAGTGTGTGATCGAAGCTAATGGTGGTTATACCCGTTATTAAAAATAAATGTTACTATGCTTACCTAATCGTAGTTTTAATTAACTTTTACTTGTTATTTTATAGTTGTCATTTTACTGTTGTTTTATTACATTTTGCAAAACCTTATTCAAGCAAAACCTTATTCGATAGGAAACGTCATTTTTATTCAAATGTTAGCAGCACTGTTTCTTACGCTGGTATGTTGGCACTATTCTTGCAGTACTAGTGCAAGCGAAAACCGACTCTAAGGTGACGAACCTTTTCATTCCGTGACTGTACTATTAATTTCATACGCTCACGTTTCCTCTTAAGAGCGAAAAACTAGTATAAGAAAAAAACCGCAATCATCCATACTCGGTTCGCGTGTGTGCCACGCCCCCAGCGCGCGCGCACGCTCTGAACAACGCGCGCGCTGCCAGCCGTCCTTCGCTCAGTCAAGGCCGCCCACGCGCTTAGAACGAATGCGCCAAAACCTGATCTCAGCCCTGTTTTGTTTATAAACGAAGCCTCAAAACAGGTTATACCACTTTTTGCACGTGATTTCCCGGGTTAAGCATATGAAGCATAAATGCTCGTCAATAATTTTGACAGAAAATGAATAATACAATGTATGAAATCACAATGGTTAGTAAAAACTCTTGATCGATGCAAATGCAAAAATACAATCTTGAGTCAATTACGTGGACCGTGTAAATAACAGTAATTGAGACGTTTGAACGAGGTGAAATTAGACAATGACGAAACGGAGTATATAAATTGGTTGCGGTTGCTGATATCGGAGCTTATATTAATCTAGTGTTTCTTGGCATTTACTTGCTGGCACGCAATAATAACACGAAGGTAAATATAAACATAAAGTTTGTATTGCCAATGCGTTATAGTATTGAGGTCGAACCGCACGTGGTATGTCGGGCTCGGGGCCCATCACTCGGATATTCGGGTCTTACAGAGGAATGTACCAAATCCAACGGAATCAATCTGTATGTATATCTACCTATTCGAACATGCACATTTGCATTCAACCTTGATGTTTGACATGAATAGTGTTTTGAATTATTGAGTGCTTTCAACGAGTCCACTGATATAGTCATAACAATCTGACGCACACTATGAAGTGTTGTTTTCAAAATTGATATCTGTTCTGTTTGGATTTATGACATCTTCATGATAGATAATTGCATGGCAGCTAACTAAGGCGATTTACGAACAAAACAAAGTAATAAGCACAAAATGGAACCTAAGATTTCCATGAACGATTAGTCAAGATGAATGAGAAGACAATTGGACGATTGTTAGCTACGACACAAATCATAAGGTGTATTGTATCTGGACAAGTGGACATGGATTATAGGTACATGAGCGACAATGGGCACGTGCGTGGGCGAAGCGTTAAGGCCCTAATTAGTACAGCCACAACCCGACGCGACCTCTTGCCACTGACAATCAACGCTTAATTGAATAAAGTGGACCGACATCAGCCAAATTGCAAATTTGATGCGCTTTGTGTAAGAGGTTTGATTACAGCTCTGTTAGGATTATGATTACATCAAGAGACCATTCATAATTCAGTATTCTTTACAACTGACAATATAATGGTAGTAAATTCATACATAAATTGAAGGGGCAGCAAAGGGCTCCCGCCGACATACCACAGTGGCATAAATATGTAAATGAACTCAGAGAATAAGGCAGAACTTTTCCTATATGCCGCTGTATAAATAAATACGCGGCCGCTGTTATTCTCTCTCTCTCGCGAATAAGATCGATGATACTATTTTCGGCGGAGCAAATCCACAAGGCGGATTCCGTCGGAAATAACTCCGTGTTTTACCATCGTACTGTGAGCGACTGTAAATCTTTCTTGGCTACAAGTCGATTGTGAAAAACACTCCTGTTATCTACGAGCTTGGATATTAGCATCGAGTAGATACGACGCTAAAACAATTAGAAGCCGGTGTTGTAATTTAAGATACAGTTGAAGTAATAACAGCAAATTACAAGAAAAACAAAGGTACTCGTAAAGATATAAGACGCGCTTCTAGCTAAACCATAAACTAAGTAGTACGAAGCAAAGATACTGGAACAGCATTCACGCATTCAACGTTCCGGCATGTAAATGACACATGAATGGACTAGGGATGAAGCGATTGATTTGCATAAATACAAAAGTAACATCTGGAACAAGAAGCGGCTATGAATGCGCTGATGCCATGACGTTTCAAGATCACGAACAGTATTTATTATACGAGTATTTGACTATTTACAAGCAAGCAGTGCAAATATCATTAAAAATGAAAACGAAGCTACCGAAATAATAACAGACAAGGTTTTAAATGTGGAAGATAAGAAGAAGAGTATTTCACTTTCGTATGCTCAGCCGTATCATAATTATACAAAACATTTTAAATCAGACGAGTGCCACTCTAAAGATAATGGTTGAATACACAAACACAAGTCTGGCAGCGTGGGCAAATTCCATTGGCCCATTTTGATAGATCACATAACGACAATTAGGTTCGAATGTGTCATAAGAAGACAATTTCCGTATCTAGTTTGCAATGGCTGTAAACAGTGTTGAGTTGATAACCTCATGTCAAGCCTGTTTACAGTACCTAGTTTGATTGATAATGTGATAGGAACAAATGACCTAAGGTTATCAGTGAATATAATGATGCTCGAATAAATGTAGTCAGTGCATAATTATTTTTACATATTTTATCAATTCGTGTAGGTCATCAATCTTGACTTACAAAGTATTTTTAGTCTGATGAGACATGAGACAGATTTTGAAGTGAATTGTGATAACCTTTCAATGACAATCATTGTCGTTGGTGAAATAATTGCTGATGATAATGAAAATTTCGAAGTATAAGGTACCGAAACTATTGAAGAACCTGGGAGCACGCTTAACAAAATTGCTCTGAACAGACAGTACTAACATTGTGGTTGGAGGAAAGTGTTGTAATCAGATCACAGCGGGTGCTTAACATTTTACCGAGTTTGCAACTTACTGAACATAAACCAAAATAGTTGAAGTGAACTTGGATTTACTGGTGTTGAAAACTAAATAAACTGTACAAAACGGAAACTATTATTTGGATGAAGGAAGTTCATGAAATTCCAACTTGTATTAAACCATTCTAGAAGGAGAATTGTGGAAGATTAGTTACTGTTCTGTTTTTTTTTTTTTGAAGATGAAATCACGTTTGAAAAGGTAAAAATAAGGATAGTAACAAATAAACATCCAGCTAACCCGTTTGTTTTTCCAATACCACAAAGAACTTTGTTATTCCAACTCTCTTCGCAAATGATATAAATATTGGCAGTGTTCGTGTTCATACGATAACATACTGAAATAGATCGACCTAATAAATAGGAAACGAGTGTGGCTTCATTGCGCAATATTAGCTCCGACACGGATGTGAATGTGCTGAGATTGTTGCACAACACATGGCATTAGAATAAGTTGCTAGTGCACCTGTTAGTGCCTTGTTTACTAAACGTTTCCGCGTCTCTAAATATTTGTGCTAATTTTAAAAACATTGTTTTTAAGCTCATGTAGTACGTAAGATTTTCATTAATCAAATTGCGAGTATCAAAAGAGCAGAATTTAAAACTGGATGAGACTATAAAATAAGGATTACGTGTGAGAAGATTATGTACTCAGTCATACTGAACCGTGCAAAAAAACTTGTGGATGCAATCGCTACATAAATATTATGACGAAAATCTTTCTTTACTAAAATTCCGAGTTTGGTTATTTGTTTTGGTTGAATAAACAGTACACCTCAAATATGAAAAACATCCTGCATTATACCCTCTTCAGCGTTGCCAGAAGGTTACTTTTGTAACCTTTTAGGTGATTTTTGAACTGCTATGGTTACTTTTAGGCTACACTATTGAAAAGGTTACTTTTAGGTGATTTTAAGGAATTCGTAAACATAACTTATAATTTCTTACATAGAAGCAACGTGAAACGGAACGCTTTATGTCTATGGTTTCGTTGCATGTTTTGTTGACTTACAGAAACAATACGGGATTGTTTCTGTAAGTCAACAAAACAAATAATATTCTGTTCTATAATTATGTATTCTTTTAACTTTTTAAGGTGATTGCTTCGATGTAACCCGCGAAATTCAATTTTTTTTACGTTTTTTGCAATTTGCAGGCCAGTGACATGTTGTAACTTTATAATTAAATGTGTTGCGGTAATAACAAGTATAATTTTAAATATAAAAATTATCAAAAAATTCGCTCCATCAGCGCTCACATAGAAAAAGTGCATCGTAGTTAGATTTCGGAGATTTTAACATGATGCACCTTTTCTATGTGAGAGCTGATGGAGCGAGTTTTTTGATAATTTTTATATTTATGTAAAATTATACTTGTTATTACCGCAACTCATATATTTATAAAGCTACAACATGTCACTGGCCTGCAAATTGCAAAAAACGTAAAAAAAATTGAATTTCGCGGGCTGGTTGGAGCATCCCCCTTAAACATTTATAATACTTTTCCAGTAAAAAAAAAATAAAGGTTATTTTTTGTACATAAAGGTTACATTTTTTAATGTTTCAGGTAACTTCTGACAAGACCCGACTGGCAACACTGACCCTCTTCCTCTTTCTCCCGCGGCACCACTTACTTAACCCGAACTATTTTTTATTTTAAGTTATTCGTTTAAATTGTCTGACTTTCCATTCAACTTTATGCAGTTGTTCATTGTAATCTACTCGAACACGTTAAAGAAACTCATTGTTATTCAAGCGATAGATAAAGTAATTCAATCGGAAAAGGAAGTTGAATATCCGAAACCAAATAAGGTGTAGCAACAAAAAATCCAATGCAAGAAAACGAAATGCAAATTAGAAGCAGAAAGAATACCGACCAGGGAAGAATGGCACAAAGTGGGAGGTATACTACTACTCAGCAGTGGTATAGCAAGCCAAGTGAAAAAAATGATGATGAAAATAATTATAATAACATGGACGAAAATAATTGATGAACATGACTGCAAGCGAACAGGAAAATTACGCAAAACCTAACTTCAACACTTAATTAACTTTATAGAGACGATAACAAGGGACTTCAATGCATAACTCATGATAAAATTCAAAACACAGTGACCCAATCGGGTTCGGGGACCCGATATGATGCCGATGCTATTAATTCATTAATTAAAACAGCAGTAAACATCTTGGCGACAGTCACTGCAGGCGATAATGATACAATGATACGAACAAAGTTCGATTTCAACCGTTCGTTAGTTATCACAACATATTTTGTATATTTACGCGTTATTGTTCACGTTTCTTGGTAAGATATTCTAAGATTTACGAGTCCAGTGTCTCCTTTGTGATTAATTACTGTGGGTTCAAAGATAGCCTAGGGTTTTTACTCGGTCTGTAATTGTTGAGTCATTAGCTTTGTTATGCATTGTTCTGGTTTGATTACTAGTTGGACCATCAATAATTACCTAGGCTATATCTATCTTCAATACCTTGCTTTTCGTAAGTTGATTTACGATTTATTTTCCCAGATTTTACTATAGCCGTTCATGATCTACGATCTGAGAAATTGATTCATGCAATTATATCAATCCTATTCATCTGCACAAACCATTATGAGTGTTATGAATGACCTATCATTGCTAACACATAAATATTTATGACAAATCATGAGTTATTGAAATTAAAATCATTGATTTGAATTGTATTATTGTACCTTCTGATAATGACATATTTCTTTGTTGTCAATACATACATAACAGTGGTTTTGTAGACTCAACATTTTCAGCAATGTACCTATAGAATTATTCGGTTCAGATGTTTGACATTTGAACCGAATAAATCTTCGAGGACCTTTTCTTGCAGTAGATTCTACATCTATCACCTTTCAGACCCCACGATTCCATTATGACCACATCAAAAATCCACAAATATTAATAAATATTGATTATTCATCATCTTACTCAACACTTGACCAAATTTAACCACACAAAGTAAATTCCATACCTCGTATTTGCGCAGTAGGTAATTAATCTAGCCTTTTACAAAAACAACTTAGGTACATAATTACATATACTTTACTTACATAATGAAGTCAACATTACTATTTAAGTATGCAGTTTTAATGCTCATGCGTCGCAAACATAACTCGATAACATTGAAGGCGATAAGGTTTCAAACGTGCCTCAGAAAAATGCAATTGAGTTAGGGCAGTTATGAGTTATGACTTTAAAATTGTCCACGACAGCATATAGCATATCTGCTTTTGTATTTAGATATTTAGTATCATTTATCATGCTGACAGTTATATCTAGTTCAGTTTTATGTACAGCACCGTTTGCGAAATATGAAATGAAAGTTGATGAAATGGTATTTTGTTTCAATGTGAGACAATCCGTTTTTGAGTCGAATTTTTCACTTCGCGTGCTGATTCACAGCTGTCATTTTCTGTTTTTATGCTACACCTAGATAGTTTTTATTTTCGTAAATATCTGTTTGTCGTTTTTTTTTTTTTTGCATTTCTTGTTGATTTCATTTCTGTAATGTGGGGATTCTCTAATGAAGACTTTCATGTAAAAAATAGCGTTTCGCAATGATTAGGCATTGCAGCTATTTTCACATTTAAATGGGTTGTCTTATTTTGTGTACGGTCTTTAAAATTATATTCCTTTTAAAATGTTATGAAAAATATTTAGTTTTTGTCGCGGAATTAAAACTAAATATTTTTCATAACATTTTAATGTCATGGATTTCCGCAAAGTAACGCCTGATTCCATAATTTATCTATATTCGTTTTGTTGTTTTGATTATATTTCTAACAAACAATTCCCCTGACATTAAGTTTTCCTTATAAGAGAATTTCAATTATGTAACTTCCATTCTCATTGTTTTCTTATGATTCAAATTAAAACCTACAGGCATCTTTTCAATTTTGTATTTGTTAAAATTGTTTATTACAACTTTATGAAGACGGTTAAATATACGAGTATCTCCTAATCATGCCTTTATTCAGTGTCTTCAGAAACGGTTACTATCGTCTTACGTTCGCTGTTCGTTCGATCCATCAATTTATTAGTATATGTTTGTCTCTAGCATAACAAGTTATATATTTTTGGAGTAACCATAATAGTTGTCCAATTTCCTTTAGGTTAGGTAAAATTTAAAAACCAATGGACCAGCCAGAGGAATCATTTTCAGAAATTTTTCATTCAATTAAGATTTAACACTGCTGCGGTTGACAATATAATTTAAAATTTATTTAATTGAATTTAATTAGCGCCCGGCGTTTAAGAGTAATGGATTTTAAATTGCTCCAATAGTTATAATGAGCCTTCATTCTGGAAGTTGGACGTGTCACCGGAGTCAAATGACTCAATTTCGGTACTGATATGGGTACTGATTTAGGTGTTAATGAAATCTTTCTATGTGGTAATAGAACTGAAGCAAAGTTAAATATTGTTAGAATACTAGTTAAATTTTGAATTAGAACAGTGAATTGAAAGATAGTTCATTTACATACACAAGGCCACAGCTGCTCCATCACTTAGTTCAACACGTCTCTAACCTTATTAAAGTTGTCGGTCAATATTTCTGAAGGGTGTACCCGCTAAGCTTACTACGCGGTCTCCATTATAGGACTTTTCTGATCTACTGGCTTTCGATTCTTCGACAATCAAGGCCGTTCCTAATTTCACGTTTGAAGTCAATTTATCATCACTCTTATTAATTAATCACTGTCACAAAGCTACAAGTTAATCGAGAAACCGAATCTCACGTATTTTATCGACTACGATTTTGGAGCAAAACATTACCTCTCGAGTTTCGTGTTCAGTAAGCCAATTTATCAGATAGAGCAAAGGGAAAACATTGTTATCCATTACGCAAACAGATCTATTTACTTAATGAGACCAAATAACAAGGAGATAACACGAGGCCGAATTTCCATCTTTTGGTAAACGAAGCAACAGTCTAATTTCCGTTGTAAGTCAGAAACTCAAGGTTTGATAGAGAAAAAATTTAGAATTGAAAGACAACAATGAACTGGTAGATTGAAAAGCAATTAGAGCGCAAGGAGATAATAGCAGTAACAGATCCGACAAAAGATATATTAAAGATTGTTAAAGACAAAGAAGCCGACGTTAATAATGATAACTTCAATAGAGAAGATGTAAAAGCAATTATCGTTCCGTTGGAACCAAACAATTACTCAATACCCATGTGAGGTGCAGCGTTAATTGGTAGCAATTGCGCAAACTCGATTAGACGGACAGAACCGCAAGTGCTGTGGTTTGGCATTCTACGATCGATGTGGCACTTTGAGCATGCACTAGTGAGTAGAGGCACTTGTTAGGCGTGCCGACTAAATACCTCAGACATTTCCTTTCCAACCCAGAAACGGGCATTATGAATGCAAGAATTACAAAACTGAAACCGGTTTTGGCAATCGTGAGACTTTTATGGTGCTTAGCGAATTTTTCAAGCGAATTAATGAAGGAATTAAAGACGAAGAAGAGATTTGGATAAATTACCTATAAAGCAGGAAGATCACGCACGTCTTGATCAAATAAGTATTGCTTGAAATAAAGAACCTCAGGATAAGTTATCCATTTGCCGTTTCTACACACAGTATTAATCTTTAATAAACGTTATCTTATCGCCGTATATTGCTTCAATCCGTATCAACAAATACCGCCAAGCGTGAACTATTCACATTTTCATTCATTCATCGTTATTCCACTCAACTATTTCGCCTCGCGTCATTATTATCGCAACCCATATTTTGTTTTCCTCTATATTTTCGTCTCCGCACGTTTCGGACGCAGTTATTAAATTAGTACTACACATAGTTACCCAATATTTTCTGCTCTGACTACTGCAACTTCTATTTTAGGTGCAGCCATAAATTCCATATGCAAATAAACCTGTTTTTCTTCATTAACATCGAAACAATGGTTGTTGTGCAAATCAATAATTCTATCATCGTTTTAGATATCATTTGTGGTCAACTAGATGAGAGAATTAACTCGATAACTGTCCAAGGTCGAGAAGTGCGTGCGAACTCTTGTAAGTGCAGGAAATAGATTCTGTCTGTCTGTCCGTATCTTTGTGTACTTCCTGTGGTCGCACTGGCCGCTATTCGGCTTAGTCATAACCAGTAATATTCTTTGGTTCGTCGATCAGATCAGCTGACTCGATCACAAGGACGTGCTCCCTCGAGCGTGTAATGCAAGTTGTTTTCATATGTTTTTGGTGCTGTTTTTTATTCAAGCTTGTATGTTCTTTCTTTTCAAGAGATGTTGTTTTTCATACTTCAAATTACTTCTGCGTAACAGGTTTCCTTTATAAGCATAGCGACATCCGTAAGTCTACTTATGTATTCTTGTCTCGCATTTTTTTTCAAGTCATTGTTCTCTTGAACATGCGCTCAGATTGAAAATACATCAGTTTTATTATAAAGTAAAATAAAATATTGATGTTGTACTCACGTGACCACAATGCAAGTAGCAGAAGGTGAGAAAACAAAATGGTGCTTGTCTATTTTAAGACTTGGCTCTCCGCCATCGTGCGCGCTGGTTTACCTATGTAAGTATATCAATTATCGGTACGAAATGATTTTATGTGACAGTAAATCAAAATGTGGCGATTTAACGACGAACATTGCAGAAACAATAATTGATAAAGTAATTATTTTTATTTTAACTTTTATGTCTGTTGATGAAAGCAAAAGTCATCTAGTAGTTGTTAATAATCTGTTTTCATGAACGATGAGGAATAATGAGGATAATAGAGTTTACAACAGCACAAAAGAAGACTAGAGAGCTCAAAGCGCCACCGCAATAAACACTACGATGAAAACAAAAACTCGTAGTTTCGACACGCCTCTCTCGTTATCAGCGGTTATTAATCAGCGTTTCACTGCTCACGCGCACGAATAAAACCACACAGTGACACAGCGCATAAATACGCGTCACGTGACGTCTTCCTTACTCATTGACATTGATTAAAACTCCCGCAGATTTGATTACAGCCCTCCTAATTACTCAGCAATTGGACATATCAAAACGCTCCAAGATAAACATAAATGTAATTCCATTTAATATTGCAATGATACAAATTGATATTAATTACATACTTTAATCCGGCACTTAGTTATCATTATCATATAATGATATTGAGAAATGTAAAATGAAAATTAATAAAATATAGGTACAAAAAGGTTTTATAAAATAGTTTATTTTCTCATTAAGCTGTTTTAAAGTCCTCCAAAAAATAAAGGATGATCCTCTTTATTTATTTGTTTGCTTATATAAATATACGCTTCTATTTGACAAAATATGTAAAGCCTGTATCCTCTGAGATTTAATTAGAATTGTATTTTAATTGAAAATTGCGGGAGTGCGGGTCGTCAGACTTTCGTCCATCATAATCGGATTTGGTTCGTAATGAGATTACTGCGGTTTGACGCTAGACGTCTGAGTAGCGTTTGTATTTAGAGGGCTCTGTTGCTAGACAGCTCAACAAGTCTTATCTAAGCCAAATAAGCACTTCGTAAAGCCCTAGGGTTCAAAACAAAGGCACAAAGTCAACAAACCGCGAAAATCTAACAAAGAAGTCCTTTAACAAATTAGCCCCGGTTGGGCTCTCGAATTTGTAACAAGAGAAAATGATATTATGGAGAATTAAAATATTGTAGTCGAGCAGCTATAGAATTTCTCTTCCCATCTATTCATCAAGTCCATAAATATCTCGTGTTTACAATCAGATAGTCACATAAAGTCGTAATGTCTAGGTCATGAAGACCACGAAGCAAGGCATTCGGGTACTTTCGTCGGCTTTCTCCATCCCACTCGCACTTACACTCTGACGGATAGCGATATCGTTGTAAATCCACCGTTATCGGTGACTGACAGCGTGTGACGGATTGCGAGGTCAAGGCGGGTATGTCGTTGGCACTGCACCAGAGTTCACATGACGAGTTCCTGCGAACGGCCCTCGATTAAGAATTTAGAAACCTAAACAGTAGCACACATAACAGCGAAAGTGGCGTAATGCCTAATTACATCTCGTCCTTTTGGTAACAGCTCTGTCACAGAAATGTGGAGTTCATTAAACATAATGTAGCTGTCAACACCATCTTCTCTATTTTCCTGCCAGAATTTAACTAAAATGTTCTATGAGTGCTGCATTAATGACATATAGAAGGCGTATTTGCATTGTTGTACAGACGCCAGCAGGTCAACTTGCCCGAATCTGTCAGATTTTATCACTCAAACATTAACTACTATTGTGATAAGGTTGAAATTCTATCAAAGAAATCTGACAGATTGTGGTAGCTTGATGTGCTGGCGTCTGTACTTTCAAACTTAAGAGTTGCATTTGAAAAGAAATTTAAAATTGCTTGCCTAAACTTGTTGATGGATACGCGTTTTCGATCTGCGGTCAAGAGGACCCAGGGTTAACAGTACTGTAACCGCAGACGTACCAGACAATTCAACAATACAATGTCTATTTTGCAATAGATTTCCTTTTGTGAATTGTTTGGACGATTTCATGAGTCATTCGTTCAATTTGGAGTCTAGGAAAATATATTTGGCTTAAATAAAGATAACAAAACTTATCAATATGGTAACGGATCAATATTGTGATGGTAATTTTATCTTTGGTTTTGTTCAAATCCGGAATATGAAAACAACCAATGAATGCCAAGCCACACGAAAATGTACACAAAAACATATCTGCATTTCCGAAGACATGAATGATGCCGTAACTTTAGTCTTTAACTACTAAACCAGTGCCAAATATGATAAAACATGTTCCAAAATTGTCTTCCATTCGGAAACAGGAAACCTTGGATTCATGCCTTGTTGGCCTTGGTAACAACGTGGAAGATCTATGGATATCATCAAACTTAAAAATGGCCGCTTCAAGGGATTTTCCCCAAAACTTTATGAACGAATCAGAAATCCATACTGACTTGGTTATCTGTACTAACTATTACAGCATTCATCCATTGCTTGCTATTCTGAAGGTCACGTGGGACTCATACTGTTTCCTTGCAATTATAATGATAAAGTATACTTTGCTAATTACCAAATTTTCTGACCATTGGGAAGATGAAATACTGACGAAGAGCGATGAAGAGTAGACTATAAAGGAATATTTGAAGCGATGCGATGTAAAATTCAATGAACAGACGAAATCCAACGTAACTTAGCTTGGAAAAAATAATCGCTCAAAATTTTCCTCTGATGAAAAAACAAACTCTGGAACTCTTGCCAAAGAATAACATTATAATCGGATAACAACAAAACATGTTCTTAATGGCCCATTATTTACAAAATAATGGTAACATTACCACTAGCAATAAATGTTAGATATTTCTGATTGTATTTTATTATAAAACTAGCTGACCCGGCAAACGTTGTTTTGCCATATAAATTATTTCTAGTTTTCCTTATTTGCTCACCGTTTAGACCTACCCTGGACTACGACAAACATTTTAAAACCAAAATCAGCTCAATCGGCCCAGCCGTTCTCGAGTTTTAATCAGACTAACGAACAACAATTCATTTTTATTTATATAGATAATGGAACCAGAAGAGGGGACGAAGTCTATTAGACTAAAAAAGAAGATGCTGTAAAAAGTAACGACTTCCGAGAATCCACCATACCATAGATGAGCAACCTAAGTGAACAGAAATTTTCCTTTCATTGCAAACAAACACTGGATCTCCTGCCAAATATACATATATCAATGATAACAACAATACACACAGTAAGACGTTCGGAATGGAATGCCTACCCCGTTTCTGAGAAAACCGGAACACTTGGCTTGCTACCTTGGTTGGCACGTGGACGTCCCAGTGACTCATACTGTTTACTTAAATCAGATATACCCAATTATTGAGGTGAAATAGGAATTTGAGGAGGACATTGTAAAAGATACTAGCCATGTTGAAGATGATGCGATGTGAAATGCAATTCACCATCAAGTGTGCAGCGCACTATCGGCTCTCAGTGAGCATGAGGCTTCTAATAGCCGTGAACCGCAAAGTTTACGGCACGCTGCACCGGTGCCGCTTCCAGCTAATGCTGCAAATTTGACTGTGTATGGCTGGCATTAGATGAACAAACCTAAACGCCCAGAAGTTTTCCAATAATTACAAACAAACATTAGAACTGCCAAATAAACAAAGCACGAAGATGTTCGACATGGAATGCATTTTATGCATCCCCCTTTCTGTGAAAACCGGAACACTTGGCATGCTAGCTTGGATGGCACGTGGACGTCTCAGTGAATCATAATGATGGATCTGACTCTAAATTATGGTCAGGATGATCAGGAGGAATTACTTCGTGATAAGAAATTGGAATATTATGCGATGTTAGAGAGACTAACAAAGAAGATGAAGCTATCTTAAAAGCAATGATAGCAAATGAAATATGTAGATTGTTAATTACACGAACAACCAATACAAGCAGAAATTTTGTAATCCTTACTACCGAACACTGGATCTCTTGCCAAATAAACAATGAGATGTTCTACATGGAATCCCTCTCCTGTTTCGGAGAAAACCGGAACTCTTGGCTGGCTACCTTTAATGGCAAGTGAATATCCCAATGACTCATCCAAATTAATAACATCAAAACAGTTCCAGTGCAAACAATGGTCACTGGAATAAATTGGGTAAATGTTTGGCAACAATAGAGATTTCAGGGAAATGGTGCAGATATTACAAGCATTTAGTGTATGCTTTCTCGGAAGTTAGACTGAAGTGTCAATATAGAAGCAATATATATTGGGACATGAAAGTAGTAAGATAAATATGTGGCTGTTTTCCAAGTTGAGAACGCGTCGTTTTAGGAATTTCATTGATGATTTACTGATGACTTGAGATCTATCAAATGTGAATGAGGCAGTGGATATAAATGGTATCATAGGCAAATATAGTGTTTAACTGCTAAATGGTCTTCGTTAGAAATCGGTATCACAAGTTTCTAAAATGATATCTAGATAAGAGTACTAGATATATCTGAGTCAAAGGGCATGCAAATATTCCAGAACATTCATTTCTCGGCAAGAAGCGCAATGCCAGCTATATTTTTTATTTTTTTTTCACTCGCTTTAGAATGATCTCTTATGAATGCTGCAAAAAGGTGTGGATTTATGTATCGCTAAGCCCTGACTATGTTCTATGTTAACATTTTAATTTTCTTCTTCTTATTACCTTATTATAAATCATTTTTGACTGGATGGAATGGACTTTAAAATAAGTATACGTAATGGGAAAATGTGTCCGTGTCATTAACGGCTTGATCAATAAATATGTAATTAGATAATCATTACAATACCATTTATAGTTGTTTGGAAAAAATACTATATTAGTGTTAAATTGCTCTTACAATGTGCTATTGTGTATAATGTGCAGGAAAACAGTTATTAGGGACAATATGAATGCTGATTTACTATTTGTCCATAATAAAAGGAAAGAGTCGAAACATATAATATGATTCAGAGTTTCAGACTCATTAATTAGGCTTTGTTACACTCTACCAAATGCGTTTAAAATTATATTGTAAAATAATCATTCCAAATAAGGAGCTCAATCTACTCAATCATAAACTTAAAAGCACTCGTATATAAGCTGGAAAGCTCTCACAATGCAGTCGTAAAACACACCCACATGCTCGAGCGCATGTGTGCAGATGGGGGGCGGCGCGTGCGCAGCGATGAAGGTGAGCGAGCTGACTTGATGCCGTGCCAATCTCTTACGTGCATAATAATGATGCTGTTGTTGTGCATTTCGTATACAAAATATTCCCCAAAAATTTTGTAAATATAAAGACATTTGTTTATCTACTTCAGTTTTACAAACTTTACATCAACAAGACATAATAAATGGGGCAACAACAAGTCAAAAACATAAACTCATAAATTCACGGTGCTTGTATTTATTAGTTACAGCCACCTGTCGTATAATTAGTCTGCCATTGTTGGGCCGCCGGCGGTTAATTAAGATGCGCGAGAGCTCCTATTGTGACGCGAGGATGCGCACGCGCACGTTGATGTCGTACACAAGGACCCGTGCGCTGACAGACAAGCCTACCGCTCGAACAAATTTCAACTAAATAGACGTAACCACATGACTCTAATACGCGGCTCCAACAGTAAGATTGATTTTTTATTGACAACTTCACGCACATTTCAGTTACAAGGACAACTTGCGCCTGTGTGAGTGCGTTTTGTGGTCAACAAACAACCACCTGACTTGAATATCGAAGCGTTCACCGACGGACGACACACTCCTCACTTGTATTTCTAAATCTAAAGAGAGCACTTGAATAAAAACACGCCGAAAACCCCGAGATCTTGGCGGGGACGTCACCTTCTTATCTGGGGGCGCGATATCTACCTAACATTTGGGAGGTATTGTGAAAAGTAAATAGACATGACCTTGAAAATATTAAGCGCTTGCCGGCTTCGCGAGATAACGCTCCCGCCGCGCACGTTACCTTGCGAGTTCAAATCGAATTTCTTTATGTGCGAAACAAGTTAGTGAAGTTGGTCGCACACCTTGGAAAAAAACCTATCGCTGTCGCGTTGCGTAATTTGAAAGAGCACTGACCTGTGTAACCATGTCCCAGTAGAATCCATCGAGCATAGACTTTCCATGTTGATGTTGTCTGCAGAGCGCGGGCCAGAGGGACGCGCGCACGGGGCTGTTGATTGGCCAGGAGTTCTCTCTGATGAGTAGCTTAAGCTCGCGCTTGCGGCCTTGTTGGATGAGGGGCTGGATCTCCTCGAATGTTTTGAGGGGTGCTTTTTTGCCTGCGAATAAGGGTGAGGGTAAGCACTGCGTCCAGATAGTTGAGGGGTCGGAGACGGCGAGGGACTCCGCGCTGGGTGCGCGAAACGCGGCCGGTTCTATGTACATCGCACAGTTGGCGCGGGGCACATGCTTTCGGTGCGCGCGCGCCGGCCGCACTGCCGCCCGCCGCAAGCTTCGCCAGCCTCCGGAAAATGCGATAGCGCGCCCCAACACTGTCACACAACCATTGTTTATTTGACCGTGTTGCGCGCGCGCTGGTACAAAAGACCCAGAGGTTTAATTACATTTTCAATCAAAATAATTACTTTAATAATTGATAATGCTGTTTCATTGTTGATCGATCTATCGGCAATTAAATTGACTTTGCTGATTTTCTATTTAGTTTGAACTGAGGTGTGATATCGTTTGACTAGCCTGGTTGGCCGGTCATCCAAAAGCATTAAAAAAATACGAAAAATCTTCATATAAAAACTTAGCACATACGTCAAGTAAACAACACGTAGATATCACACGATAACAGCATGAACAGTCGTATAAATAGTAACAGAAATCAAAGCAAAACGCAACGTTTTGGACGGGAGCCAATAAAACGAAATTTTCGTATTGCATACGTAATCGTGGACCGAGACTGGCGAAATAAAACTGCTTGGAGATACGCCCTTTGCTCGACATACGAGTAACGAACTAACGTTCTAAATTCCAGGCCTTTGTGTCAAGTTGTAAGTTCAACATAAATAAATCAAAGTTGCAATAGTATGTGAGTCGTTAGAGGGCAATGGCACCGGAATTAAAAATGTACGACTATTGATTATCCATCAGCCGCTGAAATAGCTCTGTATAACTTCGTTTAACGTAATCAACTGTGTAACCTCCTCGGAGTTCAACGTTGAGCCAAATAGAAGAACGATAACTATAAAATAGAACAAAACAGAAGTATTTAGGGCGTCTTATTCTAAATTGAACGCAAATAGTACGCAATATTTATTCTTGAACGTGGTTAAGATGTGCCTCAGATCGCCTTCAACTTTATGCATTTGACAAACAACAAGGATTTTCTATTAAAATTTAAGTTATGATAATCCTCCAATTTTCGAAGATCAACAAAAAAGAAAGCCTCAGTAATAAGAAGAGAAAGATTTTGATCCCGCTTTTATACATTTTGGACGTATAAGCGTTCAGGCAATTGAAAAGCTTTCAGGGGCTCAATTTTCAGCCGATCGTGACTCGCAAAGCCAATTTTCAGACATAATCTTTACAGACGTTAAGTGGAAGAATTTTTCGGGAATATTTTTTAAACTATTCCTGTCATAAACAACTTTTAATGGAAAAAAACTAATTTACAAAAATGATTTTAATTCAGTTGCGAAGGAGCTGTTGTTGGACATAGGTCTCTCCCAAAGCTGGCCAATAAGACGAGGTAACTAGCATCAAATGCTGAAGTTGACGATAATTAAAGGTAAGCGTCCACAGATCGGCATCGTACGTATCGGACGCCGATCAGTGGACGCGATGAAGGTGGCATCAGCAATCCGATTGCTGATACTCGTATCGGCAATCCGATCGCTGCCGATACAGAAATCCGTTTGAAGCGATGCGTCCGATACGTACGATGCCCACCTGTGGACGCTTACCTTAATAATCATGTCTTTCCAAGAAGGACCGATGGCTGACAGAGCAAAAAAAAAACTAAATCACAACAAAAATCCCTTTTCTAACTTATTTTCCAAAAAAAAAAAACAAAAAAAAAATACACATTTTTCTCCATGACGTCATCTTCCTCACAAGAAAAATTCAACATGGCCGATCATACCGCGGATAACATTGAAGTGTTATTAAACAAGTATATTATGATAAGAATAGGTTATCTACAATGCAGTCGCCGACGAACCGCAGCGATTGATAGACATTTAAGATGATTTATTTTTAAGTTATTACTTACTTTGGCATTGTTACGTATGTTATATTCAATGAATAATGGTGGGAGATAATAGACGTTTTGTAAGACAGTTTTTTGAAGTGAAAACTTCTTTAGCGGCGTTGTACACTTTTTCTGTAATGGGTAAAAAATTTAAAACTCGCGTCAGGGTCACGTGACCAAAACTCGCGTCAGGGTCACGTGACCCTGATCGAAAATGAGTAAGACGTCATTCAAATTAAAAATAAAACATAGTAACAAAAAAGTTTTCACTTCTACCGGCACTCCTGGAGTGCAACCTTTTTTTTTACTTGGTATTGTTCAAGTTAATTTGTTGATTGTGGATCTATAGATTTTGCTGATAGGATATTTTTGTTCATCTAACAGTTTTTCGGATACTCTAACAACCTTCAGTAACGTTGAAATTCTTGTAGCGGGCTAAAACATTAGTTCTCCTAAGAGGGGGTTATCAAAAACTACAAAATTCCTAGTTTCAGATAATTTGTAGTACAAATTATCAACAGTTTTATTTTAACTAACTCCAAGGGTCAGATTTTTGCAAAGTTTTCATTACATTAAAAAGTTAATTACACAATAGCAAGCAATATTTGTTCAACAGTGACTAACAATTCATTCTTGTCTACTCATTCTAGAAATAAAAAGAATATATGATAATCATTATAAATTTTCCTTATCACATTTTCTGAAATACCACAAACAGATTTTAAATACCTAGCCTGTCATTTTAATCATCAATATCTGGTTGACCGAGCTTCGCTCGGTTTTTAAAATGTCTATATCTTGGGAACCGAGCTTTTCTCGAACCTGGGACTTGACTTGATAAATCGATTCCTTGAGCCGAAAAACCCCTAATCTGTAACTTTCATGAAAATCCTTGGTGCCGTTTCTGAGATCCTGATTATATATAAATATACAAGAATTGCTCGTTTAAAGATATTAGATTAGATAGATAGATGAACAAATGGCAAACGTGTTCAAGTTATTGACTTTATTTTAACTCTCCCTACTTCCATTATTTGAAATTTCAATCATTATTCTTTACCATCAGATTAAAAAAAGACAGATATCATAATGCAATAAATCATAATTAGAAGAAAATACATTTTTTGAAGTGAAAACTTCTTTAGCGGCGTTGTACACTTTTTCTGTAATGGGTAAAAAATTTAAAACTCGCGTCAGGGTCACGTGACCAAAACTCGCGTCAGGGTCACGTGACCCTGATCGAAAATGAGTAAGACGTCATTCAAATTAAAAATAAAACATAGTAACAAAAAAGTTTTCACTTCTACCGGCACTCCTGGAGTGCAACCTTTTTTTTTGAAGTGAAAACTTCTTTAGCGGCGTTGTACACTTTTTCTGTAATGGGTAAAAAATTTAAAACTCGCGTCAGGGTCACGTGACCAAAACTCGCGTCAGGGTCACGTGACCCTGATCGAAAATGAGTAAGACGTCATTCAAATTAAAAATAAAACATAGTAACAAAAAAGTTTTCACTTCTACCGGCACTCCTGGAGTGCAACCTTTTTTTTAAACTGCTTTTTCTGCTCAGCATCATTTAATACTTTTTTTTATGGAATTACTTTCTATACGAGGTCAACAAGTTCTCTAAAAAAACATATTACTTTAGGTTCCACAGACGATACCGATTTGATCAAGTTTCGTTACTATCCCTTTAGTTATGCTAATTTGGATGAGACATAGCGACTTTGCGCAGTATTACGAAATATTCTAAAGCGCTATGCGTGGAAAACAAGTTGTACTTTATTCAATCAGTATATTTATTAGAGGACTAGAAACACTATGAAAAGAGAACCTTTAGCTATTTTTTCTATCATTTCACAGAAAGACAGAGTAGAGGAGAAATTGCAAAAAAAGGGAAGGTTTTAAAGACCTTCATCATCATCATCTGCCTAGCCTTTTCCCAACTGTATTGGGGTCGGCTTCCAGTCGAACCAGATTCAGTTGGATATCAGTATTTAACATGGAGCGACTGCCTGTCGGACCTCCACAACCCAGTAACTGGGTAATACGATACCCCATGGTAAAGCGCCATTTAGACGGAGCAAGAACTCGTATGCGAGTTTTACTACATTGCGGCATTTGTTTCATTAACTGAATTTGTTCTACCTATAAATTCCGCAATGTAATGCAACTCGCGTTCGAGTTCTTGCATCGTCTAAATGAGGCTTAAAACTGGTTGTCAGACTTTAGAGCTTCTGACTAATAGTAACGACTGTCAAAGATCTACAAATGACTACCGGGACCAACGGCTTATAAAGACCTTCAGAATAATTATATTTAATATTCTGAAGTTTAGAGACTTGACTTATGTAAGAAAATATGACCCTGATTTGTGCCCAAAAAAATGTAGTCAAGTAGCGGTCGGAATAGATAAGACAATAATTTAACTTGCTCTTGAAATTCTAGACACAATAAACAACTTTCTCGCAGATTTTCGCATTGATTATAATTCTCTAAGAACTGATTCTATGGATAATGACGTCAGCCTTGCCAAGTACGTAAGCAAACCGAGAGTTTATTATTGGGTTTAAGATACGGTTTGTTTTATCAGATGGAGTAATCTTCCGGCTATTTTGGTTTGTTTTTATCTAGATAATCTGCTATTTTCACACCATTGAACTGTTACTAACTCGGTTAGTATTTGAATGTCATTTCATTTCGAAATTTTTCATCTGTCCTCGTAATGCGAGCAACACACGAGCCAGTTTTCTGTCAAGTTTGTTCGTGACAAGTATGGCTATCAGTGTGCATGACAAGTCTACTTCTGATAGCCATGCACCGTCAAGTTGATTGCGCGCCACTTCCAGTGCACTGCAAACTTGACGGTAGACAGGACCGTGGATGGCTGGCATAATAAGCAGCAACCTGCAGTGAGGGAATGATTAAGAGCTATATTCAAGTCGTTCAGCGCCACTGGAGCTATTCTGGCTTTAAGACGTCAAAACCAGCCTTGTTCCGGCGAGTGAAAGTGACAGAGCTATACAAGTCGTTTAGCGCCATCTCGTTCACTCACTGGAACAAGCCTGGTTTTAAGACGTTATTATACGGCCCTTGCTCTGACATTGACTTCTCTAAAATTCTGTACAGTGCAGGTGGTAGTGCTGTATGGGTAGGATTATATGTGGGGCATACCTTGCTAAGAGAATCCACCCTGGCTTTGCATTCAGCATGACTACATGACTGCCATTTGACCAGATTATCGTGAGCGAAAGGCTTATTGAGTTTGCAGTCTTCCTTCATGCTGTTCTTAAAGTATAATGGGGTCATCATAACCAATGAAGATGAGTGAATTATGGATGGAATCCCTGACACCTATATGGTGGAAGAGACACCAAGACACAAATTTTATTCCTCTTATTAATAAACGTGGACTAAAGTTACAACCAGGATAATTCTTGGATACATTTTTTAAGGATTAACCTTGGCGTAACTTTAGTCCACGTGTTCCACCGTGTATTTGATGTTAAATTATTAGAAAACGAAGGATACACAGCATCACAGCTGCTGTTATAATCTAAGTGTGATAATATACCCACAATGGATCGGTTTATCTCACTCAGGGGAAGGACAGACGCGACGGCAATACATGTTATCACAATCTTTATCTTTATCTTTACATATAATAAAATCGTAGAGCTGTCATTCCTGTACATTGAATATTTTTTTCTTTTTGTATTTTTTTCGAGATAAGGGATCGATTCTGATGCCAGATCAACTTTTTTTTTTTTCGAAATTTTTTATGTTTTTTTGATTTGATCTATCTCCGAAACTACTGTAAAGTTGTCGATCAAATTTTCCTCAAATATTCCTAATAATATGCTTCTCTTAATATGCTATGTATTATTACGCTATTTTTCCTGGGAGATGAGCAATTTTGAATTTTGTTGTTTTTAGATGTTTGTTGATTATTGGAAGCTAAACCACTGGATATTATTTAGTCAATTTTTCCTCAAATATTCCTTAAACTGCTGTTCTATTAATAGGATATGTATAATTACGCTATTCCCCTTGGGGGATTAGCAATTTTATAATATGTTGATTTTCAGTCATTGTTGACATTTGTACAAGAACCGCTATTTGAAAGTCATTGTCAGCGTACTAGCCAGTCCGGTCGGTAACCTGCTTGACTTTCGTGCAAGGGGTCTCTGGATCGAATCTCGAAGTTTTTTTTTCTCTTTTTGAGTTTTTTTTTATTTGTCCTTAGAGTATTAAATAATTTAAAAAAAATGTGCGTACTTTTGTTTCAATATTATTCGCGGTTTTAAATAATTATATTTTTTTTCAATACTTCTTTAGGATATACATAAATCTACACCGATTTAAATTGTAGGTAGTAAGTTGGATATTTTTTTAATTGTACCTAATTGTTTCGAGGTGTGGAATTTTAAAGATTAGAAAAAAATCAGGGTTTCTATTTTGTGTTTATTTATGTTTTGAATTGGTGCTCAAACCAGTGCATAGATTCTGTTTTAAACGACGACAAGTTGTACTCATCGAGTCAGATAATAAGTTATTTTTTAGGTATCACGCGATATGCTAAAGGGAGAAGAGCAATGCTATGGTACGTTCAATTTGCAGCGATACTGTAAATCGACCCAAAAATGATAGTTTAAGTTTAAAATAAACACGGTTCTTTGAAATTAATGTCGCTCAAGGACGTTTCCTATGCAAACTATGTACCTAGATATAACATTATTGATCTAAACTAATAATAAAAATGCAAGTATGTTTGTTTTTTACCTTTTCACGCATTACTACCTACTGAATCGATCGTCCCAAAATTTAGCATATACGTTGTCAGGAGTATAGACACGGATATAAGGTATCTTACATCCCGAATAACAGAAGAGAGCTGTTTCCGAGAAAACAATTACGTTCATATTCCAGATGGCGCCACACGATCCGTATTGTTTCTCAAATTCTAAAATAACGCAAGCGAAGCCGCGGGCAAACACTAGTTTTCAATAAACTGTTTTGCACTCAACCAGATTGAAATGTAACAAGCCATTGATACACAAACAATGTTTTTAATAGCAATACTCCATGCCAATTTGGATGTGCGATGTAATAATGCAGTTATTTTGTATTGTATATCAACAATGACTACTTTCTATATTATCTTCATGCGCAAATAACCAATAATTATTTTAATACTCCGATAAAAGGTTTTTTTTTCCATATTCAAAAAACGGTCCTTCGAGCCGGATTACAACAAAATGACGTCTGTTTCAAATATTGAATATCTATGCGCATGATTCACTTGCAAAGTATCAGTGTAGTCTAATTTACTTTGCGATACAGCGTGTATTTTTATCTTTTAAGATTATGCAATTCTAGAGTGCGTGTGTTTACAAACGTGTGCAGGTTACCAATGGGGAAGGCCGGTCAAAGCTAATTGTAGATGGCGCGACCATAGGCAAGTCCTAATACGACCAATGTATTTTTTTTTAACGTGGTAAAATCATCAAATGAGTCCCCCACCCCGGGTAAGGCGGGACCGCGGGAGGGACTGTCAGACTTTTGCTGACTAAAATCCACGGTGTCCTTCAATAGCCCTTTATGTTCCAGGGTCACGGTAAGGAAATAATCCCGCGACCCCGGCAGGCTTTGGCCCTCTGAATAAAATATAGACGCCATAAAAATATACAGCATTCTAACGAACTGCTCTTAGCTGTTATTTTTATTTACCATCATAAGTCGTGGGCTGATTTACACTCATAAATAAAATAAAAATTCCTCAGACAAGCTCATTAATACTTTTTATTTATTTCTTGACCAGCATCTAGTGTGTGGCGTCAGATCTACGTCAACCGCGTACAGTCGCCTGCGCATCCTATGGGTTAATTTATTTACAAACTTGGCAAGTTCCATAGTATATTATGTTGCTGTATTTACTAAATTATATAGTTGCATAGATATAGGTAGGTATATTATAGTTATTTATAAAGTTTGTACATTTACATGTTGGAATGCGGGCACATTACTGTTTCCAGCACATTATTCAAATCAGTTGTTGCCTAGAGAGTTAAGTGTCTAGTCTAGAGACATCTTTATTTATGTCGTCTATTTAGAACGAAATATTTTTTTGTTAATTTATTATTATTTACAAATTATACCTAAATAAATAGAAATATGCAGTTGTTAAAACAATCACCCCACGATATCAAGGGATGTTCAGACGGCTGGCACTCTGGCAGTAACTCTACATGGAATGGCAATGCTGCCAACAGAAAAAAAAAAAGAAAAAAACATAGTATAATCCCTGTTATAATTTTCAAGTGACGTGATCGTAAACACACATTAGCCAGATTGTGAGACGGCACGTCGCCGCTAAAGAATTAATTAGCATTAGTTGATTACAAATCATGAATGCCAAAAGAATTATCATTCAACTAGCTTTTGCCAGCGGCTTCGCCGGCCTCCAACTCCTATAATTATGTATATAGCCTATGACCGTATCTAGGGTCTCATGACCAACCTCTGTAACAAAATTCATCAAATCTATCGACTGTTTTGACGTTCAAACGGAACATCGCATTGCCCATCATCTTTCTGACCGTATCCCATTTTATTTGTGCTCGGAGCAACATGTTTTCTTCTTCCATTCTTCCCTGTCAAACATCAAAGCATTATTTAGGCTGCGTATCCACTGAGGCGAAGCGGAGAGCGATTCACTAATCCATGTGATTAGTGAATCGCTCTCCGCTCTGCCTCAGTGGATCTTGAAGTCCACATCTCCACTCAAGCCGTGTGATTGGTGACTTCATATTATTATTCATCACACAATCCATTCATCTTTTCTTTTACCCTCCTCATCCTCTTCATCCATCAGCATTCATACCATCACTCTCTTCATCACATATCCATACAAAGGATTCCCTTCATGTTTTTTCTGTGTCATTGCATTACTAATATTAGAAGGATTTAAAGAGTCAACCCAGCCTTAAAATAGTACGCGTACTAGCATCTCACGAGTGACATCTACAGAGGTCAGATGAGATCCAATACAATTAAATCTTGTATCACACGCACCACAATCCTACCACATCGCAAAGCGTGGTCTAGCAGTCGTTACATGTCGCAGCAGCTTTTTGTTTTGCTGTTTAGTTGTGGTACCGAAAAATGTGGTTGTGGTTGTTTTTAGCGTTTATTCACTTTCACACATATCAGAAACTAGCCACATAGCAGCGACAAAAGGTGGTTACGTGTGAATAGTTCGTTTAGACTTATTTGCAGTTGCGTTGTGATATTTGAAATATGTAACTCTGGTTGCTTTTTAGCTGCTAGTTCACGGTGTCGCTGATTGTTGCGACGTGTCTTCGTCACCCGCGCGGTCGATACGTACGAGTACATAAAGTCACACTTTTTTCTCATGGACCCCCATGAGAAAAAGTGTGACTTTATGTACTCGTAAGTAGTAAGTAAGTAGGCAAAAACGACAGAATGCCACCTGCTAAAATCCTTACTTACTCTTTTCCAAGTTCATAATATATTATTAGACTTTGGTCTGTGTGAATTCTACTATACATTTTCAATACAAGATAATATATTATACGCCCACCATCGTGGTGCAAATGTGGTACGTGTGAAGCAAGCCTAAATCTATCCGATGATTCCGTGTTTACCGACACTTGGCATCACCATTGACAGATGGCACTACTTACTTTACTCATGTTTATTGTTTTGTTTTCATCTGCGCAGGCGCATCAGACATTGTTTTGATAATTTTATCTAATTTGCACATTTTTATTCTACGTCCTTGTGCCAATCGTGTGTACTTCTTATACTTCTTAGCATGCATGGACCTATGAATTTGGCGATATCAGTGGTTTTCATCAATTCATGTACAAAATTGGAAAGATTATGAGTAACGCAAGACACATCTTTTCTTAAATTGGTTTATTTTACCTGCAATAGATTAACTTCAACTTAAATATAAGATAAAATTGACAAAGCTACTATTTAATATTGTTTTATCATATTTTTAAAAGGTACCTATAAAAAGGCAATGGAGTCGAAAAGCGATTTATTTTGAAATTCATCCTTGTCACTTTCATCTGAATCACAGCAGATGATCGATTTATGAACTATCCATAATACAAGTGTAATAATAATTTTACTCTGTGTGTGACCCGTGGAAACTCGACGTTATACCGATCACAGAGGCTTTGCAGTGATAATTATTCCTGTACACTATATATCACGTTGTATCGTGTTAAGAAAAATACCGTCATAATACGCCTTTTTCGGACGTAACATAAAGATTAGATTAAGTGCTTTATTTATTATTCATACGAATACGCACGAGAGACGAAAATAAGATTAAAAAATTACTTAATACCATAATCTTACAACGTCAAGAATGGAGAAAAGATAAGAAATGCGTCGTCGCTTTCAAGAACAAACATATACAATGACTCAAAGGCATTTTGCACAAATCATTATATTGTAACAGGCAAATCTTTAAGATAATGTGGCGTTACTCATTTTCCTGCTCGTAACGTGACTTGGCGGATTTGTGGTCCGTTACATCCTTAATCGACGTTTAAATGTTTCAGGACGAAAGTAATAGAGTGGAGCACTATTTTGGCGACAGATGACGTCAATGGTATATTGGCATCTGCTGAGGTCTGGGGGTGGCTATTGAAAGAACAGGGAGGTTTTCAGATACTACGTCTGACTGTCTCTTCCGCTTCACACAATGCGGGAAGAATCAAATAGATCAACACCATCATCTATGGGTCCGAAAAAAGACAGTCAAGAAAAGCAGAACCAAAGACTAGACAAAGAATCTATATAGACGACAGAGAGCACCTATGAGGGCTGTATAAATGACTTACCACAGTCTTTGATTCAAAGACGTACAGACCGCTTTGATTAATGAAATTCCCCCTCAGTGGCATTCATTATTAAGAATATTAATGAGTACCACCACGATGAAGGATTAATATAGGTAGGTGGATGTCCAAATGTACTCATGCCTTCGATCTCGTGGTTCTAGAAATTTTGGATGGATGTTGTGGGTATCGTCTTTCAAAGTCCTATGTCCCAGCAAAATTATTGGGAGTAATTCTTGAAGAACGTCGACAAATGAGCGCCAAGTCTTCCGCATAAAGTGACGAACAGGAGAGGAGATACTGATTGCTCATTTACTTTATAAAACCATCGACTCATAAAGGACAAACCGCAGGTAAAAGGTTACATCGTTAAAGGTTTCATCAAATAACGGTAACTGAGTTTAATTTTCCACCAACAACTTTCCTTTACGAGGTGCCTAGTAACAGGGATTATTCACACACGGGTAACAATACTTTCAATGAAAAGTATTTCCTTTTATGCAATTAATACAACAATCAGGCATGAGAATGTGACGTAAAAATTCATTATGACGTAGTGTAAGATGATGCATGGTTTCCTACAATTACTCACAACAACACCGTATTCTTAATGGTATCCATAGGAGACGGCAGTATTATAGAGGGCATTAATATACGTGTAGAAACACACGTTTATGAAGATCCTGAAGTAAATGATCACCAACAACAAGACAAATTGCAGTGCAATGCTGATATAATTAAGCTGACGACCAGGGCAAGGTAACTAGTATAAAATTACTTCATTATCATCATCTCGAAGATGACAGCTCTGTTGAACAAATGTCTCCGGCAAGTATTTATGAAAAGTCTTCTTTGAAGAGTCTGGGTTTTAGATTTTTCAACCGACGAAAAAAAGGTGCCCCAAAATTTATGATTTTGGTTTTCAGTTCGATCTTTCGTTTTATTCATATTTTGAAATGAAATAAAGGGAAACTCGTTATGCCCTTTGTGAACGTACAGCTTATTTTAGGAACAGCAGCACAGGAAAATGGTAGCAAGAAAGAAGCGCACCAAATTAAAAATACACAGAGATTAAAAATAAATAAACAGCTCAATAGTTCAAGGCAACCATCATCCGATTTCATGAAATCAGGAAGGAAGTGCCAACATTTTGAAAAGCGTCCAAAATTCACGGCAACACCGAATCATGCGCATACGCAGAATACCGATCTCGATGCATCACTGGGAAACGGAATTGAGTTTTATTGGCCAGCTTCTATGACCGAACGTTACGAGCGCTTTCATATTTCAGAGTACTAATTGTTAACGGTGGATTTGTTTGAAATGTTGTGTATTCGGAACAACGTTGAATCATAAAACTTCAAAGGTGAGGGAAGTAAAATATCGTGAGACTTGAACGAATAAAATAACAGAAACAAAAATGGCGTCCAACTTACTCTTAGGCCACTCGAGCACCCCCTCCATCGTAGGTGTCTTGCACAATTTCTGAACGACCGACATTATAAAAGCAGAGTCTAATAAAGAAATCTTGCATTATTTTCAGTTACACCATGAATGAACCTCGTTATTTTGCGAAGTATGACTCAAACACATAATAGGCACCATAATAAATCACATTTATCTTGTCACTATGATCACTGTTCAAACTATGTGTAATAGCTTCCTTGGAGATTGACGACAAAGTTTATTGAGCACTTTAAATTTTTCACTGACAATTTTTGACACAGATTTGTAAAAATCGACAAAAAATTGGGTCTCCAATTTGGAGCAAAAAGTCATTAATGCGATAAATGTACCAATTAATTGGAAATTATGAAGTAAAAAACACTAGTTGAACTTGACTGGTGGGTTCTTGCGCTGGTTCGTGACTAAGCTGATTGCGTCTGTGCCCCGTATTTTATATTATAATTTAGCTGGTGTAACATCCAACCTCTGTTATGTAGCGATAACACCTCATTTTATCCAAAAATAATGTCGTAAAAGGGATCGATATGCTCTCATTGAAAAGGTTAACCTTTCAAATGAAGGGTTTTGCAACAAGTTATGCAATAGATTGTCGCATCTGTTCTCTCTCATGCGTTTCGTTGCAAAATGTGTAACTGGTTACGTCATCATTTCTATGAGAACATTTAAGGGTACTTTCTATTCAATGGGTAGCTCTATTGGACGTTTTTCTTCCTTAGTTGTGACCCCTCCATCTTTTGAGTAGATTGCATCATTATCTTACTCAAAACTGACTAGCAGGGTTTCATCCACTGTAGATTTACTCAAAACATTAAATATAAAGAAGAGTAGAGTGCACTGATGATATTATTAATTACTTAAACCTGTAATTAATGAAGACGGAGCAGGCGATATCTAAGTGCCCAGAGTCACGTAGACCAATACAGATCTCTTAACGGAAATCCCGAGATATATCTTTTCAATCTTTGTAGCGAGAAAAGCCATACAATCATAAGGATAGTTTGACTCTGTTAGTCAATATTTCGTCCTTTTCTTGATATCACCTACGTTAATTCCAAGTATTCAAAATACCAGTAGAAATTGTTAAAAGAGGGGAATTCCGCCTTGGGTATCGCTTGGTCACAGGTGCATTGGTTCAAAGTGTAGTCCTGTATTAACAAAGTATGACGGAGGGTTCAAAGATCCTATTTAAAGGCCACGGCAGACCGTTAACCTACCGTAACAGAAACCATGTTGCATTTTCCTCAACAGTTCTTTCATTGTTTCTTATCTTAAGCTGTTTTCTCGCTCTAGCTTAGCCTCCAATTTCCTCGCATTTTTAAATGACTGTGATCATTGGATTATTATTGTTGAACGTTATCTCAGTTGTTATTGAGATTACATTTCTAAGCTGTATCGTTCAATAATAACATCGATTAGATTCTGCCCTTAATTTGGCGGCTGCTTAACAAATTCTCCGTATTATTCGTTTTGCTAATCTTTCTTTTGGTAAACGGAAGTTTTAAATGACACTTTTCTCATTTTCCTTGTTCCGAAATCCATTCAATCGCAGTTATTGAATCACGAACACAAAAATACTTAAATTAGGGACTGTACTTTCACCAGATGTGTGTTTCTCCCCACTATGATGACTTTGATGACCTTGAGAACGCACGTGCAACTACAGAACTCGGATTCGGCACTCGTTCAACAACAAAAATACCCTCCAAATTTCGTCAGAATGGTAGGGTAGCCCCCATCTTTACATACCTATTCAAAATAAGCAGGTGTGGCGATTTTATTCTCTGAAACACGTCGATTAGGGTCTGTACTTTCGCCAGGTGTGAGGTGGCGTGTTACCCCCTCCGCCGACCTTGCGCAAGCGCTTGGCATCGGACCATCGCTGCACGCTTTTGCGTTTATCACGTGATTAAGATCATTCACCTAGTTTCTTTATTTATTTTAGTTTTGACTTGACTTTTTTATATTATTTGCAAGTAACGTCTTATTCTTAAGGCGGCTGTCTTATTAGCATTATGTCATGCAAGGACAAAACAAGGTAAATTACGAGGATGCACATACATTATGCACACTAGCTATAGTAAATAACATAATTAAATTATTTATGGCCCACGAGAAACAAAGAGCCATAATATAATAATGTATTAGTTTTTAGTACCCAGGAACTAAGTATTTAACAACTTCATTTGTAGGGACAAGAAATACTTAGTCGTCGAGAATGAAAAAAATACAATTAAAAAGTTGTGTATTTATTTGGTAATGAAAAGTTAATGGCAATCAAACACAGTTTAACTTAAATTGATTTACTACGATAGGAAGGCGCAAACATAGAAGGAAAGTTTACTACGACTCAACTCAATGTGGTTGCTGTCTCACAGATTTTACTGACACCATAGAGACGGGCTTTGTCGGCTGAAGAATAGACAAAATGACAGCACGTAGGAAGATTTCTATCATTATATTTATTCGTCTACTGCCATACTAGGGCAAAAAGTCGAATGGGATAACTTTGACATTTTGTTGGTAGAATAGAGATAAAAACGGACATCCAGCTGATTCCTGAATCTTTTACCAGTAGGCATACCTGGTAATAGATGCAGGAATCAGCTGGATGATGGATGTTCAGCTACAGGATCAGTCGTCATCGTCACCATCGTCAGATAATGATGATCTAGATTGAAAGGCGACGTTAACGGAGTATCAGTCATTTCAACGTAGTATCAGTCATTACGGATTTTTTTTTTAAATCACCGCATTATCTTAAGTACGTATTACATGCTGGAAACATCAGGGACTTTTTATCAATGATTCATTTATATGACAACTCCGAAACGTCATCATTTAGTATATTTAAATCAAAAGAGGTATTTTCCTTCCCGAGATAATCCAACTTATAGTGTACTATAAATTCACACATTTAAGTCTCTTATCAGGAACACTTAAGATATTGCTGTTATCACAAGCTCAGATTTCTTAAAGGATAACGCCTCATTACTAAGATGAGAATTGTTTGCGTCTCCTATTGATAGCAAACATTGTGTTGTGACTAGTGATGGGTTTTTGCCCGGGAATTTTCCCGACTTGGGAAAATTCCCGATACTTTCCCATTTCTTCCCGGGAATATTCCCAAATGACGGGAAAATATTTTTCGTATAAAATTATGCAATTTAATTTATTTTTTATAAAGTTTTGCATTTGTGTGAGTCTGTGCATGCATGTCGTGGTTAAAAAAAAAGACATTCATTGTAAAAGTACGGTAACAGCATAAAAATAAGGCATTTTATGTATGGAAATGTTAGTTGATACGTATTTATTTAAAAAGACTTAAAATCAAAAGTATCACACCAATCTTTTTCTGATTATTAGGTTGTTTTTTGAATATTAGTTTTGCTATAAATGCGGCTTTATACCTATAATAGTAATCAGTTGACTTTGAAGATAGATTTATTACTTGGTGCGTTGAAAAGTGGGTATTGTACGTATAAACAACAGCCACATATTCAATTATTCATAGCTCTAATCTAACAATTTATATTTTTTTTAGTCTTGCTTTGTAGACAAATGGTAAACGTAAACTCTCGAGTCTCTAATGGCTGCTACACACCTTACGATAAATCGTTACGATTAGTTGGTACAGATAAAACTGCACAGTTTCGGCAGTGCCCACACACCTTCAGACAGGCACTAGAAAACTGTACAGATTATTCAGTTGAGCCATGGCTTCGACTGACGATGCGTTGGCAGTTGTTGGTTTATTATTCGCCATACAAAAACAAAAGGAAGAAAAAATCAAGAAAAAGAAAAAACGTATTTGGTGTAAAGAATGGCTAATGAAAAGAGCTCATTCCCATGTTCATTTATTAAAAGTTCATTTTTTTTTTTATTTTTTTTTTTAGAGGCCTTTTCTCGCAAACAATTCGGCCCACGATCCAGGCAGAATCTGAACGTGGCCACACACGTTACGATTTATCGATACAGTTTCATCCGATTCCGATTTATCTTTCCAAAATTTCATACTGTTCCGTTCAACTGTACAGTCTTATAAAATCGGACAAACTGTACAGTTTTTCTCATACACACTTGTCGATTTATCGTTGCAGTTTATCTGTACAGACTAATCGTAACGATTTATCGTAAGGTGTGTAGCAGGCATAACAGTTTTTCAACGTAATATATGGTCTTAAAAAAGTAACTGCATGAATTTAGTGTGCTTACTCGTATCAATATCCAAGTACATTCCAAAAAAAAATTTTTTTTCAATTTTTATTTCAAAGATCATTTTTTTCAAGCATTTTTCTCTTGACCTAATATGGTCAATAAAATAAGTTATTTGTAAGCATTTCGATGAATTGCCGGTTCAAAGTCTGCTAAATGTGATGGAAACATTGGAATCAGCTGTGAACGCTACACACGGGTGAACGAACTCAAACAGAAATCAAATTCATTACCTAATATGGTCAAAAATAAATGCTTGAAAAGGCGCGCGTGGAAGACAACACGCCGTTGACCCGGGCATAGTCTATGGTCGAACAGCGAGTCGCCCATTACTCGCCGCCCGCTTGCCCGCGCCTACGGTGGCTGGAGATCCGTCTGCCGAAGTGCGGCTGGGGTGGATGGACGCTGACGTTGCCCTCTCCCTCACTGCCCATGCATGACTGCTTCGCTAAAGGAGTCCACCGCATCCCACACCGTCTCGCCCCGAAGCATAGCTTCGACCAAAGCCGGGCGCGACAAGTATTCTCTGCCTATTGCCGTGAGGACACGGCGGTGCTCTGCTCAAGCGGGGCAGTTCTGCACCGTATGCTCCACCGTGTCCTCCGGGCGGTCCTCGCAGAGGTGACACCCAGGCGTTTCCTGCTTCCCCGTCCGACACATGTACTTCATGAAACTTCCGTGTCCGGCGAGGACCTGTGTCATGCGGTAGGTCAGCACGCGGAGCCGCCTATCCAGCCACTCCTCTAAGAGAGGGTGTTACCGCCGCGATTGTAGCGTACCCGGACCTCTGTTGCGATCGTGGCTCCCTCTATATTGCCCTGAGATCGCGACGGAGCTCTTCCCGTAGCGCGTGCATATCGCAGTGTCATATTGCCACTTTCAAGAACTGGGTCAAGCACATACCTGTAGTACGGCACTTCTGATTCCACAAGGTTGTCTTTTAGAGCAAGTTGATGGATTATTCTGGCTACAGGGTTGTGTCTATGGAAATATTCTCCGTTAGCGAGACGAGAACACCCGGAGAAATGTGATAGATTGATTCGCCCTGACACGGTGGCATGCCCGACATATGTCAGCCCTGCTATCGTTCACAATAAATCTCCGGTAGTTATATGTCATCATAACTCCATCCATTATTGTTCTAACAAAACCTTTGGTTTCTCTAAAGGAATCTCCGGATCGTAGCCAGGCTACCGACGTAGATATGTCTACATCTGCATCAGGCCTATGTACGGGCCGGTAGCGTCGGTGAAGCTCCTTGTTTTGTCATATTTCCATGCGACCATTACTGTCAAGCCCTGCAGGTTTGCGCCAGTTCTCTTTAGCCCAGGAGAGTGGGGTAAGGCCCTTGTCCACCGCTACTACATCTCGATGCGGAATGCATCGAGATGTAGTACGTCACGTCACGTCGGCTTTTAGATATTCATTGAGATTGCATATCTCACGATTGTGGAAAGTCTTAACGTTTAGAAAATCTCAACCTCGAATATACAATCTCATAACCGAAGACCGTGAGTGATCCATTCGATATGCAGTAAGCAATGTACGGACCCTCCTATCGCCTTGGATAAAAGGGTCTGTACAATTAAGTTTTGTTTGAGTCCATGAGTATGTCAAAAGAGTACCTACATCAATACTGGCATGACCCAGCCGTTGCAGGCCTTACTACCACGGTACCACCTTATTACCACCAAATACAATAAATATTTACATATTTTTAACATTGTTATTGGATCAATATTTATTTTCCCGTCGTTTGGGAAAATTCCGGGAATTTATTGTATATAGCAATCTTTTTTTGCCCTGACATTTTTTTATTCCCTGTCACAGTTGTGACCTACATACACTAGAATATTAATAGACATTATTGTTTTGAAATGTGTAGAATGTTCTAAGTTTTATGAACAGTTGTACATGACGAGAGATATTATGTGAACGACGTGAAGTGGGATTTTAAAAACGTTCACTGCCAACGGTCAATGTTGATTATGCAATTATACGCGATCAAGCTAAGCAAAATCTCATTTTTATCATTGTTCAGACATTTTTTATTCATTATTTAGCCACCTTATATACTTAGAATTGGTATTTTCAGTAGAAAACACAATCGTTAATCCTTCATTAGGCGCGTATTAGCATTTGTCACTTCATTGACCCCCATGGCCTCACTGGTCAAGTATTCGTTAAATAGAGCCGCGCGGTCAAGTTGCCGCCCACCGCCGCTTGCTGACTCCATCGGGCCGCGGCACATTTAAGCGTCGCTTGTATTAATTGCGCTCGCAGTGCATGTGACGCACACGTGTTATTTATATATATTATATTATATTTATATTTATTGCTTTTGAAGTTTTTTATTTTTTGTACAATTCAATGTAATATCCTGTAGAGGCTCAAATTGATAAGGGTTTAAACGAATTACCACTGCAAAACTTTGCCCTGCGATCGTCTGAGCGTGTCTAATAGTCGAACTCGGCGTCATGATTCCTGCTCACCCTCCAGTAAGAAATCTAGACTCAAGTACAAACAACGTTGAGCTAGAACCGCCTGATTTCCGAGCACCCCGTTACGGGGTATCATATGAAATATCAATAAAAATACGTATCCTTCTCCGTGAGAGATGATTAATATGTCAACTGGATCGAACCAAGCAATAAAATTTCCCTTACAAAGCTTTATCATCCCTTTCTTACACCAATGCGTAGGGAGTGATCCGTTCGGAAAACCTAAAAATGGAGGGTAGTTTTAAAAAAAGTAATCATGCCTATCTATTTTTATATACTTATACTCATATTCGTAAAAGTTTCAAGTTTAAAAACCCAAGAAATAAGATTTTACATACAAAGGTTTTCACCCCTTTTCACCCCTCAGAGGGAGATTTTCGCAAAATCCTTTATAATGTGCATCTACATTATAAATCTAACTACCATCCAAAATTCAGTTTCTACGTTTAGTGGTTTAATCCTCCCAAAACTTGAATGGTACTTGGGGGTGATTTTCGAAAAATCCAAAAACACGGGGATTAATTCTTATCTAGTATATAAATACTGGAATTTTCAAGTTCATTGGCTCACGCGTTATGATTTTCCCATACAAACTTTAACAACCCCTAGAATACCAATGGAGGGTAGTTTTAAAAAAATAGTGGTGCTAATCTTATTTATTTACTAATGTTCTTATTCGTGGTAAGTTTTTTCTCTTCAAAACGTTTGTTTTCATTTCTTTGTAATCTCCCTTAAAGCCCTTATAAACTCTATAATAGTGATTTAATTTTTCAAGAGTTATGCGTTTCAAAATCTTTTTTTTTTTCATCTTAGTTTTCCCTTTGTAAAAACCAAGCTATGTAGGATAACTAAAGGGCCGCGCGGGTCACATTATAAGCGAATTGTCTTGATACTGCTGTCCGGGCGCAATAGAGAGTTTTGAACATAGGCCTGACGCGCGGTCAACATTGTCAGACGCGGCTTGAATGGAAAGTTTCAGTGTCGCACAACATTGTCCCCCATGGCCTGAACGGAAAATGTGCACTTTTTTAGTGGCAGTTAACGTGTTAAAGCAATGAGGAATGTGGATTATGAGACTGTTTTGTTGCAAGATGCAGATCTATTTGTGCAAGGAATGACAAATTTTGATGGAGGAGCCGCCTCCTGAAAAGGCTGGTCCCCTCCTAGCGACTCCTGAAATCGAGAAAATCTGTGGACTGAAAGAAGGGAAGTCTGTCCTATTTTAGGACAGCCCAACTTGTGTAGTATGACCAATTTTATCTCTGTTCTGCCAAGAATAGACAAAGTTACTTCTAAACAATTCGGCATTTTTTTCGCGCGAGTACGGTACGATTCGTAGACGAATGAAAGAATAAAAGAAAAAACATTTCTACATTTTTTTTACATCGCTATGATATGCTTATTACAATAGATTCTTTCTACATTCTGTCTATTCTTCCGTCGAATTTTCTCTTTTCAAATTCAAGTGTCTTGATAACTTTGCGTGCAGACTGCAGGCTCGTTGTAATTAAATAATAATAAAATGACAGACTATTCAGAAAAGGCAACACGTACACGTAGATATGAGTGCTGTATCATAGACATTTGGAAGGCTGTCGTAGGTACAGTCCAGTGAATAATATCTAACTGTTATCAAGATAATAATATAAAGCCTGGAGGCTCCGCTCTGCCGGGGTCGCGGGATTATTCCCTTACCGTAACCCCGGAACGTAACAGGCTATGAAGGACACCGTGGATTTTAGTCAGTAGAAGTCTGACAGTCCCTCCCGCCCTGCCCGGGGTTGGAGGACTCATTTGATGATTTTATCACGCTAAAAAAAAAAAAAAAAAAAAGCCTTGAGGCTTCGTTCAAATGAGAAGTTCTAGGTTCGACTCTGCAAATACCCTACAGTAATAGACACTATTAATTGTCATGTTTGCAAAGGGAAGCTGATATGAATCGTGTTAATGAATCCTTCGTTGCTGATATTTACTCACGTATCCTAAGCAAAGATCATCTCTAATTAAACATAGTTTCAATTTGTAGAGACGAGTCTATTCTGTCTTTATTTGCTTTTAATTTTGGTTGTAGAAAACGAAATAAAATAGAATAACAAAAACAAGAATATAATTATTCCATGCACATTTATTACCTTCGTTCTAAGAACCTCACGACTAATTAACTGTTTTAATAGACAAATCTCTCGTCTAGATTTATTTTTAGTATTGGCAACACTTTTATAAACACTTGTAACCATTCTCAATCTGAAGTTGGAATAAATTACAGTCGTTAAACGCTTATTATTCATTAGAAAGAAAACACTTTCTACTCCCATTTCTTTAGTCGCAATTTTTTGCAAAAACATGTACAAAATTGCTACAGGTGTTTAGTAAGAATGCTTTTAGTTTAGGTGTATCAGTTAAAACGAACTGGGACGCACTGCAACTTCCAAGATGGCGAGACATACTTTGTAATTTATTTCTAACCATAACAGTTTTATGAACAGGCTACTAGGAATTAACGACATAAGCTTGCAGAGTAAGCAATCTGAAGTGGCATTAGGCTGTCCATGTTTGCCGAAGGACGGATGGCCGGTTGAGTCTTGGAGTGGAGCCCACGTATTGGCACGCGTAGTGTGCGACACCGACACCCTCTCGCTAGATGGCCCGACGCTCTTGAGAAAGTGGCATGGAAAGACTGGATGAGGAAGGCGGACTGGATGATGTGGAGCAGCCTGGGAGAGGCCTATGTCCCGCAGTGGATTGCAATAAGCTGAATTTAAGATCATAGGCAACTAATATTTTCGTTATCTATAATATATATAATATCTTTAAACGAGCAATTCTTGTATATTTATATATAATCAGGATCTCGGAAACGGCTTCAAGGATTTTCATGAAAGTTACAGATTAGGGGTTTTTCGGCTCAAGGAATCGATTTATCAAGGTCCCAGGTTCGAGAAAAGCTCGGTTCCCAAGATATAGATATTTTAAAAACCGAGCAAATCTCGGTCAACCAGATATTTAGACTTTAAACGCAATGATGTTACACCAAGTAACACGGAATCACACGGCATTTCTGATTTCTATGTTAAAATTTACGTACAATTAATCTTGTCAACACTTCTGATTCAAGGGTGTGTACGATCTTCAGTGGATCACGGTTTTTGCTAAAAATATTGATTTAGCATTCGATATTAAATTGATTTTGTGACCATCGTGTTAGTTGACAGTGCACGAAAATATGTTTAGCTAATAGTGTAAAGTCTAAATGAAAGATCAATAATACCGAACAGGAATTATCTAGAAACTGAATTTACACGAGGGCATGGAAGAATACTTTTGAAAAGTCTAACTTTTGAGAAACTAAAGAACGGCGATAAAAACAGCAGAAAATAAACACAACAGTTACTGTAACGAGTTTTCAATAAAATGTGATAACAAACAAATAAAAAGGTGACGATATTTTAGTTCAGTGTTGCCATAACAATATACCCATTTCCTTCTTTACAGGGCAGTTAACAGACCTTAAAATAAGTATTTTATCTCCTTTGGGCACGCGGTCAATATTTCGTAAGACGCTCTCAAGAAACTTCGCGAAAGTTTCGAGACTTTCAAAATGTCTTGGGGGAAGAGAGGTTCCAACTAAATGTCGCCGTTCATCCCGTTTTAAAACTTCGAAGAGAGGAACAGAACCTGCTTTTAAGAGATAAGTTTCTAAAGGATGGACCTACAAAGTATATGTTGGCACCGAATGGTGGCCAAGGTTCGGTCAAAAAAACCAGGGCCGCCCAAAAAAGCCCGTTGGATTGATTAATATGTCTATATCGTCAAGATCGCGGGGAGTAATAGATGGATGAGAGGCGCAAAGAATCGAGAGACATGGCAAAAAAGGGGGTGGCCTATACCCAGCAGTGGGTGATCTCGGGCTGATATGAAATTCCTAAGTTCAATATTAAACCATTCACACAGGAAGTGCAGTAACTATGCACATATTTTTGTAGGCATTCAGTGCAGTCTCTCCGATGTAATTGAACCGGTGTTTACGAAAAGGTGTCTTAATCAAGGAGGAACAACAGGCGCTTTAATTACCGGTTGTAAATGATAAACATGAATTTATCAAAATGGCTTTGCAAATCATGAGTAAAGGAAGAAGAACTCCCGTGGGTGGAGCACCTTAGCAACAAAGATACTAAAGCCGTAAAAGATACAACTATAGAACTTTTGCTACAAACCCATATGTGGCTTCTTTTTAATTATCCCGGACGATTCAAAAATTCCTTCAGAACGACTTAAAAACGGTGAAAATCCGCAACAAAATCTTCAAAACTTGAATACACCAGCTACAAAATGTCCGCTAATACATTAGATCGCACCACGTCCAACATTCGCTTAAGTTAAGTCACTATTGTCACGGCCAAGACTGTTTAGACAATGAAATGGACAACAAGACTGTGTTTCACAAACAATGTTCAAAGCATTACACTCATTCAGGGAAACACGCCGGCTGTAGAGAAACATGAAGTCAATGAACATGCTGAATGACGAAAAGGCTAGGTGTCGAAGCGGATCGAACAAGTTATTTCTTGGTTTTTAAGAACAGCGTGTGCCCATTTTGTGTTCCTGCTGTTTCTATACCAAGAATTGATATCAGAGCTCCATCAATACGCATCAACCTTCGGAATAACTAAATTTTCTTTGTTACTTAAAAATTTCTGGAGACCATCTTTATCCCTTCGATTTGCCCAGCCTGTTAAATCTACTGCACTTGACTATTCAAAATTAATCAAGGCAAAATATTGGCCGCTCATAAAGAAACTTCTTATTTAACTTTCTCAGTAGATTAGACATAATGAAGGGATATCAGTAGATTGCTCAATTACTGATCGCCTAATCGACTTGGATGTAATCGTTTAAATGACTTATCTACCGCTTTCATCCTGCCAGTTGCAGACCAATCATTTTCTGCTCAAACACTCAGATAAATATAGATTTCGCTCAGTAGTATCCTGCCAATCCCTGTCTATCTTAATCAAACGCTAGAGACAGATCAATACGTATACACTAGGCCTGTAATACGAATGACCATAAGCATAATAAACTCGAATTTACCCCAACCCGTAATCTTAAAAGGGCTCTGGAGTCTGGAGCCCAGTTAAGTGTTAACAATTATCTTTTACAACCCCGTTATCTGGAACATTTTCGCTAGCAGTTTGGAACCCGAAACCTTCCTAAAAGTATCTTTGGTGTGAAACCTAACTTAAAGTGGGTCGGGTGATGAAAAATAACCTTGCTAAAAGATCATTATTGAACGCGATATGGAGGTCTAGTCGTCTAGACTTTTTATAGGCTGGGCAAAAGATCGCTCGTCTATAAAGTGTCTTGTGTCTGGCAAAATGTGTAGGACGAAGTGTTTAATTTTTCCATCTTTACCAGAGAGACCATTAAGAGTAAGTACCTGAGGTATACGTGAATCGTGATGTTTATCAGATTCATTGGGTTGATACTGTCGCTCAAACTGTCTAATAATCTTAGGTAGATGGTTGCGTATCTTGATCGTGGAGTACGGAACAAGAGCCCGAGGCAATGAGAACTTCAACTCCTACCTACTAGAATTGCAAACCTGTCCGTATTCAGAACTTAGTGCCCCAGTAAGTTCTCATATTGTACCTGGTGACTGTAATACCGATGAGTAATATTTTGTAAAAAAAATACCCTGAGTAAATCAGCCCAACGGATTTAACCCAATGAAGTCTGCGTCTACGGTTTTTCTTTGAATACCTAACAGGAATTTAATTACAGAAACAGCAGATACTGTAATCGGTTAATGTGCCTTTTACGCACCAGTTTCTATTCCTTGAAAATTTCTTTAAGCACTTAATTAATAGTATTAGAAATTATAATGGTATATCACGCAACATTATGAGGTGGTAACAAAAACACGGACGTGAGGAGTTTTGCTGATATATTGCCTGATTTTCAGACTTGGCTGGAATGGATTTTCTAGGTAATTCTTCATGTTCATAAACAGTCATATTTCATCGATTTTTTACTGACCAAAATGCCGTTCGATTGGCGATTGCCGTTTTTGTGACTATCCAGCATTTTATTGCTTTGGTTATCTTACCGGAAGACGAGTAAATCTGTTATACTTTGATATTTTGTAAAAGTATTTCGGTTTATAAAATAGGAACGGTTTAAGGTCGTTGCTATCTCAAAACCGAAAATTACCATTACAGAGCATAAAATAAATGTAGGTGAGGGATAATTCTACCCGTTTTCAACTATAACACCTGCGAAAACCATAATGCCATAGCCTACAGACTCATGGAGAAGAAGAAGAAGAGAGAAGTCACGGCGCGGCGGCGGGCGATATGTCTCTCCGAGACGTCAAGAAAAGTAAGAGGGACGTAGAGAAACCTTTCACATTCACGCTTCTCGGGTGTTCTCGGAGTTTCTCGCCGTGAGTCTGTTTTGGGCTTCAGAGTACAGGCCTTCGCCGCCGACTCTTCATGTACCCGAGAGTAATTTTCCTTAACGTTCCCGGAAAACCCCCGAAGTCAATTCAATTGCCAGAAGCATCGGAAATGCATGGTAATAGTCTGACTATAGTCAAGGTGAAATACTATTTTGGTAAAAATCCGTGAGTCATATGTAAACAAAATATTCTGTGACTCAGAAAAGAAAACAATAAAAATACGAAACTAGAACGAAATTCCGCAATACCGTAACTATTCATTATGAAAAAATATATCATTTTTTTTATGTTAGTCTATTGTTTGATTAACAACCATGCAAAACAAATTATAACCACAAAGAATTTATTACTGAGTACATAGAGAAAAATAATAGACAATAATATTATTTTCATGTTTCATCAATTAACATTGTTGTGCAAAAAGGACATAGAAGTCATGAAGTGGGTAATGTGGGTATAAATTATTTGGTATTGATAAGTATAGGGTCTAATTATTGTGATTTTGAATTCTAAAAAATAAATTCATTAGCATTGTTGATTTATTTTTGGAACTTACAACTTGAGCTGGTATTTTTCCATTTAAACGGAAACACCAATGCGGATGGTTTTCTTTTTATTTAAATTAAAACTGTTGTTTATGAAAATCAAAAAGGAAATAAAAGCGGCCTTAATATAAAATTAAATTGAAATTATTAAATATGGTTATTACAATAGTAAAATTCCACACAAATGTAATCTGATGAATGATAAAAAGAAATCACATCTTTTGATATACTAAGTAATTGGCAATAGCTCATCCATAAAATATTAAAGAAATCTCTAAAGTATAGATAAAAATAGTAGTAGCACTTTATCAAATTAAACAAACAACATTGAATTGAATTAATAAAGTAATCATTTTCAATTAAAAACTAGGATGACATGCGACTGTAATGTTTTGACCTTCATGCAAATTATATAAGATGTTCTTATTAATAGATCTTTGAAGAATTCATGAAAAATTTAGATCAAGAATAATAAATATTTTAATAAGAATTAATGTCTCAAATTAGTTAACAAATGAAAGTTAAATTAAAGACATCTTAATTTATAATACAGTTAGTTAATAGAATGTAATAACTAATAATCTCACCTGGTGGGCTATCGGTAAGAATTGTAATTCCGGTGGGGTCAACATGAGGGGGGAACGCCTCATACAGATCGGGCTCCTCTTCAAGCACGGCCGACAACATCACGGAGGGCATCCCGGTTCCACCGTCACTCACACACACACTAAGACTAGACACTGCACAACACTACACTTGCGGACTGTCCCAAGCTCTCTCGGAGCTCACACCCGTGAGCCACCCCGAGCCATTCCCGACTACCACTTAACATATAAGTCTGACTTGCCTAAGTCAAATCTTGCTGCACCATTTTTAAATCTGCAATAAAGGACAAAGTTCAAATCACTGGAAATGTGTCAAGACTGCCAATATAATTATGTAACACTCTATCTCTGAGATAACACTATCAACATTACAATAATCAAGCGATTATGCTCCCGACGATATCGCAATCTTAGCGAGTCTCAACAAACAATTAGTTACCTAATTCGTTATAATTAAAACGCTACAGATCAGCTGATTGCTACAGTGCCAGGCCAGACTTGACATTTTATAGCTATTTTAAGACTTACGGGCACCTGATCGGACTGACTTCAATGTCAGATGCCAAGTACGAAAATTCAAAACTCGCCTCGATATATACTCGTAATTGTATGAAAAGGTGACCGGGCCGCGTCGCCACCGTACTCACCGCAATCCTGGCGATAAATGATGCGAAGCAGGATCTGCGCCTCCGTATTTACCGCTTTGGAGTCCCCGCGGCGACTAAACCAAGTGGCCAGTTCCCGGCCCAACGTAATCACGAATAGGATAATAGTCTCGACTAGGAGCCAACGCTTTTGCTTTGTCACTTAAACGAACAACACAGAACATCACACAGATATATCGTTAACTGACCAAACGCACGGATACATTGTGATATAAATCCTATATTATGTGGGATAATTTGCGAGACCCCTTTGCTTTCGTTAATCAAATTATCGATGTATCCGGTGAAAGTCGTTTTCGTTTTTATGCGGTAATACACAAATGAGCAGAAATGATGGTGTGTTACGAGTTTTTCGTTTTGTGGGAATAATTCCCGTTCGTAGAATGAGATCGCACGACCGCGATATCCACAATTTGCGAGAAGTTTAGAACGCGATTCTCTTGTCGCACGCCCGTCGGACCGTCGAACAGGAAGAGCATAGACTAAACAATTTTGAAACAGACATGCCGTACGGCGTAGGTACCTCATGTCATTCATGGCAATGCTTTTTACTGTTTATCTTATTTATCTCCATTTACATATTTTTTGGTATACATGTCTGATGAGTGGTATATTTTATTTTTGTCATGAAATCTCAAATATGTTGTCTCTGTTTTTTTCTTCTTCTCTATCTCATTAGAGTTACAACCGGCGAAAAACGGTTTGTCTGTTAAATGGGAGCTCCAATTATAATTTTAATGTATTTGTTCTTATTTATTTGTTGATTGTTGTCATAGAAATAGAACATCTGTGAAAGTTTCACCTGTCCAGTAAAAAAAGACATATAGGGACGGACAGCAGAGTCTTAGCAATAAGGTCTAATTTTACCGTTTTGTACAAAACCCTAAGAAACATTATTCAACAAAAACAAAGTTTTCCACTTTTCTAAAGAATCAATAATCTGACACAGAAGAAAAGTAGTAATTAGGCATTATTACGGATTGGCTACTATAGCACTTAAATTCACTTGATAAATTGTGAGTATACTAGAAAGTATACGAGAAAGACTGTTCTAAGCCTGAACCATAATTATATTGTATTATTATTTCGTATTCAATAAAATTAAACAACTTTTCAGTAACTCTTTGGTATATGCCTACTTCCACGTCTGAAAATATTTAAAATGCATTTGGCAATTTCAAAATGTCTTTGTTTTCCCCAATTACTTTTATTTCATTTGGCAACATTTGAATTTGAATGTCAACTATTGAAAGGAGTCTTCTTCATATTATTATTACGAAAAAAAATCCTACATTATTCTGCAATCAGTAATTAGTTTTAGTAATCAATTGATTGAAATAAAGAACATTACTACCCGGACATAGTTGTTTTCTATGTGATCAAATAACAAACTTTTTACTATTTAAAATCCTAGCATATTAATTATTAATAACAGCGTTAACAGAAATTCAAACATTTTCAATTTTTTTTATGTCGAGGCTAATGTAAATACTGCTTTACATATTTTCAATTACCAAAGACAATGTGTTTTTACAATAACTACCATTCTAGTACCTTTTTCTTAACAAATATTGTGAAGATTTCATTATGAAACTGAACTTAGGTATTTCAATAGTCTTTTTTTAAATCCTAGCTTAATTATAATAAATAAAATAAAATCAATTTTTTTTTATTCAAAGCTTTACATAGGTTTGTTAGAATTATTGTGCCATTAACGAAATAGTGAAATTTTTCCGGGTATTTCAGTAGTCTTCTTTTACTAATTAATTTATGGTTTTAATTTAAAAGCACTTCTTTTAAATGGAATGAGTAAAGTCACGCATTCGTTGCGAGACATCACAACAGTTTTGGTAGGTTTTTTATTCAAAGTCTAGCAACACCAATCTTATGTCATTGTGACAACTTTGCGCACAGCTGTGTCATGTTTTCGTTATTAATTTCGCAGATTGTCGTTGACTAAAATAAGAAAAACCGATAAAATTTACGGATAACTTCATAAAAGCTTAAGGATATGTAATTTAGTGACGATGTCTTCGTCAAAGTCAGAATCTCTGAAAGGTATAAACGAAAAAATTACATTGTTTACTTGTACGGCTTCAAGGTGGTTTAAAAACTTATTTATTTTCGTTTCACAGATACAGTGACAGTGTTAATTAACGCTGTCGGCGATAGCGAGAACTCCGTGAACAATGTTGTAATAAAATCGCTGACTAAAATAGCGAATACTTATCCAAACGAAGTCATAGAAATATTTTGTGAGTTCTACACGAATACTGTTAAAGTAAACCCTACGCAGCTTGGAAACATTGTTAAGTGAGTAATTTACTGTTTAAAATATATCTTAAGCCGATATTACGGGTGATTTATGGGCTTATTTTGATACAATATGGTAGTACCCTCACAATGGATAATAAATCAATGTGTAAATAATTAACAGTGTCCTTTATCCCAAATATGTGACTAAGCGCTCTTTTTGTTAGTCCATGCAACCTGAGCTAGATACTTAATGACTAATTCTTCCAAACATGCAACTGATAAAATGAATTACAATATTGATGCAAACAATAACAAGTTGATTAAAGCTTATTAAGTCTCTAATTGAATACCAATCAATGCAGATAAAAACAGACTATGTTTTGATTATTTCAGCTTTCAGGTAAAGATATTGATTCACATTCTAAGTAGGGTTAAAAAGCTAAAACTCCCTCAATGGATATCTGCAGTTTTATGTAAGCGAAATGCTATTTTGATACAGCACCAGCGGCTCACACTTGTTTTGCATATATTTTGAAATACCTACCCTTTGTATTTTCTGAAAAGTTTTTAATACATAAGAAATCATGTAACTATAACTGTCACCATAAAAAAAAGGTGCAATCATTCAAAGTTATACTCGTCCAGACAGGTTGAAACAACTTGGTATTCTGCTATGTAAAGATTCTCTATTCACCTTTTTCAACAGTTTAATCTGATTACGTTTAAAAACCACTTAGAAATGGAGAGTATTAGTATGGTGAAGCAAAAAAAAAACGATAACTACTAAATTATACATTTTATTGCTAAAGTATACAATACTGCCATATAATTTCAATGCCATGCATAAATTAAAATACATATTGAAGAATGAAATCCAGTTTTATTGTCTCTTAAGAAAATTCTTACATAATATTATGTAACTAACCCTTATTTACATTAAGGTCAAATTAGAAATAGGCCTAAGAATTTATTAAGACATTTTAAATTTATTGTACTCTTCATTAAATACATATAATTAACAAGATATTATAATTGAAATATTTTGTAAGTGTAATAAGGAAAATCAATGATGTAATCAAAGTATCAGTAAGTGGTAATAATAATTTCGCCAACAGTATTTTTTCCTGCATTAGCATTGGTACAATAAAAGACAAAATATCATTTTAATTCTAGAATAAGTGAAATTAACCTTAATCGAATGAAAAGGATCTAATCCATGCACTTTCCTAAAACATTGTGAATTACTAAAGGAATAATTTCTAAACTCTTAAGTCATATATTATGTGTATTACATTGTTTCCATTCCACAACATCCAATAAAAATAAAATCTGAAAAAAAAAATTTAAACAAAAAAACACAACAACAGAATTATAGAATTATCTGAACATCTCAATAAAATAAAATAAAATAAAATAAAATAAAATCTCTAGGACAGCTGAACCAATAATGGTCACCAACACTGTTAGTCTGTTACTAAAAGTCTTACTACGAAAAAGTTAAGTTTCATAAACTCAAAACAAATAATAAATATTGTAAATATTTCTGGTACTTTGTAATGATATAATACTTCGTAATGGTATAACTAGATTGATGTAGGTATTTGACATGCTAAACATGACATCATCATACGACATACAGTCAAAAGGAGTATGCACACTTGAACATTTCCGTTCATAATTTTGCAGAGTTCTAGAACAAACATGTGTGAACCAAGTAAAGAGGTTGGAGCCATCTTCGGCCGCCAACCTGGTGACGGCTATGCTTCGCGCTATGATGGAGAATGTGACTTACGAGCCGGTTGTACAAATGGGGGCCTCCGCTGTTCTGGTTGCTGTGGGACATGAGCATTTGGATCTGGTGAGGACTTTGTTTGTTATATAATGTAAGACCATATTTGGATGTAGCCCAAAAAAGGTTAGAGCTACTTTCTCAATAGTTCATGTGATTGATGGCTGGCTAGTGTAAAGTCTATAATTGTGAATCACTACCTGCGTCATTATTGTTGTGTAGTTTATCGTCCACCAAATTAGAAGTAGCCAAGTAATCCATGTTAAAACTATCTTTTACTCGCGTCTTTTCTCGCCCCCGCCCCCCCCCACATCTTTACATTTAGGCTATAGCTGTCTTTGGGGTCCCATCTAGCTCTGTTTCAGCCTATTCTAGTCATAGGTCTCACCCAAGGAGTCCTTTTCAACCAGCACTGGAACTACCTTAGTCAGGTCATCTTTTTATACACATTATTCTAAAATACACGCGATCTCCATTCTAGAATCTTCTTTAAGAACATCACCAGTACAGCTTGGCCAAAACAGATTCAAACGGAACTAATATTTTGTTCGTTAACAACGTTTTAAAATTTTTGATATTTGATGTAAACAAAGAACGAAGGTTTGTTAGATTTATTATTGTGCCATAAAACTAACGTAATAAGTGAAAATAAAAAAAAAAATAATTCAAAGTGCTGGTAGCGAGAGCACAGTGGCGACTTCCGGTTTTCTACTGTTTTTTGCCTAACTGTACATTACCTTTTCAGCTTGCTGCACTTTTGGATATGAGTTACCAGGGCGAAGATTGTCCAAATAGAGACAGCCCTAACCCAGATGGTGACAGACATTTTGTAGTTACTATTATGGAAATAATGCAAAAAAAATGGAGTCATTAAATACCACAGACAATAGATACATAACAGTTAAAACATGCATGAAATTATAATGGCCTAGTGATCTGTCTTGGCTTCGCAGAGGTGCAAATAGAAATTAGAACATAGCCTGTGTACTCGCTGAATTTATGAATTTTAAAATTTTCAGATAATTTGGATCTATTTTGTACAAACAAAAATGCAAATATTTCCTCTAAGTAATAATATTACTGGGGTGGTATGACAGGAAACCTCCACGTGCGCCCGTGGACTGGAGTTCTCTCTCGGATACGTCCGGGGGGAAGACCAGTTTTTCGGGCCGGTGCACCCTGGGATGCGGGCAAAAACTCTTCCTTAGGCACTGTGTGACTAAGTGGTCTCTTTGCCCGTATGCGAATAGCCTGTCGTGTGGATGCTCCAACGCGTGTCCCTCAGATCAGCAGAGGGCACAGCGGCGGAGCGGGCTTGCGGACGGTGAGTGATGGGTAGCTCACCGTCCGACCAAGGACCAAGCCCGGGTCGGTGGCGCGTCGTGTTTCGCGCCAAATGCCTGCTGGGGTCGCGGGTTTTTTCTTAACCCAGGTTACCGTGGCCCCGGAACGTAAAGGGCATAGGAAGGAACACGGGTGGATTTTAGTCAGTAAGAGTCTGACAGTCCCTTCCGCCCCACCCAGAGCGGGAGGACTCGTTCGATGATTTTACCACCAAAAAAAATAAAAAACAAAAAAAAATAAAGTAATAGTATTACTAGCATCTCGCCCCGACTTTCCACGGTGGATTTTCTGAAAATGTTATTTACTAAAAACCCTAATCCTGGCAATAACGAATACATTAAAAAAAAAATGCAAACGGGACCCTATTACTAAAACTTCGCTGTCTTAGTAATAGGGTCCCGTTCTGACAGACTTCGCTGTCCGTCTGTCCGTTTGTCAACAGGCTGCATCTCATGAACAGTAGTTAGACACTTGACATTTACACAGATGATGTAATTCTGTTGCTGCTCAACTCTTACTAAAATACAGAATAAAATAAATATTTAAGAAGCTCCCATACAACTCCCTTCGTGCGCGAGTCCTACTCGCACCTGTCCCGTTTTTAAGCCATGTCTAGATATGTGTAGAAGACTAATATAACTAACTAGCTGTGCCCGCGACTTCGTTCGCGTGGATTTCGCAACTTGACAATGTATTTTTTATAAAATTGACAGTTTCATACAAACTTTCATCCCCTATTTTATCCCCATAGGGGTCTAATTGCTCAAAATCCTTTCTTAACGGATCCCTACGTCATTAACATCTACCTGCATGCCAAATTTCAGCCCGATTCGTCCAGTGGTTTGGGCTGTGTATTGATAGATCTGTATGTCAGTCAGTCACCTTTGAGTCATATACATTTAGATTTCATCTCACACCTCCGGCATCTATAACATTCCCTCTAAGGCCGAGACTCCACCAAAGCTGTGCGAGTCGAGATGTGTTTTGAACAACCAATAGAATTGTTGACACAGCTCTACTCCGGCAACGCAATTCTATTGGTTGTTCAAAACACGTCTCGACTCGCACAGCTTTGGTGGAGTCTCAGCCTTAGTGGTGTCAATGTCAATCGTGTCATCAGCTAGTTGCAACGGCAATCTATCGAGTTAGGAGCTCAGCCACTCAACCACCTAAATTGGTGCTAAGAGTGGTCATTTCCTGTACTTGTTGGCTGTCATAAATGAGTTGAGATGTGGATGGTATATAATATGTTTGATTTTTGCGGTTAGATTAACGTTTGAGTTAATGTCGCAATATTGCCAAAATATATAAAAAGAAGTCACATTCAATGTGAATATTTAATACATAATATACAATGTGTCCGCTCTGGTAGTATGGTACGTCCGGTTTCAATATGTCTAACCGTATAGGGCAGGTATAGCGTTAAATTATTCTAGATTTGGAGTCGGAACCTAACCCTTGCTGAATGGTAGCGACTTTTGAGTGTCGATAGCTTTTTAAAACACCTGCAGGACTAAAACTTACGGTTATGGCTTGATATTCGAATACTATTTCGAATTGAAAAATATGTTTGTGTTGGATAGTAGATAGTCCATTTATCGAGTAAAGCTATAAGCTTCATAACATCACGCCAAAACCTATAGGCGCCGAGCAGCGGTTTTAAAACCACGGGAACATTTATTTCTGTTATAATGTACTAATTCTCTCCATCTTTCCCCAGGTCCTCCGCTCCCTCATCAACCAGCTATCCCCAGCATCAGTGCCCCACTACACGATAGCCCACACGCTGGGCACGTTGGCCGCAGTCAATACCCATGGTGTGGTCCCACATATTAAGGAGATTCTTAGCAAAATGCTGCCTCTACTCTCTCTGGTTAAGGCTGATGGATTGAAGCAGGCTTTTGCTTATGGTGAGTTCTAGAGGTTTTTGATTTGTCGGGGGACTGTCTGGTTCTAGAGGTTCTTTATTTGTTGCGGGACTGTAAATTAAACAGGGTACTGTGGCTTTGAGACGGAAAGGGTAATCAAATTAACAGGGTTGGTTTAACCCACACTCAAAAAATTAAATTTAAATTCTCTAAAGAAAAAACACGGTTTTTATCAACGTCTAACATCTCAAAAGTCGAGCGTTCATCGACTTTTTTTGGGATGTTTCCTAGGTAGCCATGTTAAGCTGCAGACCAAAGATAAGAAAAACACAAAATTGTTCTTTTTCGTTATTCAAAATCTAGCAACTCGAATAAAGGTCGCAAGAATCACTCATCAAATATGGATATTATAAAAGGTTTGAAGGCCTAGAATTTGACGAAATTTGCCTTTTATATAAATATTGATTTATTGATTCTTATCTTTTATTCAGTAAACAAAAGAATTTTGCCTGATAAAATATGATATGACTAGGTTGCATCCAGTGAAGCAACAAGCCGTTTATGCGCCCAGTGCGAGCTTCTGTAACTATGTCCTGTTGACCTAACACTACGTCTTAATTAAATTCCACTGTGGGTGAAAGACAAAGCTATACAAGTCGTGTAGCGTCATCTCGTTCCCACATTGGAAAGACGTCATGGTAGACCACCTGGGGGGTCTTAAAACCAGGCTTGTTCCAGTGAGTGAACAAGATGGCGCTAGACGACTTGTATAGCTCTGTCACTTTCACTCACCGGAACGAGCCTGTACCCATACCATGAGTTGTCATTACGATACTCGATCATCGATATCGACCGCGTTTGTCGCTCTCATTGGCCCGCTTCAAGGTTGTATGAACTCTCAACCAATGTGAGCGCCAAACGCGGTCGATATCGATGATCGAGTATCGTAATGACAACTCATGGTATGGGTACTGGTTTTAAGACGTTGTAATACCCCCCTGGTTTGGCCAATTGTGGTTCTAGTCTGGCCTTTTCTGCGACTTCGAGGGTCTGTGCCCTATCCTGGGTACCATTGGCACACCCCCCTATTTTCGGCACTAATGGGATTAAAATTATTCACATTCTTCTCATTGACACAAAATATAATTGAAACAAAATAAATATGTAACAGAGTACAATTGAAAAACTGTTATAAATAGCAGATGCTTCATGCATTATCTAAATTCAATGTTTTATCGGTCACAACAATAAAATGCAAGGTTGGAATGGATATATTTATTATCTATGTCGGGTTTTAATTACCTACTAATTGCTTTGTGTAGTCTAGTATAATATTATGTTGTTTATTTGCAAATATGTTTAAACAAAGCCTTTATAAAAACCATATACAGCTGTGTTCCATTATTGAACACAGCAATTATGTACTTATAGTCCGGTCAATTTAGACATTCGAGGTTACATAAAGTCCCAGCAAGCTGAATTTCTGTGAAGTTGTTCAAAACATAATTATAAACAATGTCTAAAAGTTCCCCATCATTCCCCTGTAAGGAAAAAAAAATATTCAAGGTCAAAGGTAAAAAAAATGAGTTTTTCGCGATTTTCAGCAAAACGGTAAGTTTTATCATACAAGTACCTCAGACAAAAATTGTAGATCATAAAATTATCTATAAAAATGTGTTAATACTTTTTTTCTTACGAGCCACCGTTTCAGAGATATAACGATTCAAAAAGTTATAAAAGTTGTTATCGTCATATGCATCTAATGAGGTAGTGTACTTAGCGCGTTTTTTTAACGTGGTTTCCCCAGTAGGCCTACTCCACGGGTCAGTTGTGATCCTGTTTATTGTAAAACTATTGCAAAATAAAGGAAATTTTCAAAGATTGGGAAAGATAAAAGCGTGCCTGTCCCTGTGTTCAATTTACTTGCATCCAAAATGAAGATGAAGAAGAAGCAGGAGAAGAAGATCAAGAAGAAGAACAAGAATTTGAAACTTACGAATGTATTACTTAAAATCAGCCTTGATCCAGTGAGTGAGACGAATAAACTTCAACACTTTTTTTCATTTACATCGCTTTTATCTTTCCCAATCTTTGAAAATTTCCGTTATTTTGCAATAGTTTTACAATAAACAGGATCACAACTGACCCGTGGAGTAGGCCTACTGGGGAAACCACGTTAAAAAAAACGCGCTAAGTACACTACCTCATTAGTTGCATATGACGATAACAACTTTTATAACTTTTTGAATCGTTATATCTCTGAAACGGTGGCTCGTAAGAAAAAAAGTATTAACACATTTTTATAGATAATTTTATGATCTACAATTTTTGTCTGAGATACTTGTATGATAAAACTTACCGTTTTGCTGAAAATCGCGAAAAACTCATTTTTTTTACCTTTGACCTTGAATTTTTTTTTTTCCTTACAGGGGAATGATGGGGAACTTTTAGACATTGTTTATAATTATGTTTTGAACAACTTCACAAAAAATCAGCTTGCTGGGACTTTATGTAATTTCACTCACATTTTTTTGTCTAAATTGACCGGACTATTAAGAAATTAGCACTTTATAAAACGTTAGTTTTCTTTACCAAAAGCGCGTCTACACAAAAAAGTCCACAGGACCCGCTTTCAAATGATTGATATTATCTTAAGAAAAGTCAACTTTGCTTAAAACATTGGTAAAGTATACTCACTACAAAAAAGAATATTTCGTTTCAGCGTTCGGCCACTTCGCAGTCGCCGTATCAGAACAAATTGGCGACAACGTTGAAAACGACAACATAACATCGATCAAAGACAATTTCGTCACAGAATTCACCATCATATTCGATGTACTATATAACCAATGGCTTGCTTCTCACGAGCCTAAAGTATCAGAGTCTGTTCTTGAAGCACTAGGACCTATAACCAGGCTTATCTCTGAAAGACAGTTTAACGAGACAGTAAATAAATTCGTGCTTTCATTGCTGTCTTTGTACCGAAAACCAGCGATCAATCACTACTACATAAGCCAGTGTATATCGTACTTACTTTCTCCATCACCTTTGAATCCGAAATTGAGTTTAAATGACAGTGTTATAAACTCGATAAACCATGTGTTATTCAACTTGGTTGTGTTAGAACCTGATTATGATCAACCTCATACGGTAAAGAACCATTTTGAGGTGCTTCGTTGCTTCGATCATATGGCTGGTCAGTTCCCGGAACAGACTATCGAAAGTCTACTCCACCAGTGTAAGAATAACCAAGAGAAAGACAGGATGAAAGCTGTCGTCATCCTGACGCATCTGACCACATCTTCGCAAGTCTTCGTCGAGAATTACGCGGTTAAATTCATTGCTCTACTCAAAGTGATGACCACAATGGAGCAAGGAGTCAAAATGAAGAAGTTGTTAGTCAAAGCGATAGTAGGACTAGTGTATAGGAACTGTATTACAACTCCAGAAGATTTCACAATGGTGGAGTTCATTATAAAGCATTGTGGTTACGAAGGAGGTCCTAACGTCTCAAGACACGAGGTTTACGATTTGCACGACACATGCAAAAGCTCCTTAATCCTAATGTGCAATACAGTTACAAGTATTCGGTCTCAGTTGCGAAACTTATTGCTTATAGCCTTAACTGGTGAAGAATTCACGTCTTCCATGGCAACAGTCTGTCATTGCCTAACCTCACTCCTTCAGAACAACTCCGATGTCATTGCAGAAGACCAATCAGAGAAAGAAATCGAAATGAAATGCTCTCCCGACTTAGTCTTCGTTCGATGCTTGACCCATGTCGTCGAACCAGACCAGGTTGAAAGGAACAAAAATATACTAGTCTTTTTGGAAGAATATTCCGGTGATATCCATAAGAACTTGAAAAATTCTTGGACTATTGAAATACAGAGACTGTTAAAATTTGTTGAGACGAGTGAATCCAAAGAACAGTGGCATAGTATGTTGCTAGATCTCTTAGTATCTGCCGTGGAACAGGTCAACAGCAATAAATGGGTCGAATTTATCGCCACTTTGATCTCACAGCAAATCCTTTCCAAAAAGCAATCGCCGATGATCAAAGGGGTCTCTTTACAGTACTTAGCCGTCTTATCATGTCACATGTCCAACGCTGCAGTCGTTGAAAAGATCCTCAAAATTATATTACTTGCATTAAAGTCTATACCAATGGAAAGCAGCGATTATGTCAGCAAAGCCATAGGTATCGCCTCTAGACAGCATGGAGAATTTATTCTAAATGAACTGGATGCGATTTATAAAGAAAATGAATCTAAAAGAGGCAGCAAGATACTTAATTTCTTGTCTTCGAGACATTCCAAGAATGAGGCAGAGTTGGGAGTAGTTAGGTATGCAGTTATAACGTGTTATGGGAAAGTTGCTGTGGACTGCCTTGATGTCCATGTGCTAGCAAGATTAGGTGATAACGTGACGGCGATTTTATACGATATTCTGAAGTCAAACCCTCCTTTTGATCTCTGTAATGCCAGTGTTACCACCCTATACGAAATAAGCAAGGCGTTACATCCAGCAGCACATCACAACGTTGTCTTAAGAAATCGCTGGCAGCTGTTAAACGCAGTTCTGGAACAAATATATAATACAAATCTGGATAAACGCAATGTAGAACTTTACCCTATCATTGTAAAGGCTTCAAAAGCACTCACAAATTGCAAAAAGGTATTCTGCCCGAAGAAAGAAACACCATACTGAGGGTTCTGTTCAACAGCATCTTTGGCGAACTATCGTCATTTAAAAAGAAATACGAAATCGAAGGCAATGGTGATAAGAATGACAACCTGGCCAAAACTTTAAACGATAGCCTTACTCTCTTACACCAGTTGATCAAAGAACTGGTCATCCAATCAACTTGTTTGAGCACAATTGATGATCTCATCAGCCTACTAATGGAATGGATGAGACACGAAAATGATGAGATCAGAACAGCTTCCATCATGATCTTACAAGTAATTTTCGACACTTACATCAAGAATGTGAAATTGAATTATGAAACTCCGAGCAAATTCGGTCAAATGGGGTACTTATTGGGGCTTATAATCCCGGGAATTGCAGATACAAACTTCCCAGTAAGACTTACAACTATAGATTGTATAAAAGTGATCATCCAAATCCAGGATTTATACGAAGGGCACACGATAGGACCCGATGATGAATGCATGTCCAATTTGGGGCATCTCCAGAATAATATCTTAACGAATGATTTGAATATGATCAGTGATTATTGCACGGCATTATGCGAGACTATTTCCCCTAAAATTCCTCATCACCACAATATGCAGTTCATTGAAAGTTTGCTCGAGATGTATGATGATCAGGAGTTCCGTAGCGTGGGGATCAGTTCAATCCTAGACGCGTACTTCTCAATCAAGGGCCAGGATTTGTATCAGAGTATTGAAAGGATCATGGAAGTGCTCCTGGGGACGATGACCGAAGTGGGTGTGGAAGCGAGACAGAAGTTGATGAAGCCGATGACGTCACTGACGCGTCATCATTCTAATGCTGTTATCGCTGTGCTGCTGGCGCAGAAGTTGCCGTTGAAACCGTGAGTTTACCACTATTTTTCTTGCCATTAGAAGACCAGGAATGCTTTTAAATCAATTCTGGAAATCAGGTAGAATCTCTCAAAAATATGCCTATAGTGTGTTTAAATTGAAAATTGAGTGGAATTGTGATATTCAGTTTAGATAAAGCCTAAAAATGATATCAAGACAACCTAGTACTTTGTGACCACAATACAATAACTTCAAGATTAAATACCTCAAGATAGTTATAGAGAAGCATTTCACATCATAGGTTTTACACTTAATTTTGTCCGTGACATAAACAAAGGCATTAGACCTCTTTTCTCTTCAAGGAGTTCCTAATTTTAAAAATCGTACATGTAACATAGAATCCTTTTTCAGGAGCGTACTAGCTTGTTGGCGCAGCCTCGCCCGCGACGAAGGCCTATCTGCCGCTATCACAGACAATTTCCTGCGACTGATGACTTCAGTGGAACTATATGAAGACCCTTACCATATAACTGATCACCATATCGCTGCTCTCCAGCCCTTGACTGTAAGTGATGAAATTTTTCTCCAAATGCGACTGCTAAGTTTGTGGTCCCAGATACGATTTCCAGTCCGGGAAAAGTGTTATTTGGGTTTTTCGATGGGGTTTTTTTTTTCGGTAATAGCTACGGAATCTGGATCTGTGCCTGGTTGGCTTATCAACATTTTGGTTCTTTTTCTGGAAAATGCTGTTCGGGATGAAGAAAATCTTAATTATTTCATCTTTCGTTTTCGGGAGTTAATTAAGCCGCCTCTAGGAATCTCACGGGACTCGGACGTGGCTTTGTACTTATACATTGGTTATTCATTTCTAATTTCTATATTACTTAGTGTGACAACAAAAATTAATATGTAAGAAAATGCACAGAAAAGTTAAACTTCGTATCTATTCGTGATGCCGGCTCTAAAACTTGGCACACATCTTCGGTCATATGGGCCCAAAAATCAAACTATTTAAAACCACCTCTTTCAGCTCATAAGCGCCTTCGGAGAGATGCTCCAAGAGGACACAATGAAGCCGACCTGCATAGCGAAGTTTTCTGACCTCTTCGCCGTACTCTACACGACCCTCGCTTGCTACATCGACGCGGAGTCGCCCGCGTACTCCCCGCCGACCAATAAGAACCAAGAGCGATTTGGATTCGTACCCAATAGGGACGCGATCAAGTTGTCTCCCGCTAAAATAACAGTGCAGACTTTCAACGCGTTTTTGGAACAGGCTGATTGTCACAAGGTATGTTTTATACGGTCTCACTTTTATTATAAAGGCATATAATGGAAAGTTTGTGGGGATAGATGCATCTTCGTTACTCAATTACGCCAGAACAGTCGTGGGTGAATAAAACAATACCCCCCAGGGAAGCCTAGAATGCAGAACTATGTCATCAAATTGTTTTTATCCATAGCCTGTTCTGTGTCCCACTCCAGCAACGGTAAAAGGTATCCTCTTTCTCCTTCCAAACTTCTCTATTTTGGGTAATTTCTGGCCATGACTGCGATGCGAACATGTTCAGATCTTCACAGCATTCATAATTTCATAGAAAAGTATAAAAAAACTATCTTTCATTTCAAATTCGATATCTAATGGAATTGAAACATCTAAATTCAGCCAGAACAGAATTTGAGTTCAGAAAATCATTCAAATATGTAGTACTACACTAATTTGGGACTGTTATACAATGTACGAAGATTCAGAAGAAAGAACAGTTTTCATTTTTGTTGATTTTTGTTGTAGGTCCAAGAAGCTTGCTCTCTATGCCTAAGCATAGAGCACAGCGACTCGTCCACGACTCTCCTAGACCTAGCGCCCATATTAAGCGGAGCTTTGTGTCGCGAGTGTCCGCAACATCTGTCGCGCGTGGTGTCGCGAGTGTCAGCGTACGGCCGGTGTCCGCTCCCGCCGCAGCGCTGTGCTGCGCTCGCGTTGTTAGCAGACTTACTGAACTACAGGTATGTGTGACACTGACACTGAGTGTCAACACTGTCGCGAGTGTCAGCGTACGGCCGGTGTCCGCTCCCGCCGCAGCGCTGTGCTGCGCTCGCGTTGTTAGCAGACTTACTGAACTACAGGTATGTGTGACACTGACACTGAGTGTCAACACTGTCGCGAGTGTCAGCGTGTCCGTTCCAAAGGACAAAAAATTATGTTATCAATGGTACAACTAATTTAACTTCTTTTTGGAAAAAAAAAAATAACTGCACCCTTCTACAGCGCCATCAATCGTAGCGCTTTCCAAAAACAATATAATCATGTTAGTAATGAACGGAAACTTATAAAACCCTGTCTTTCCAGATGTAACGACAACCCAGTTCTCATAGAAACAGTGCTAGCAACCCTTAACACTGGTTGGAAGGACTCACATGAGCGTGTACGAGCCACGTGTTGCGAGGGGCCGCGAATATCGCGCAGTTGAAGCCAGAACATAGGTATCAGGCGCTACCAGCAGCGTTGCAAGCACTCAGTCAGGGGGTCGATGCACAGAAGACGCAGTAAGTTAGAATTTCTAGACTTATCTAGCCGTTTCCTCGATTTTTTTTATGTGGAACAATTGCTTGAATGATCAGGGCTGAATTTTTCATTGGGGAATCTAGGTATGGATCCCCAAAATCGTTTGAGGGCCTCAAGTTGTAGTAAATATCATAGCTTCCAAGCAAAGCGCGCTCAAAATAATCAATTCCATCACTAATCTACAAAGTTTAGTTTGGAGTGATCCATAAACGACTGAAGAAAAGAAACATATTTTTTTTCTTTATTTTAAACATCGCCATGCTTAGGATGATAGATTTCTCTAGAATCTTTCTACATTTTCTCTATTCTTCCGTCGACACAACCCCTTTCTTCAATGTCGTCCTACGCGTAAACGCTTAGGAGGTTATAACCAAGCTCAAGTTAGGTTCCCACCCTTTATACTGTATTCTTTAAAATTTTGTCATCGATATTCTTGCACAAACAAATATAAGAAAACCTAAGCAGTATGGGGCCCTATTATACTAAAGTGCCTTCAAATAAGTACGGCCCTGTTGACTGCCTTTAAAATACCAGATAAATTCTCACTGTAAACATTCCTAAATTTTCAGAACACCAACAGACAACGTGCCTTTAGCCGCTATTCAAGGTCTAAGCCGTTTACTAACAGAACTAGACAAAATAGACAAGGAGTATGACCGGGAACTGCTCTCCATCTCCCAGAAGATACGTCCGTTCATGAACACGGAGTGCGCACAACTGAGGGAACATAGTATCAAGTTGTTCGGGATCATCGCCGGGAGGGTGAAGTCTGAAGCTTTGATTGATCAGGGAGTCAGCTCCTTGCCTTGCTTCTTGCTGCACCTGTGTGATAATAATCCTAATGTTGTGAGGGTGAGTTGACATTTTATTTAAAATGTAATAGTAGATTGTTATACAAGGGTGGAAAGGAATCAATTCCCATACGAGGTATTTAGACGCACGAGCGAAGCGAGGGCGGCTATAGTCCGAGTGGGAATTGATGACTTTCACCCGTGTTAAACACTCTACTTTTCATTTCAAATATAAGGAAAGTAAAAAATAGTAGTTTTTCTAAAATATTTATTGATAGTAATAACACGAGCAGTACCTATTTAATAGTCTTTTTAATTTAAATTTCAAATATGGAACACACCGCTCGCGTCACCGCCGCGGGCCATCCCACTATAATATGTTTTTTTTTTAATTCACATTGGCCGTATACACTCACAAGACCGCAGCATTTTTTTTAATCGATATTTTTCTTAATTATTAAAAAAAAAATATAGCCGACTAACAACCAATTTTAGTTCTATTTTTAAAATTCATTCCCGCCCTAGGGAGGGAAGCAATTACTATGAGTCTTTCCCGCCCAAGGGAGGGAAGCATCGTTTTCGACCCGCTGCTCTGATCAAACAAACACTACTTTCCGAGTATGAGAAATGAAAATGATATTTTTTTAAACGCTGTTTTATGGTTTGTTCTTGGTTCCCCACGAGTTCCAACCAATGGGGATGGCAACTGGGAAACGAATGGCGCTAGTGTAGCTAGTTCCAAGCATCGTCATTGGTTCAAATCTTATAGGTACTTCAAAATAGTTCTACTTCATTGGTCGGATTAGGACTTAATTATGGTCGCGCCTTCTACAATTAGCTTTGACCGGCCTTCCCCATTTTTAGGGTTCCGTAGTCAACAAGGAACCCTTATAGTTTCGCTATGTCCGTCCGTCCGTCCGTCCGTCCGTCCGTCCGTCCGTCCGTCCGTCCGTCCGTCCGTCCGTCCGTCTGTCCGCAGTTTAGCTCAGAGACGCACAGTACTAGAGAGCTGTAATTTGGTGTAAATATACGGATTTGTTGTGCCAAAAAAGTGGTAAAATAAAATCTCATAAAATATTTTTTTTTAGGGTACCTCCTGTACTTACACGTAAAGTGAGGTTTTTTTTTTTCTCGCGTACCCCTTAGTGTGGGGTATCATTAAATAGGCCTTTAAAAAATAATTATAGTTTCCATTAACAGTTTTTTGATAAAAAAATTCGTTTGTGAAATATTAAGCTTTAAAGTGCTAAATTTTGCTCGACTCGAGTGTCCCCCCCCTCTACCAGCTAAACGGTTATGTTTGGAGGTGTGAAAAAATTCACAATAGTAGTTTATATAACGAAGTTTAAAAGAAAATTATCATGACTAAGTTGGCTTTACAACTTTTCGAGTAATAGTCGACCAACTTATAAAATGTACTTAATAAAATATTTTCTTAAACAAAATGTATCGGAGAACATCCTCTTCAACTGCAAATGTAAGTTTGTCAACTTTATTTTTACAGGTTTAATACGTATGTTTTTTGGGGATAGGAAGGTTTTTATCGTCAACAATTTTTAACTAACTTCAAAAAAAAAGGAGGAGGTTCTAAATTCGTCGTAATCTTTTTTCTTATGTATTTTCCTTGATTTCTCAAAGACTCCTGGACCGATTTTGAAAATTCTTCTTTTTAAAATTAAATTCAGCGAATCAGTTTGGTTAGTTCCCATAAGTATTTTGATGGGCAACTACGGAACCCTACACTGTGCGTGGCCCGACACGCACTTGGCCGGTTTTTGTTAATTTAGAATCAGACAATTAATTTGGATCGTATACGTGGCGCCATCTATTGTAACATTTTTATTGTTGTTTTTTCGGGATAAAAGGTACCCTATGTCCGTCTCTATCTATCTGAGAACGTATAAGCTACATTTCAAGATGTTCGGTTTAGTAGTTATTAGGGGTGAAAGGTAACAAAGCAACAAACAAACTTTATTTCGAGGTTTAATTTGTTAGGATGCAGTTTTCTATTGACTTAATTAATAGGATATAGAAAAAGACTCGATTAAACTAAATTAATTACGGACAAACTATTATTGGTATAGTCAGCACAACGACGATATAATACTAGACTCCGCATACACGATCTAAGGAACAAAAATTATTCTGTGAACTCGCTGAGGTACTCCGTAAGCGAGGGGGACGGGGTACTGCGTTGTGATTATAATATAATATATAATAATATAATATTCCACAACTATCACACAACGCCATCTAGTCCCAAGCTAAGCAGAGCTTGTGTTATGGGTACTAGACAACTGATAAACATACATAAATATTTTTAAATACATACATATTATAGATAAATTAATGGCTAACTATTGATTGGCTAACTCGAGGTCTGTTCTGTCTCAATGTATGTTTACGGCTCACAGGAGTGGTCGAAATGAGACGGATATAAGACTTTTTTGCCTAATGTGTTGACAGACATCGGTCCCCTGTTATTAGGAGTCTAGTATAGGCTAGTTGCCTAAAAAAATGTAATTAGTCTGTCTTTTAGATTATTCAAAAAGAAGGGACACGTATTTTTTTATTTGTAAATTAGACCAAAAATGACAAAGATATATAGCCTATTAAAGTTACGTGTGACGTCACGATGCGTGGCATTTTTCGCGCAGAGTGACGTCACATGTAACTTAAATAGGCTATTATCTTTGTTCTTTTTTGTTTAATCGAAAAAAGAAAAAATACGTGTCCAATATTTTTTTATAGTCTAAAATACGGACTAAATAGAATGTAATTATTTTGACCCTGGAAACTACCCTATTATATCGTCGTTGAGTCACCACAACTCAAAACCTCTTTACCCATCCACCCACAGGCAAGCAAATTCACTCTCAAACAAGTATTCAAGACGTTCAACGTGAAGAAGTCCAACGACTTCGTACAAACGCACCTCCTGGACGAGGGTCGCCTGTACTTGGACGAGTTCCTGTCAGCGCTGCTGAGGCAGCTGGCTGACGAGCTGCCGGCCAGCGTCGTCAAGTGTCTGCAGACCGCGGTCAACTACCTGCACTGTGCTAGGGAGGAGATTAAGCCACATCCACCATTGTTACTTGGTAAGTAGCACATTTATCATCCCGATTAATCGTGCTTCACCGTCGACCACATCTTCGCTTACCATCAGGCGAGATAGTGGTCAAACGCGAACCTGAAATTAATAAAAAACCGGCCAAGTGCGTGTCGGGCCACGCACAGTGTAGGGTTCCGTAGTTGCCCATCAAAATATGCGAACTAACTAAACTGATTCGCTGAATTTAATTTTAAAAAGAAGAATTTTCACAATCGGTCCAGGAGTCTTTGAGAAATCAGGGAAAATACATAAGAAAAAAAACCGGCCAAGTGCATGTCGGGCCACGCACAGTGTAGGGTTCCGTAGTTGCCCACCAAAATACTTATGCGAACTAACTAAACTGATTCGCTGAATTTAATTTTAAAAAGAAGAATTTTCAAAATCGGTCCAGGAGTCTGAGAAATCGGGGAAAATACATAAGAAAAAAGATTATGACGAATTTAGAACCTCCTCCTTTTTTTGAATATAGTTAAAAATAGTTGACGATAAAAACCTACCTATCCCCAAAAAACATACCTCTAAAAGCTGTAAAAATAAAGTTGACAAACTTACATATGCAGTTGTCTCCGATACATTTTGTTTAAGAAAATATGATATCAAGTACATTTTATAAGTTGGTCGACTATTACTCGTAAACTTGTAAAGCCTACTTAGTCATGATAATTTTCTTTTAAACTTCGTTATATGTACTACTATTGTGAATTTTTTCACACCCCCAAACATAACCGTTTAGCTGGTAGAGGGGGGGGACACTCGAATCGAGCAAAATTTAGCACTTTAAAGCTTAATATTTCACAAACGAATTTTATTATCAAAAAATTGTTGATGAAAACTATCATTATTTTTTAAAGGCCTATTTAATGATACCCCACACTAAGGGGTACGCGAGAAAAAAAAAACCTCACTTTACGTGTAAGTACTGGAGGTACCCTAAAAAAAAACATTTTACGAGATTTTATTTTACCACTTTTTCGGCACAACAAATCCGTATATTTACACCAAATTACAGCTCTCTAGTACTGTGCGTCTCTGAGCTAAACTGCGGACAGACGGACGGACGGACGGACGGACGGACGGACGGACGGACGGACGGACGGACGGACATGGCGAAACTATAAGGGTTCCTTGTTGACTACGGAACCCTAAAAAAGATTACGACGAATTTAGAACCTCCTCCTTTTTAAGAAGTTAGTTAAAAATAGTTAAAGATAAAAACCTACCTATCCCCAAAAAACATATCGTAAAAACATACATATTAAATATTTTTTTTAAACGCAATAACGCATGCGATGCGCATCGTAAAGATAGCCTAGTTGGTTAAGGCGTCTAGAGTACCTATCCAGAAGACGTGGGTTCGAATCCCGCTTGCAATCTAATTTTTCTTTCCTCAAAAAAATCATATTTATACATATTAAAGCTGTAAAAGTAAAGTTGACAAACTTACATTTGCAGTTGAAGTACATATTCTCCGATACATTTTGTTTAAGAAAACCTATTTTCCAAGTACATTTTATAAGTTGGTCGACTATTACTCGTAAAGTTGTAAAGCCTACTTAGTCATGATAATTTTCTTTTAAACTTCGTTATATATACTACTATTGTGAATTTTTTCACACCCCCAAACATAACCGTTTAGCTGGTAGAGGGGGGGGACACTCGAGTCGAGCAAAATTTAGCACTTTAAAGCTTAATATTTCACAAACGAATTTTTTTATCAAAAAACTGTTAATGGAAACTATCATTATTTTTTAAAGGCCTATTTAATGATACCCTACACTAAGGGGTACGCGAGAAAAAAATAATCCTCACTTTACGTGTAAGTTCAGGAGGTACCCTAAAAAAAAATATTTTACGAGATTTTATTTCACCACTTTTTCGGCACAACAAATCCGCATATTTACACCAAATTACAGCTCTCTAGTACTGTGCGTCTCTGAGCTAAACTGCGGACAGACGGACGGACGGACGGACGGACGGACGGACGGACGGACGGACGGACATGGCGAAACTATAAGGGTTCCTTGTTGACTACGGAACCCTAAAAAAGGGGGGTTATTACAACGTCTTAAAACCAGGCTTATTCCGGTGAGTGAAAGTGACAGAGCTATACAAGTCGTCTAGCGCCATCTCGTTCACTCACTGGAATCAGGCCTGGTTTTAGGACGTTGTAATAACCCCCCTGGAAAGGCAAAGCCCGGAACTAGTATCTCGCAATCATCAAGAAAACTCTCGTGACGTATTGGTATCTTTAAAAGTGTCTAATCTTCGTCAATTTTGGTTTACTCAAATGTCTCGCTGGGGTGGCGCGTGTGTCGGATCATTTAGTTCCCTTCTAAATGGTTGAGCTAAATGGTGCTGATGCATCTGTCATGTTCATGAACGGGCGCCGTCAGTCGTGACTGGTCATCTAATTATTCAGACTTTTGATAAATAATAAAACACGTTTTCTTTTTTTAATCAATGAATATTGACTAAGACTCGGGGATTAAAACTCGGGGTTTCGTGACTATTTTTTGATAATTTGATTGATCAATTAGAGGCTTTTGATTTTCTATCCTGAAAACCGTTTCAATCCTACTAATTTTCCCAGGACTTCTCTACGCTGAACTATACCGCATTCGCGAGAAAAACCCGGAAGAGACCGAACTAGATCCCGACATCACCCGAACGGCCAAAACCCGTCTCCTGCAACTCATCAAGGACCCGAACCCCCTCGTGCGACAGAACTCAGCGCTGGCCCTCGCCAACATCTGTCTGGTGTCGGCCATGGATGGATGACCTGCGAGGATCAGGATCGAGGTAGGCAGGTATGTGATGAAGAGGTTCCTGTTTGAATTCCAACTTTGAAATTAGGGTCGTAAGGTGTGAAGTTACTTGAAGTTCTATCTGCACAGTTTTTTAGGAGCTTTCGGGTTTTTAGAGTTATGGCTGCTACACACCTTACTTACGATAAATCGTTACGGTTAGTCGGTATATTTCAAACTGCAACGATAAATCGACAAGTGTGTATGAGAAAAATCGAACAAACTGTACATTTTTTCTCATACACATTGTCGATTTATCGTTGCAGTTTGAACTGTACCGACTAATCGTAACGATTTATCGTAAGGTGTGTAGCAGCCATTAGAGTTTTTGGACTCGACATTCGAAGTAAAAAGTAAATCCTATGGTAGTCGGGTAAGTTTCCACCTAATAATTATTTTTATAGTCTAGCCTGAATTGTCACATGCTGTTTGAAAGCCTCAGTATCGAGCATTGGCAACCCAGTGGTCTGTTGAGACACCAGACTATAAAAAAAATTGTAAAACCCTGTCCAGATGAACTGTAAAGATAGAACTTTAAGACTCAATTTTGAATAAATACACTTCACGAGTGCTCGTCATGGGCTTACGGCATTGTAATAAGGTTTAAAGTAGAATGGTTGACGCACGTTTGTGAAAAGCAATATGGTATTTATATGTTGGATTATGAAGGAAAACGAGTGTTCTTGGGACTGAATGTCAAAAGAAAACACAAAATAATAATTATAAAAGTGTCTTTAAATGTTTTGTCTTGTTCACGACTATGTTTTGCTGTCATTATTTCTCTCGTTTTCGTAGTAAATATTGTGTATTCTTGTAAGGGATCGTCCGTTAATCACGTGAGTCTTGAAGTGGTGAGGGGGGGTCAGAAAATCACGTAATATCACAAGGTGGGTCGCGGGACTGTCAAAACAGGTAACCGCGAGTCTAGAACGTAAAGGGCTATTGAAAGGACACCGTGGATTTTAGTCAGTACGACACTACAGTTCCTTCCGATCTACCCAGGGTGCAAAGACTTATTTGATGATATATTACCATGCAAAAAATAAACTTTATCACAAGGTCGTACAAATATGAACCTAATTTTTTCTTCATTGTACGGTTTATTTTACAAGCGCCCTATGCATTTTGTTGGACGACGTGACGTGTAGGTTTTGTACGATATTTTTTTCACGGTATGTACTTAATTTTCCAGAATTGAATTCAACCTAAATGAAATGTTAACAGTTTTGTTTAAATACTTTGTAAAAAAATATTATGATTTTTGTGGAAGTGAAGGAGAGTTGTCCAAAATGGTTGATGCGGGAGGGGGCAATAACTTCAAGACAACGTAATTAATGAACGACCCCTAATAAATAAAAAAGAATTATAACCTATCTGTTAAATTATATTAATCACTTTAATTGGACTTAATATTAAGAGACTGAGTAAAAGTCAAAAATTATGAAATGTATGAATAAGGATAATTAATTTGTTTAATTATGTTGATGAAAATTTTGTTGCTAAAGTAATATTGTTCAAGTGCTATATTGATATTGGAAATTATTATATGAAGTTACTCTTTAAGCGATTGCTATGAATTTCAGTACATACTTTTTTTATATGGACTATAAAAAAAAATCCATTGAACAACAAATTCCTGAAAACTAAACTTGTACTCGTAAGATCAGAAAAATAAATAAAGAACTGTTCCATTCATTCCACATCCATTGGAGTACCGATAAGGGTGTGACCTCACCGACGCGGATCAACTTGAGCAGATGGGAAATAGCTTTATGACCATATTAAAGCAAAAAGAACCTTCCCTTTTTTTTAATTTGAGATATGTTTGCTCTTGACTCTAGTCTTGTCTTGGCCTACCATAACGTCTTAAAGCTAGAGTCACTGTCGAGACGAGATGGCGCTAGACGACTTGTGTAGCTCTGTCCCTTTCCGACAGTGGAACTACTTAGGTCAAGGGTGACTGAGATTAAGTCTACTATAGAGCGTACCCAAAAGAAACCTGTTCACAGTAACTTTGAAGGGGTTCGAGTTGTATGCGTCTAGGTCGAGTCTAAGGTAAGATTCACACCAACCGGCCGCATCCGGCGGCATTTTACAATGCGGTAAAGAACATTGAAATCTATCAACAGTAAATACGGTTCATATTTGCTCGAATGCGTGTGAATCTTACCTAACTTGATAGCGAGTTAAATATATAAACCGGTGCATTAAACAAACGAATCTTAAATGACGGCATGTACTTGCGTGGACATTTATAGTATAGTCAGCATTAAAATTTCAAGTAAATTAATTTTAATTATATAATTTTTTCAAATTAAGCTTTTAAAAAATAAGACTGAGTTCACAATTATTTCTCAAACTAAACTTAACAATAAAACAAAACTCAACAACAATAATAAACAGGTAACAACGGAAAAATAACAGGAAACTAATAGCAAATATTCGTAAAAATGATTACTGAGCGCGTCAAAACATCAGTCAGTCAGTCAGCAATTTTTTTTCTGCTTACGCTTCGCGCGGGCGTGAGTATAGACGGCACTAGTGTGCGAGCGAGAGAACATGATAAGCGCCGCCTTATAAGATTCCTTTCCTTAATGAACCGGGTTATACGATGCATGGTTATGATTGGTTCAAGCCAATCCGCGTTGATATGTGAGGTCACTTTTCAAATTTTTGCTTGATCAAGATTCTGTCGAAAACATTTTCAGTGTTAAATAGTTGATATATGTGATATTGATTTATTTACTTTAATTTTAAGGCATAGTGGGGCTAACAATTTAGTTTTATGATAGAATCTTATGACTTTTTGGTGTTTATCGTTCTCAAATATTTGTTTTTTTTTCTTAATATTTTATACGCTTTAATGCCTGCATCGCAAATTTTATGTAAATGTTTTTTGTGGAAAGAAAAATTCTTGTGAGGGTACTTACTCGTATAAAACATCAACAACAGGTGCTCGGTTCGGGTTGGTGGTTTCTATGGAGAAGAACCGGCAAGAAACTCCATAGTTACTCTACTATTGCGAGGACTTGGACTGCTATCTTTTGGCCGCTATTCCACTGGCGTTTTACAAGCGTTGGCGTCTCTCCAACGTCTGCCCAGCGTCAACGTTCGCTGAACGCGACGTTAACGTTGCGCACGTGATACTATGGCAAACAAACGCGACGAATCGCAAGGCGAACGCTTGCCACTAGAGAATCGCGTCGTCAATGTTGCGTCTGCGCAATGTTGACGCTGCGCAGACGTTGGAGAGACGCCAACGCTAATAAAACGCCAGTGGGATAGCGGCCTTTGATTCAGTACACAAGATGGTTTACCCACTAGGCAATCACAGTCATGCTCAAGAAGGTCGAATTTCGCATTCCACTCTTAAAGTGATTGCGCCGATATAGCCCGCGAAATTCAATTTTATTTACGTTTTTTTGCAATTTGCAGGCCAGTGACATGTTGTAACTTTATTTTTAACATGTTAAAAATTTAACTACGATGCACCTTTTCTATGTGAGAGCTGATGGAGCGAATTTTTTGATAATTTTTATATTTAAAATTATACTTGTTATTACCGCAATTCATATTTTGATAAAGTTACAACATGTCACTGGCCTGCAAATTGCAAAAAAACGTAAAAAAATTGAATTTCGCGGGCTGGTTGGAGCATCCCCCTTAACATCTTATGCTACGTTCACACGCTCGCGTTCAACTCTACATTCAACGTGCACATTCACATTCACGAGCGTGTAAACGGTACGCCCGAGCCCGTGAACGCGCCTGTGAACGTGAATGCTGCGAATCGGGCAAGTGTCGGTTTTTTGGCAAAATTCAAAGGATGAATGTGCGGGCGCCCGGTTACTGTTTACACGCGCGCGGGCAGGCAGTCTCTCCCGCGCTTTCGCGACGCTTACACCACTGAATCACGATCGGAGAAAACACAGGTACTTATTTGGTACGATTTTTGTGAACTGTTATCATCCACCACCTTCTTTGCAGTCTTTTTCTTTTTCTCCGTCGTTCATAATTTTGTTTATTTTTCCAATAAAAATAAGTTAAGCCAAAGGATATGGCAGCACCAACACCGAGATCCTCGCTGCTCGCCATTCTGGCACTGACTGACACGACGGCGTGCGTGTGAACAGCTTGAATGTCCGCCGGCCCGGGACGGGCTGCATGCCGCGCAGCCCGCCAGGCAGCCCGCCGGGCTGCACGGCGCGCGTGTGACCGTAGCATTACATTGACGTATTTGACTATTTGTTTCCGGCCCCAATGGCATAACTTGTGCCACCAAATCCCGACCGATTTTAAACTGTATTTTTGGAAAACATTGTCTTAAAACCGGTCAGGGTTTATAGTCCGGTCAATTTAGACAAAAAAATGTGAGTGAAATTACATAAAGTCCCAGCAAGCTGAATTTTTGTGAAGTTGTTCAAAACATAATTATAAACAATGTCTAGAAGTTCCCCATCATTCCCCTGTAAGGAAAAAAAAAATTCAAGGTCAAAGGTAAAAAAAAATGAGTTTTTCGCGATTTTCACCAAAACGGTAAGTTTTATCATACAAGTACCTCAGACAAAAATTGTAGATCATAAAATTATCTATAAAAATGTGTTAATACTTTTTTTCTTACGAGCCACCATTTCAGAGATATAACGATTCAAAAAGTTATAAAAGTTGTTATCGTCATATGCATCTAATGAGGTAGTGTACTTAGCGCGTTTTTTTTAACGTGGTTTCCCCAGTAGGCCTACTCCACGGGTCAGTTGTGATCCTGTTTATTGTAAAACTATTGCAAAATAACGGAAATTTTCAAAGATTGGGAAAAATAAAAGCGTGCCTGTCCCTGTGTTCAATTTACTTGCATCCAAAATGAAGATGAAGAAGAAGCAGGAGAAGAAGATCGAGAAGAAGAACAAGAATTTGAAACTTACGAATGAGACGAATAAACTTCAACACTTTTTTTTCATTTACATCGCTTTTATCTTTCCCAATCTTTGAAAATTTCCGTCATTTTGCAATAGTTTTACAATAAACAGGATCACAACTGACCCGTGGAGTAGGCCTACTGGGGAAACCACGTTAAAAAAAACGCGCTAAGTACACTACCTCATTAGATGCATTTGACGATAACAACTTTTATAACTTTTTGGATCGTTATATCTCTGAAACGGTGGCTCGTAAGAAAAAAAATATTAATACATTTTTATAGATAATTTTATGATCTACAATTTTTGTCTGAGGTACTTGTATGATAAAACTTACCGTTTTGGTGAAAATCGCGAAAAACTAATTTTTTTTACCTTTGACCTTGAATATTTTTTTTTCCTTACAGGGGAATGATGGGGAAATTTTAGACATTGTTAATAATTATGTTTTGAACAACTTCACAGAAATTCAGCTTGCTGGGACTTTATGTAACTTCGAATGTCTAAATTGACCGGACTATTAGTGGCACAAAGTTTTGCCACGGGGCTCTAGAGCTTAAATATAATTAATTCGGTAGTCTTATATTTATTATTTCTTAAAAAATAAATAAAAGGAATATTCAGTTATTTTAATAATAATCAAAACGAATAAATAAAAATATAAGCATTTAACGTTATACACGCCTTACATAAAAATAAAAGAAGTCTAAAATAAATGTATTAAACAAAAAAAAAATGTTTAGCTGAATGATATTTCCATGTTTATAAAATAACTTTGGGCCAATATAACTTAAAATGCGCATAAATGATTTAGCTCAGGAAGTCAAAATATATAGTGTAAAATTCCAATATTTTTTTGGTAAATTGACTTACAAAGATATTATGTTCTTTGCACAGATTGAATATATTACAAAATTTTAAGACTTTCTAAGCTAAATCTTCAATTTTTTTTCCAAATGACTTTAATAGTGATTAACTGCTGTCCTATAGACTACCTTTCCGGTGCAGAAGTAAATTGCTACAAGCATATAATCAGACAATGTTTTAGCATTAAGAATTAAGGTTTATTTTAGCACGTCACAATTATTCAGGCAATCAAAATCAGAAGTTAAACTTGGTAGTTTTAAAAGTAGAAGAACCAATCAAAAGGATGCCAAAATATATCTAATTCATTTCATAATAACACAATATGATCAAAGGCAGAATGCAGATGACTGGAGAATTATGAATCCGAATCGCTCTCAAAGAATAAGTAACCACCGTGAAAGCCTGACTTTAATGATATTTTTTGGAGACAGCATTCAGCAGTGCTATTCTGTATAAATAAACACAGCCTTGTGCCCCTTTAGGGGTATATATGTTCTGTGGCCTTGTGATTGCACCGCTGTAGGGTCAATCTTCAATTTTTGGACTTCCGTTGAGGATAATGACGCCCGATACTTAACTGCTAATGCAACCATCCATTGACAAGTAACGAAAAAAATAAATTATTTTAATTTTATTTTAGTTAAACATAATTATAATAAATAGTCGTAAGTCTCATAAATAGTAGGAAGTCCAAAAATTGAAGATTGACCCTGTAGCGCTCCCGCCGCGCTGGGAACTGTGTGTGACATTAGTGTGGTGCGAACGATGTAACGCACATGATTAAGTAAAGATCCTTCATAAATTCAGTCATCTGCAATCCTCATCACTTCTGCACCTCTTTTTTTAATTGAACACAATATAATATACGACAATTAATGTTATACGTTTAAGTTTTCAAAATAAAGCTATGTTGAAGTCAGTTGCGTGTTTTATTCATCGCTGCTATCACAGCAGAGTCTTCACATGCCGAGCAACTATAATATTAGAGAAAACTGTTAATCCGATCGTTGCCGATACAGAAATGCGTTTGATGCGATGCGTCCGATACGTACGATGCCGACCTGTGGACGCTTACCTTTAACAGATCATTGCTAGATCAAACATTATTTGAATGACACACGAAATCATTAAATTCACAATATAAATCAACCAAAACTACGACAAACGATGACAAACTCCGCGATGCAATTAAACAACTGGTCTACTTTTCCATTTGGCTGGTTTATATGTCAAGCGCCGCCATTTAGGATTCTGAAAAGGCTCGCTTGTCACTCGCTCATTCTTGCTCGCTTGAATTTTACAGAATTTTACAAAAACACGCTAGGAAAAAGCCTATCTCTTTTATAAGTGGCCATGGTGGCCATACATTTTTCTTAGATATTTCGGGAGCAGGCGGATTTTTTTATACAGATTCAGCGGCGTCAGTCCGGCCAGAACCACAGTACGAGCTAGCTCAGCGGATGCGAGCTAATGCCCGAGCTACACGAGGTTAGTTTTTCAAGCTAGGATAGCAAGCTAGTGTCAGTAAGCTAGCAAGCTAGTAGTTCTTTCTAAGCTTAGAAATGAAGTTAACTAGCTCGACGTGCTTGACGACTCCTTAAGGTCAAACAAGTCAATATTTTTTCCATAGAAACTTCGTTGGGGTTTTACTCCACTATTTTACAAGGTACATCCAAAATTAAACATGGTATCGTTTTGTCTCATTATTAATTTTGTCTGTACGGAAGCAGAATTGTAAAATATGAAGCTATTAAAAAGTTACGAGCTTCTAAAGATTCGTTTTTTTGCTAATTTTAACAAAACTTTAGGTGTAAATTAGAAGCTAAAGAAGCATCAAATTTCCAAAACGAAGTCCGTACCGACACAGCAAATTTATCGAAGAATTTAATACATTTTATTTGAAATTAATTGGTGCAGTGGTTATTTCATAAAACCCCAACTCCCAAAGGCCTTTTCGTATTTTTTTACGCGCGCCTTTTACTCTGAATGATCGTGCATCTCACTGAATAAGTTTTCCCCTGTTTTCTCCACGGAAGGATGACGCTCGCTCACACATGAACAATATGGCTCGATTTCCGGTGAAATATCATGGTTTTTGACCATGCCTGACAGTGAGTTCGAGCTCGCGACTAGCGGCGCCTTAACGACTACTACTCGTCGACGCGCGTTTCAGAAACGCGCGTCGCTGGCGCGTTTGAAAGACGTTGTGTGCCCTAATGTGGAGCCGCCCTCAAGTAAAACACAAAATGTTAAAAATTAATTTATTAGGTAGTAAGTAACCAAATATCACTAACTAATTAAACTGGAAATCTAAAAAGCTAAAGTCAGATAAATAATTGACATAGCTAAAATTATACTTCAGATTAATTTTGACATACCTAATGCAATTTGACACCTTTTTGTATGGAAAATATTATGTCAAACGTTTCTTTCTCAGATAGAAAAAAATTACCAATGACATGAAAAATAAAAATATTAAAAATTGAAATATAAAAATATACTCATGCCTAGTTTTTTATTTGAATCTAGGAAAATTCAGTCTTCTTCGAATAGGGCATCATCTCTGTACCTGGAAACTTAACATTCTCATCGCTGTGCAGTCTGCATTTGGTGAAGTCTTTTTCTAGAAGCATCTACTATTTCTGTTTCTCTACATGCTCGACAACTGCAAAGAAAAAAAAAAGCTTTACTTGTTTCTTCTACACGATTATACAGTGTGTCCGGGCACGGGTTAGCGATATTTGAAGGGGATATTCTAGGCTCATTTTCATCGACAAAAATGCTTTTAAAAAAATTCTTACTCCAATACTTCGCGAATGGCAGCCATTTTAATTTTTTAATCCGTCGAACTGGGGTGTGTACAATAAAATGCAAATATCTTGGAATTCAAGAGACCTCCATTCATGAAAATGACTTTATTGCAAAGTTAAACGTTGAGGCTTATCAAAAACTTACGAAAATTTTCAAAATAATATGTAAAAATAACCAGAAACCATGGGCAAACACGAAATTGCACACAAAAGTTACTGAATAATTTCACATTTTTAACTCTAGCTCGATAAGTACCCCTGAATTTTGATAAGATTTTTGCATTAAATTATAAGTGTTTGAGTCAGGCTATAAAATGATATCAAAATGATCACTCTACGTTAAGTATCTTAGGAGTTATTCTCACTTGAACATCACCCCTCCTTAGCGCATGTAGCCCAATATTACAGGTGTCGCATTCTTTGGGCGAGCTAAATCGTTCCAACGAATATTTATCAGCTGGCATTATTGACCACCATAATCCATAAACTGAAATGGTACATTTTTTTATTACATGAAACCACTTCTTGGAATTATTGCTGCGGGGCGAGACGGAAGGGTGATGTTCAAGTTAGAATAACTCCTAAGATACTTAACGTAGAGTGATAATTTTGATATCATTTTATAGCCTGACTCAAACACTTTTAATTTAATGCAAAAACCCTACCAAAATTCAGGGGTACTTATCGAGCTAGAGTTAAAAATGTGAAATTATTCAGTAATTTTTGTGTACAATTTCGTGTTTGCCCATGGTTTCTGGTTATTTTTACATATATTTAGAAAACTTTCGTAAGTTTTTGATAAGCCTCAACATTTAACTTTGCAATAAAGTCATTTGCATGAATGTAGGTCTCTTGGATTTAAAGATATTTGAATTTTATTGTACACACCCCAGTTCGACACATCAAAAAATTAAAATGGCTGCCATTCGCGAAGTTTTGGAGTAAGAATTTTTTTAAAAGCATTTTTGTCGATGAAAATGAGCCTAGAATATCCCCTTCAAATATCGCTAACCCGTGCCCGGACACACTGTATATGGACGAGGCTTCCAGTCTTCCTTACTAGTCTATGGACTAAGGGCGTATACAGAAAGAAAGCTGGAAACGTATAAGCGCTTACCGGCGCTTGACAGCGCTGGTACGTTCTACACAAAGGATGCAGGTTTGTTTTTTAATTTTAAATGGCAGCGCCCAGCGCTGACCAGCGCGTGTTGGAACTTGTCGGCACCGTTCAGTGCTTATCGGCGCGTGTTCATATATTTTCCTGCGCGGGTTACCAGCGCTGTCAAGCGCCGGTAAGCGCTTATAAGTTTCCAGCTTTCTTTCTGTATAGGCTTAGGATCTTATGAACGTGCTATGTGATTTAGCAATTTGTCACTTTAAGCTTCGGTCATAAAAAGCGACTAATCGCTGCGAGTAAAATTGAACACGCTAAATGCAAACCACGGCGACGCGGACGCTTCGCAGCGATGAGCCTGTCACATAAAGCGTCGGCGAGTAGGTTTTCGTAGCGATTAGTCGCTGTGTGCAATAGAAGCTTTACAAAAGTTTTTTTTTTATATACATACGGAGGCAATTCTTGTGCCAGCCAGAACTCCTTGGTGGCATCGCAGTAGGTCCTCAGTTGCCTGTTATCCCATGGAACTGTCTTCAAACGCCATTCCGGAGACACGTACGGTAGAGTCAGTGGTGGCAATTTTATCTGCAATGTGAAAATGTAATGTTGAAATGCGAAAAGGTAGGTATTTATATTTTGGTGAAGCAATGCGTACAGTTGCATGAAAAAGTTAATTGAGATTAACGAACACAATTGTTAAAATGGTTTAGAAATCATTAAATGAGTCCGCCCGACCTACGTGTTGCTGGTGTAGATACCATTTTTATTTTAGAGTGGTAAAATCATCTAATGAGGCCTCTCAGGACGGAACGGGAGGGACTGTCAGACTCGTACTGATCAAAATCCATGGTGCTCCTTCACTAGCCCTTTACGGTCTTATCCAGTTTAAGCTGTGGGATAGAGACACAGCTATAAAAGTCGTCTAGCGCCATCTCTTTCCCACAGCCTAAATTGGATCGCGTTAAGAGCTCATGGTAAGGCCTTTGATGTAGTCCCGCGAGCCCACCATGCTTTGGCCCTTTATGGCTCGTCAAAATTGATAAACCATAACTTTGGATGTAACTTTTAACCCAGCAACCTAGTAAACTTTTTCTTGATACCTTTTCGTTTGTTCGTTTTAATTTCTAGTCGTAATCTTTAGACTGATCCAATTTCGAAAATTTTTCATTAATAGGAAGCTACATTAATCCCGAGCTATTTATTAAGATTAAGTTCCCGTAGGATATCTATAACTTTCTTTTAAACGCAAGTGAAGCTGGTAAGTTCTAGAAAGTATAGTCAACTCGGCGAAGACCGTCTTGGGTGGTCTTGGCGGTTAGGACCGTCCGACCGTACAATAAGCAATAAACAAAGCCTGAATAACCACAGCAATCAAATGAAAAAATGGTTCTGAACTGATGTTCTGAACTGATGATTTTAACTGTTAAAACTTAATTTTTTGTAGTTCGGATTGTCTTGCTGTGGTTATTCAGACCTTGTTGTATTGCTTATTGTACGGTCCTACCCGCCACACGGTCTTCGTCGAGTTGAACTTAACTAACCGGATTAGCAGGCGCCGGTAAGCCAGGCAAGGGCGCTTTCACGGTGAAGTAGTCTGAAATAGCCTCTCTCGTGGCAGAGGTCATGGTAGAGGTGTACATGGAGTCGCAGAGGAGGTCGCGCACAGCTTTGTCCTTGATGTCATCCATGCTGACTGCTGGTGTCATCACCAGGCGAGGGCGGGTCTTGATGGCTTCTTCTAACTCTTCATCGGGTGGTTTCACCTAGGTTTATCGTGGTAAGGTTTATTATGTGTCCCACTGAGTGAGGGACAAATAACGGCTATTGCAATCTTCGTTCAACAATAAAACTAAGGCCGGTTAACGTACAAAACAATTAAATCAAAATGACTAAGTTGGCGCAGTGGCTAAGCGATCGACAGCTGCGCCTGTGTTGCGGGTTCTATTCCCTAACGGAATAACTACTTATTTATTTATTCCGGGGCTTGCCCTGATTTTAGTGTTCGTTAGTTCATATTTTTGTTAATGCCACACTTTTCTTTGTTGAATTAAAAGACGCTGGTTTTCATGACCTAGACACGATTCAAATTTAATTTATTTTGAAAATTGTTTGGGTGGTTTCAATGATTTTTGATGTGCAAAATCTATCACATCTGTGGGAGTAATGTGAAATGTAACGGAAGTGGAACAAGATTGGTTAAATCAAATAGCACCTGCTTTCTAAGCGCTATTTTGACAGCTGTTTTAACGGGAAAACAGAACATAACACTTATAACAAACGTACACATTCGCATATTGTAATATTAGTAGGAAGAATCAGAATAACTTACAAAAGTTTCCTGCACTTTTGTAGGGTCCGTTCTAGTGATGGGTTTAGGAGAGTGCATCAAGCTGAACGGTACGCTGGTAGTCCTCCAACAAGTCAGTGTGTGATGGTCCTTAAGTGGAGGAGGTCGTATGCGAAAGCATTGCTTCTTTTCTTTATATTTTGTGAAGGTTGGAGGCAAGATCTGACCATGGCGGAAATCTGTACGGTTTGTTGTCTGATAATTGAAAAGCATGCGCTCCATTCTACCTTCTATGTCTGGCATTTTGATTGATTTTTAAAGCAAAAGCTTTTATCTATAAAAACAAATTATAAGATTTTTTGCCCTTTGTTGAGCTTCGAATTTTCGAGTCAATATGACAGCTAAATGTACCGTTATGACAGCGATGACAAGCCAGTTTTTTTTTTTTAGAAAAAGATTTTTCGAAAAAAGGATTTTACAAGTATTTCAGGTAAGTTCGTGGAATAAATAAGAACAAGTAATACAAATTCAAGTCTGCAATAGGGAAGACTTTCTTTTACGTGCTTTCTGAGGCACGGCAGAAAATTGCAATGATAGGTCACTCATCTTCAGACCAGCCTCGGCAAGCGTTCGATATTCAAAGTGAAGCTATCACTTTGAATATCGAACTCTGTGGCTGTTAATAGCTAGTCCAAACAATTAAAACAACGATATCATAATTTAAATAATTTATTTAAAATTCATTAATAATTTACACCATGTAATAAACATCAAACTATTCAGATAATACCACAAAAATTAAAAATAATTTATTATCACAAAATTGATAAACCATAGACAATGCGGAATCTCTGGTTAGAGTAACATCTGTTTGTGGACCCCTTAAATACCCAAAAATACATAAATAATATTTAAATATTAATAATAATTATTTTATAGCTCAAGGACATTCAAATACCATGATTTCAAAAATATTATCAATATATTTCGTAATACTATTTTAAGGAAAGATAAAGAATTCGTGATTTTTTTATTTGAAAGTATCGCAAGATTACAGTTCAGCCGTTTAGGAGATAGCAGCAGAAAATCGGCAAACAAAACAATTTCGAAAATTCTACTACTTACCAAAATTTTCTTTTTTCTATACGAGATCAAAATCACATAATAAAAAAATATTAAGTAGATTCTTTTCATTTATCTTAATTTACCTATTGAACGCCAAAATATACATCTTTTTTACATAGAAAGCAGTTATTTACTAATTAAATTCAATCACTAATTCATAGAAAGGAATAGAGCAGTCAAAAGTACAATAAGAGTGTGTCATGGTTCTCTTTGGCCATAGACAACATTGGCAATAGACTGAGGAATATTATACTATATCTAGATATAATGGGGAAGGCTGGTCAAAGCTAATTGTAGATGGCGCCACCATAGCTAGGTCCTAATCCGACCAATGAGGTAGTACTATTTTGAAAAACCTATAAGATTTGAACCAATGACGATGCTGGGAACTAGCTATGCTAGCGCCATTCGTTTCCCAGTTGCCATTCCTTGTTGAACACATTCTAGAAAGACTACTGGCAAAAAAAATACTTTGTCTCTCTTCTCTATTTCGCCTCTCACATTGAGCATGGACTGATCATTATCTACTTATAATGGCTATACTCACTGTACATCACTCTTAACATTCTCTCTTTCCTGTAAGACATAGATAATGTATATTTTTATTGCTTTGCTCTCTTTCTAGAGAGCGTAAGCTTTTGAGAACGAATTTGCCCGCTCTTACCCCCCCCCCCCCCTTATTTCCTAAGTCACTCAGGACTAAAGCAGCTTTTAACTCGTGAAAGAATTTTTGAATGCGGTCCAGTAGATTCGGAGCCTATTTAACATGAAATCTTTCCTCTTTATTATAATATTTTTGTAGATTTGGCTAGGGAGGGCTCAGTCCATGCTATGAGTCTATGGTCGGTATAAGCGCCGCCATCTTGTTTTTATGACATTTAGGCGCCAAAACGGAAACATAACACATTCTTCATACATTTGTTACCTGGCCAGTTAACAATACTAACCTTTGGTTTAGTAACTATGTGTGTAGAGTACATTGATTTTAATTTCTTCTTATTTGTATTTTTAGCTTAATAAATAAGAAACGGATCCCAATACTGAAAAATATCTATCGTTTGCCCCTAACGAGATGGCTTAAATACATTGTTTTAGTTAGCTTTGGACATAATGGATTTTGGTATATCGTTTAGTAGAAATGACAGCCAAGACCTACATTTTTCGTGCTTTCTGGAGTACGGTGTATGCGACTCTTATTATTTAGTCACTATCTCCTTACCTGCTTCAAATGCCTGTAAAGCATTTTACCTTAAATATCTTTGCTTTAAACATTCAATTACGGTAGTTGTTAACTGTCAAAAAGAAATGTATGAATGATAAATAGCCATTATTTTTGACAGTAGTTGTCAAATTAATTTTACTTTGACTTTGACAACAGCAATTTATATTCCCAAAACCATTACATACAAAACCTGTCTTCAAGGAAAAACTGTTCAGGTACATTTTGTGGGTATTTTATTATCCCTGAAAAAAAAGCTACTGGTGCTTCGACCATAGAGCAAGAGTGGGAACGTAAATCCTTCTTTGACAAAATGGTCCAAAGAAACCATAGACTTGATGAGGCCTAAGATAGAGCGAGCTCAACCAGTTATGTTAAATTTCTATAAAATAGAGGGGCCCTGAGTCTACTGTCATCAATTTCATCTTTAATCTCAACCAATGGCAATGTTCTTTTTTTCTGCCTTGGGTTGGTCGATTTAAAAGCACCTTTACAGGAATGCCGGAAAACCACTACCCTAATACCGAAACTGTTTCAAAAGTGCATAAACGGAATACATTCAAAAAACCACTAAGATAATATTTCGTGGAAATTCAGAAAAATAATTTAAGAATACCTATTAAATCTACCTACTTAACACTAAAAAGCACACTTTCAGTCTATGCCCCGCAAAGACTACATTTTATTTACATAAATATATTACAAATTCATTAATTTAACATATTTAGCTAAACTGGTAATTCATTACAATATTACAATTAGTTATTTTGCTGATAGGTGTTCATATTGCCCGGGTAATGCTTTGGTTGGGCAACATTGATAAATTGGACTAATTTTTTGGTCCTACATTACTAACGTACACACAATAAGGTAGCTTTTATTGCAATAAGTATACTATAAACACAGCAAGTCTTGATTAAAAATTCGTTTACTGAAATAAATTAAAAACCCGATCTGTCATCCGACATCTTTACTATTCCTTCTTACTAAATTAAAAATAAAATCCACACTAACAATTTTAAACATTCCTAAAGCCCACATAGTCGGGTTATCACGTATTATTAAAAATCTAACACTTAAAACCATAATGATAAATACATTTTGACACCTTAAAATTGACAGGAAAATTGGCGCCAACTTTGACGTTTCAAAATGGCCGTCTGATTTTAATTAAAATATAATTGCAATAACACCACGAGAAGGCATTGTAGAAGGAGTAGAACAGCCGAGGATACAAAATTAGCTAGATTTCTGTTATTGCCATACTTTCTAGTATGTTTTTGTCAATCTGGAACTTTTATTTCGGCCCAGATTGGACAGAAGGGTGAGGCCGGGCCGCCCCAAGACCAGCCTCGAGGAATGGCTAAATGGCTTAAACCTGTTTTGATAGCTCCTGAATGTCCGTTGAAGTTAGTGCTGTCCAGCATGCCAGGACATAGGATGCTGCTCTGTCCCGTATGTTTGACATCGACTGTGGTTATGATCTCTTCGTTTAACACCGATTGGCAGGTCTTGAACGCTGAAAAAGATAAAAAGGCACGAAAAATAAAATACCATCATTTTGTAGTCGTAATCTCACATGTAAGTAAAACCACACGAATGGTCCGTGTGGTTTTCCTCTTGTCAATCAAATCGACTGAAATATTTGAAGGTTAAATTAATATAAACTAAACCCCAGACGAATTGAAATGCCAATTATTATCATAACATTTTGTCTTAACGTTCAGAGAAAGAGATTATTTTAAATATCTTTATGTTAATCACGCATATAAGCTTTAATAAATGCGAAAGTTTGCAGGGATGTATGGAATTGGATATAATATTTTGTTACTCAATGCCGTCAGAACCAAAATAATACTACCGTTAATTCCCGGTATTAGGCTTCCGTGGAGTAATTTTCGGACGAAGCCGCCGTTCGCAACAGTTAATAGACAGGTTATGAATATAATATAAATTATAAAGGTTAAAATAAAAGTTTCTATTGGAGCTAACCTTAAACAGTGCGTTTGATTATCCCCATTACCTAATAAATTATATGTGTTATGTGTTACGTGTCATCTACACAACTTATAAAACGCTAAAGAAAATAATATATGACTAAGAAAATTAAAAATACCTAATACTCGTGTTTTCTCTAAATCAAGGTTGTGCTTCTGCCTATAGGCTGGATAGTTATCGAAGTTAATCTTTTGGGAACAGGTGCGTACCTATTTACAGTAATTACGCCTAATTCGATACTTGTAGGTTACCTAGTATAGATAAGGAATTGTGAAAAATAACCTCTGTATCTTGGTATGACACATGAAGCAAAGATTGACCATAATAAACTTCGACGTTGAGCAAGAGACCCATAGAGTGCCGTATATTTTTTTAATATCGTTGCAACAATTTTATTTTGGAATTAATCTAGTGTTGTGGGTGTAACTAGAAGGGAGTTCGACAAGGCTGCATTCTTTCACCCACTTTATTCAACATATACGGTGAATACATAATAAGGCGCACTTGTGATAGCTGGAATGAAGGAATCACCGTCGGCGAGCGCAAGATCTGTAATTTGCGTTATGCAGACGATACCACCTTATTTGCGGCAAGTGAAGCCGAGATGATCACCATTTTGGATAGGATGGAGCGCATCAGAACAGAACTGGGGCTCTCGATAAACAGGTCCAAAACCAAGATCATGTTCATAGATCGTACAGGCAAGCTTGAGCTCACTGGGAAACTTAATTTGGATGTAGTCAATAACTTTATATACCTGGGCTCAAGCATTAGTTGTAATGGCTCATGTGAACATGAGATACGAAGGAGAATTGGGATGGCAAAGCGGGCCATGGCACAGCTTCAAAAGATATGGAAGAACAAAAGCATCACCCTGAAAACCAAGACCAATCTTTTTGCGCACCCTGGTGTTCTCCATATTCTCGTACGGTGCTGAAACTTGGACCCTGAAGAAAGCTGACCGCAATCGCATCGATGCTTTCGAGATGTGGTGCTGGCGAAAGATGCTGGGATCCCCTGGACAGCACATCGCACCAACGTGTCAATCCTACGAGAATTAAACATAAAGACAAGGCTCACTATCATCTGCCTACGTAGGATTCTCGAATACTTTGGCCACATTGCCAGGAAGAATGACGATAACCTAGAAAGGTTATTAGTCACTGGTAAGGTGGAAGGCAAAAGGCCACGTGGCAGAAGCCCAACACGTTGGACTGACCAGATCCGCACCGCTCTTGACACAACGGTCCACGAAGCTCTGCACTCGGCGGCAGATCGGGACAGATGGCGTCGCGTGGTGCGCAACAAACTGCTGCAACAAGGAGGTGGTCACGACCCTCAGCATTGAGGAAACCGATCCGAGGAGGGGGTGTCTACAAAAATTTAAATTCAAATAAACAAACAACCAGACCCGGAACAACAACAACGGTCATATAAATAATTGTTCAGTGCGGGAATCCACAAGCAACGCAACAGTTGATCGCTCAGCAACTAAGCCAACGGTACCGTCATCATACAATTCTTTGCAGTCTCATGGCTAATAACAGCTGCACAGATCAGTCCTAAAGGTTAAGTCGCGCTTACGTTGGTCTGTTGGTAAGCAATCAAAGAGTTTCCTATCTGTCTCGCAAAGCAACATAAAATCGTTGATTCCGGCTGTCATTATAATTCTTTGACATTCGTTATTTGGTCAGAGACTCGAAACAGTTTTACCAAGAAGTATTTTATTATCCCGTTTCGTGGTAGTCAGATAGGCAGTCGCTTCATGTAAAATTCTGATATTTAATTTAGCATTTTACATGAAGCAACTGTAAGCCAACCTCAAAATAAATTGGAAAAAGGCTAGGCACATAATGAATTCTTTACATAGAGTCTGTGATGCAAGAAAAAGGTATAAACAAATCCCTGCGCATACGCACGTGAATTTCAAATATAGAATTATGACGTCTGTTAGGTCACCAGCTGTGTCCTAACATAGATACCGTAATTATTGTAGATAAAACTACTTGTTTGAACGATAATACCAATTTGCTTATCAATAGTAATCCTATTGTTGTTATCGTCTACATTGTTGCTTAAGATTCTTGTTGTTATGTTGGAAATAGATAAAAACTTATTTAAAAGGTCGTTAGATTACTTAGCATTGACGATGACAAAGTATACCAATAGGTTGTCTAATATTTTTTATTTGTTACTAGCTGTGGTGGCCCAGTGGTATCGGCCCCGACTTAAGAGTTGTAGGTCGTGGGTTCGAATCCAGCCAGGCTCATTACTTTGTGTAATTTGCTTCATCACACCTGCTCACAAAATGATGAAGACAAACATCGTGAGGAAACCGTCATGTCTTAGAACCAAAAATTCGAAGACATGTGACATCCACCAATACGCACTGGGCCCGCGTGGTGGATCATGGCCCACTCCCTCTCACAGAGAGGAGGCCTGTGTCAAAGCAGTGGGAACATAATTATGAAGTAAAAAGATACAAGATTTATTTGAAAATGACGCGTAATAAGTAAATTACAGCTTTGGTTGACATTGTAGTGTAGAATTACAAAATATCACCACGGTAACGTCCTTGTCCGGTCGCCATATAAATAATAAAGCGAATAAATCGTCATTGTCGCACGTAGAAAGCTTATTGTTGTAAAAGGTAAAGGTAAACATTTGTTTTATACTTTTTGCTTTGCCCTACAGGGTCCATAATTATACCCTACGTTACAAGCCTATTACCTCAGATCAAAGAAAAAGGCAGACAGAACACTCAGAACACGCTAGAGTGTCTCCACCAAAGTGAATACAAAATCAAATAGAATTACATTCCATAATGTTTTCTATGTTTTTGAGAACAACTTTTACGATGGTTAAAGACACAAGACGGCATATTTTGGCAAAAAACAACAACGACGCGTAGCTTGGTACTGTCGCGACTTTGTATTTCGATTTTGACTTTGTATTAACTTTGGTGGACCCACTCGCGTTTTCTGAGCGCTCTATCTGCCTATTTCTTTGATCTGAGCCTATTACATAACCTTTTTCCCATGGGAAAAACGCATCAGTATACTTACTTTGCACGTTACTCCTGGTCCGGAACTCCCCGATGAAGACCAGCTCCGTATTGCCGGCCACCGCGAGGTCTGCTATGCTCCTCAGACTGGTGACGTCTCCCTCATCCAACTTCTCCTTACAGTGCACGTTCACCACGATCAGGGGTCGACTGCAGAGCAGGAACGCTGGAAGAGAAAGAGAGAAAATTATGTTCATTCAGTTTTATGATAGTTTTTTTAGTCTAGGACTAGCGATCTTGTATCTTCAACCAGATGTCACAAACCAGTACATCCTGCCCATTATGTCAGCAGGCTATGCTAGGATTATCTTTAAATAATAAATTTCGAAATAAAGTTATCCGGAAAAGCAAAAACCGAAGTAACCTACACAGCCGGCGAAGCAAGCAAATGGAAGTGATAGTGGGCTGACTATGTTTGGCGAAGGACCAACAGCAGCTGACGAGTCAAGACGAACAGTGTGTGAAGCCCCAGATGGACTAACGACTTTAAGAAGGTAACGTGACAGCCTGGTTGTGGAAGGCAGAGGACAGGGTAGAGGAGAAAAGCCTATATCCGGTAGTGGACCTGTGGACTGCGATAGTCAGAATTGAAGTTTTATAAAGGCGAGTAGGCGAAGGTAACTACTGAAAATTCCAGACGTATTTTGACATGTACAAATTTGCTCTGGGCGCCTCTGTATTGTTAGCCCTCATCCTCTTATAGAGAAACTCAGGTGTCCCAGTAGAGGGAACAGTATTTATATTAGTAAGTTGGGCGATTCAAACAAAGCCAGCAAAAGTAAATTAGGTATGTTTTACGGTGTAGTTGTCCCCCACGCAGCCGAAATCGCAGGCAGAAACTAATTTTAATATTTCTTGCTGTTACATAATGTGATAAAGCGAATTTAATTTTTAATTGCACAAATATTAAAGTATTACTGTACCACAACAATTTACTTTGTCTGACGCCAAACAGAGGGATTCCATGACACTGAAATTATTTAAAACATCTAGAAAGATAGTTACCAGACATGTAGATCTTATTTAAGTAACATTTAAACAAAGTTATCAAGAAAAGGTCAGAAAATTCTGTATCGTGTGCACAGATGAAATCATTTAAGATAATATTTTGTCATGCTAGTATAAATATTGTCTGTGAAGAAACGTTGACCTGTGGGATTGTTTCATTGTTTTGTTTAAACTAAGGTTAAAGTTTTGACAAGGGATTGACGGTTTGCGTCATTAATACTCATGAATAGTAATCGTGAATTTTGTTTTTGTAGTCGCGAAAAATCACCATAGACAATTAAAGTAATAGCACAAATACATTTAGTCGTTTATTTCAATTCTAGAAGGAATTAAATTCGGGCAAATGACCACATCTAATTGAACTACTTATTGTAGGGACTCTATTTGAAAGTGAACTGTACGCAACGTTTAAAGAAATTGGAAAGTAGGTAAAAGAAAGAAAACTAAGAATCGAAATATTTTTGACCAAAACTGTCCCCGAAAGCGTCTCTCTTCTTTAAATTATTTTTTTTAATTTATTAGATTATGTGTGAGGTAAAATACCTACGTCCATTTACCGGGACCATTTTACCTTTTAAGACCCTTTATCGGTATACCTAAATTATAAGCAAATAAATTATAATAATTTAATCATCTTTAAATTGTAGGCTAATTCATAATATTATGTTAGTTCTGTTATTGCTTTAGAAAAGCGATTAAAAGTAACAAACAGAGTCTGATAGAACAGAGCTGTTTTATTGTTTGAACATATTCTGGACTTAAGTGTGGTTTTAGATAAGCTAACATGACACATCGATGACTAAACCACAATTGTAAAGCACTTCACATTTCCTTTGTTCATCCGCATAATAAATGCAAAATAGAAGATAACGCGAACTCTGAATCTGCAAAACATTTGTTTTGAGTCAAAGTTCGTAGTTAATTATAATTACTATCTCACATCACATCTTGGTCTAAGTGCACAAACTTGGCCTTTGACAGACATCCTAAAGTTTTGTCAACATTCTATGGAGCGCAGTATCTTAGGTAAGATCCCCACCAACCGGCCAGAATCGGCGGCATTTTACAATGCGGTAAAGAACATTGAAATCTATCAACAGTAAATACAGTTCATGTTTGCTTGCAAAGTTATCTCCATCGGCATTCCGCGCCACGTAGCGACACGTGTCCCTTATGTTGCTTGCAAACATGAATTGTATTTACTGTTGATAGATTTCAATGTTCTTTACCGCATTGTAAAATCCCGCCGATTCCGGCCGGTTGGTGGGAATCTTATCTTAGATGTTAAATTAACAGATCATGTTCGAAACACTACACTGCATTCAAAAACACAGATCATTGATGTGCCTCTAAAGGCTGCTAAAGGTATCCAACTTAAATGGGACTGGACAGGACTTGCATGTCAAACGATATGGTGGTCAGCAAGCTTAGGATTGGTACGCTGATGCAGCGACACGGGGCCACGACAGACCACGATGGTATAGAATGTTTTAAGCATTTATGAAACTTTTTGTTGCATGAATAACAATTTTGGATCACAAATTTCTTCGTGATGTCCCGTCTACTGCTTGTATATAAGTAGTTTAATGTCTTTGCGCCGACCCAAATAAAATGGGAAAAGGGCAGGAAGATGATGATGATGATGATAAACTCAAAAACAACTAAGCCGTTTTAAAAAGTACTTTACAAAAATCAGCCTTCAGCGCTCTGGCCTTGAATCACATTTGGGTAACATCATTTTTCGCAAACATTTTGCACAAAAGTTTTGAAGTTTTAATGAACGTCCGGGACCTGGCAGCCCGGGCTTTTCCGGAGCCCGGATAGACCTCCCCGGAACTGGTAGCATAGAGGTTTAGTCTAGAATATTATATTTATGGCATGAATAGGCTAGTTGCCTAAAAAAATGTAATTAGTCCGTCTTTTAGATTATTCAAAAATAAGGGACACGTATTTTTTTATTTGTAAATTAGACCAAAAATGACAAAGATATAGCCTATTAAAGTTACGTGTGACGTCACGATGCGTGACATTTTTCGCGCAGAGTGACGTCACAGGTAACTTAAATAGGCTATTATCTTTGTTCTTTTTTGTTTAATCGAAAAAAGAAAAAATACGTGTCCAATATTTTTTTATAATCTAAAATACGGACTAAATAGAATGTAATTATTTTGACCCTGGAAACTACCCTATGGTATGAAAAACACGTCACGGAGATTGACAGGAGAAAACTGCACAAAGATTGGTTATGAACGAGAACTTTTTTGAACAATGGGATAGTACAATTACATAAAAAATGGAAATCAATACCTTGATTTAAAGCAAACCAAGGATCACCCGAAGCCCAATACTGACATCCTTGAAGTTTGCCAGCTTTTGAACACTCGTAGACTAATAAAATAACATAGCATAGGTAATCATAATTCAATGTTCCCGTCGCTGCTGGTAGACAGGCCTCTGAAAGAGGGAATTGTAATCGGGCTGTACGCGGGCTTTACGGGTTGGTATTGGTAGATGTTACAAATGTTCTAGAACATGCTGGTTTCCTCACGATGTTTTCCTTCACATAAACGCTAACAACCAAATGCTCATGTATTTTGCTGGTTACTAAACTAGCACTCGTCGTAAATAAATAACACGATAATTTGTAACTACACATAGTTGTCAAAGAAACATGAATAGTAAAATGTTCACAATACATTATTTATCGTTTGACACTTGTAATTGAGTACTTCCGATAATTTTCAACAATAGTCATTAAACGTAATACTTTATTGTATTATTTGGAACATCATCATGTTCTTTTTCGTATGCATGGTTCAATTTAAAAAAAAAAAAGCACAAAAACATTATTGTCACATATTTTAACAAAACTGGTTGGACTATCTGCTCTCCTAGTACTTTCTGTTTAGATTCAACAGGTAGGTCTCACTTTCTGTAATTTTGTGTTTGAAAACAACCCATCACAGGTTCTAGAGATGAATTCTCATTGGATCCATTTTACTTATTTTTTTAATTTCAATAGATCTAATGAGAAAAAACAATTCTCACTAGATCCATGATGGATCATGCACCTAAAAACACTATATTTCGGTTCACTTAAAATCGAAATTAGTAATAATTAATAACTTTCCTAAGATATTAAAATCTATTATGTTCACTGAAGACATCCAACCATACGAAGACGGGTAGAAATTGCCTACCTACAGACATATAGCATTACCAATTCTATCTTTATTCTACCGAGACTAGACAAAGTCATATTAAAATAACTAAATATTTTTTTGGCTAAGTACTACCCGTAGACCACTTAAAGCTCTCGTAACATGTAACATGGTTTCTTGGTTCAATTCCCATCCCACACCCGGGTGGGAGAAGAGAATTTTCGAAAATCTTTTAATGCAGTTTGCTTTCTATTCAAAAATAAAGGAATGTTTTCTTTGAGTAAAATTTTCTATCTGCAGTATTAAGAGTACTTTCCCTCCAGGTGGCATTACAAAATTCCACCCTGTATATATTACACCGTAGAAACGGGTTTAGTCGATTGAAGAATAGACATAATGTAGAAATAATTCTATCGTACTATGAATGGGGATAGTTAGAAAATAAACGGTTACGTGTTCTTCAGACGCCTACTTTTCGTACCATACTTGGGCAGCAAATGTCGAATTGAATCGAAATAACTCTCGGTACACATCTTTATGCTTCAACTTGAAAAAAGAAACAGGAAAAATATACGATAGTAAACGGTAGTCATAAAAAAATCAACGACAGGTAATATCCCATTACTATAGTATTTTATTTTATAAAACCTAGTATTGTAATAAAATCAATAATAGTATAGCCTGTTTTGTAACTTGTTGCTTCAATTATGCTCTATGGTATCTCCTCTATAATTTGCGTACTACTCTATTTGATTGTTTGTGGAATACTTCTGTTGTGTATCTAGTAATATTTGCAAATTACTTAACTACCAGTAACAGGACACTTCTAGTGATAATTGATTAGTTAGATAGAAGCTTGTTGGACGTTAGTAATTGAAGAGGGGCAAATTGGCTTTTTGAAGAACGTAATCAATTTAATTCTTGGACACAGCTAGATCCTATAGTCGAATAGAAGCATTTAATATTCTATCCATGGCAATGTATGCATCGGCGGCAGAGCTAACAATAAAATTTCTTAGATCTAAATTTAACCGCGTCCGTTAAATGCCTCAGGTAGTTGAATAGACTTATGAATGAAGTTAGAAATTCTAGTTTCATACTGTCCTACGTTGGAGTACGTAGGACATGGCAGTATTATAAAAGTAGAATTTCTTCTTCTTCTTTCTCTTCTCTCCTTTTTTTAGACTAAGACCCAATTCACGAGAAAGCCATAGACATTTTGTCCTTGGCTTATCTCAAATTCGTCTAGCTGTCTCAGGGCTCTATTATTCTTGTGATATTCGGACCCAGAGGTACCACGGCATCCATTAAACATGATCAGTACTCTAATTAAGTCATTAGTACAATCGTGAAAGAGAATTAATGAAAGGGTACTACAGGGTTCACATCTAGGTCACCTTATGTTTCCAACAAGAAAATTATCATGCATGCCTACTTCGTCGACACCGTTTACCGAAACACCGACTAATATGGCCGACGACCGTCAACTTCACCGATTTCGACGAACGGAACTGGCCTTTGTGATGATAGCAGTAAGGTTGTGTGTCTGTTTAATGTGAATGTCGACACGATGAATATGGCTCAGTAATTAGCATTGTCGTTTATATGCGACGATTTTGTACCGATATTGATACGCTGTTTGCCTTTGATAATCTGTTACTTCCTTTTCCGTTTTCTTCATTTAGCTTTGTAGATGCTGATTTTATCATTCGGAAAATTCGCGTGTGAATTATTTCGTTGAAAATGGTTATAAATTGTTTTTCATGACGATTGTTGTCAAATGATTCTTAATTGCTTAAGTTTCAAATAAGATACAAAATTAGGTAAGATTGTGTGTGAGTACTAACAAATGACGAAATAACGTACCTACCTACGTAAAAAGCGGATGGCAATTTTGATAAGTATGACGTTAATCATAAAAATTCAAAGATTTTGATTGATTGTTTTCCTACAATTATAAGCTTATCTAATTATTAAAACTTTATATCATGTGATTAATAAATGATTATCATGAGCTCCTACAAAGTTGGAGAGACTTATGACGGGGTTTCCCCGGACTTCACCAAAACGTAGACGTGCCTCTTTCATCTGTTCATTGCGAGCGTCAAATATTAAGATTGGTTGGCATCTCCAGGTTTCTCTTTCCTCTCCACTCGTATACGCTTTGGAAACTGGGTCTTAGGCACTGAACAAGCCTATAGATAGAATATTAAATTTGTGGGATGCTCAGAATTTTACGGATGAAATGAATGCTGTCAATTGGTCGACGCATTGTTTTTTGATGAAATCATTTTTAGCTATCTTCAAATTTTCGACGTAAGCTTTGGTGGAATCCGGGCCTAAGGCTCTGAGGAGATGATGTACTATTTGTAGGATGGATTGAAGTTAAATCTTAAGTGTATCCTGTCCATTAGGTGAATTGTTGTTTAATAAGAAAACGTCTTTTTGTTTTGCTGTTAATACTCGTATTTGTTCAAGAAACAGAAATTAGAGCTGAAATGAATCCTGTCCATTGGGTTCCAGTAGTTGAGAGGTACGGTTGTTTCGGGTCTGGGTGTTTGTGTATGTGTTTGTAAACACACCCACGACAAGACCCGTTACAGAAGATTTGCCCAATGTTGGCCAAAATTAAAAAAAAACGTCCAGAGGACGAAAAAAAATTCATGGTTTACTCAGTCTGATCAAAATTGCATGATACAAAAATATAGTTACTGTGACTACTGCATAGTCATAATATCAGAGTTGGCAAACGAATTTGAGATTAACCCAAAAAGAGAAGCTACTGCCCAATTCCCAGTAACTACAGTTAATCTAGTCATCTTTTATCTTGTTAGCCTAGAATTCTACAGCAGATTGGGCAAAGTTCCAACAATGGACGAACAAAATGAATAAACAATAACTACCGGATGTGATGCCAAAGACGGCCAATAAAAACTACTTTCTTTTAAATGTTTTAAAATACTAGCGGTTTCCCGTGGTTTCACCCCCACTGCTTCAATGGGGATGGCAACTGGGAAACGAATAGCGCTAGTATAGCTAGTTCCAAGCAGCGTCATTGGTTCAAATCTTATAGGTCCTTCAAAATAGTACTACCTCATTGGTCGGATTAGGACCTAGCTATGGTCGCGCCATCTACAGCTTTGACCGGCCTTCCCCAGTTTTTCAACGATAACTAGATTATCCAACACAAAAAAAAAAACAATACAGACCAGTAGTTCCTGAGATTCGGTGTTCAACCAAAAAATTCTTCAGTTTTATAACATTATTATGGATTATGGATAGTACAGTCAGACTCACATTAGTGAGGCACCCAGTTGAAATTTAAACAGAATTAAAGGCCAGCTTGTTCTCGTTTTGCTACTAGTAATGCTTTTCCTACTATACAGTTAGGAGCTTAAAGTCTGCTCGTATTTATGTCAAAAATAAAATTGCAAACTATCAAAAAATCGTGAGGCACGTGACACTGACCAATATAGCTTGTGGATGGATCATAAACTATCAAAAAACTGCAACGCATGATGTTTTGTTGGACTTCACAGTTTACTGACAGTTTGTAATCTCGAGCTCAGAGATAGATTTCGAGACTCGATATTCCTGTTCATAAGTTGATAATATACATACACTTAAAAAAAATCGATAATGTAAAATTTGGATACCATACTATTACCACGGTAATAATATCTATCAGTACTTGAACTTCATACAAACGGACGAAACACGAGCTATACCTACGCGCCTCGATGTCGGGGCGCGCTCGGGGCGCAGACAGTCACGGCTGTACCGCAGTGACGAAGGGACGGTGTGTTGTTTTTTTAACAAAATCAGTTCAAGGACATAATTTAATATGACGAGTAGGAAATATTGTGCTGTTTTTGGGTGTATGAATTCGTCAATAACGTATCCAGTCTAATTTTTTAAAATACCATATTTTCTTTTATCTCAAAAAAAAAAAGGGTATTTGGATTTGATAAATTAATACAATGAACAGAGTAAAGGAAAGTTACTGAGACGAGTGAATTAGGTAAATTATAGGCGGTATCTGAATGAATCATGATACGGTAGGTACTTACGCTTGTGTTAAAATCATTCCTATTCAATATACAAAGTATTTTATTTGTTTACTGATAATATAGAAAAGTATAATAATTTACAATCAAAAATCTAAATAGAAACAGAAACTAGGCAAATTAATTTAAATGCTGGAGACGGGCAGCCCTAACGCATGTTGACGTACCGCGCGGCTGTGGCATTTATTTCTATCATGCGGCCCAGTTCCACTACTGATAGATATTTATACAATGCTATTACCACAGTATAGAAATCATACATAGGATTATGTAAGACTGTGCTATTACGAAATACGTAGGTAATAAACAAAGAAGAAATCATTATTTATTTATTTATAAAAAGTTAAAAAAGTGCTCGTGACTACGGCTTCGGAAATGTTTCCGGCATCATATGCCAACAAAATGTCAAGGGAAACATACATAATAACAATAATAATAATAATATTTAAATATCACACAACGCCATCTAGTCCCAAGCTAAGCAGAGGCCTCACTGTGTTATGGGTACTAGAAAACTGATAAACATACTTATATGATTTTAAATACATACATATTATAGTATAAATTACACCCAGACACAGAAAAATGATCGTGCTCATCACACAAACATTTGTCCTGGGTGGGAATCGAACCCACGACCTCCGGCATAGCAGTCAGGGTCACTAACCACTAAACCAACAGGCCAGTCAAACATTAGGGACTGAAAAAAGTAATAGAAACCGTTCAAAGATCTTAGAAAAAATTTAAGTAAGGAAATTTAGACGGAAAATCCTTAGAAACGGAGGTCAAAGAATAAAACGCCGTTCAAAAAGAGAAACATTATGAAGATAAAAATCATATCGAATAAAATTCTTAAACCATAGACACAGAATACGGAAGCAGAACTTCCACAGAAACGGATGTTGCATGTCAAAACGTCGATTACTAAAACAAAAATAGGTCTAAAAATAACTCCAGTATATTCCTCAGATAGCCTAACACAAATCGTAGCATGTAAACGGCATTTGAACACAATGACGTGTCCTCACGTCGACGTAACAAACGACCGGTTTGCAGGTAACTCGGACAAGTTAAAATTAGACCACACAACTAACAGGTTGTGGTTATTGATTTGTTTACTAATAATTCTGCGTAACCAGACAGGGGTCGGGTAGTTTAAAAAAGAAGATTCAAGAAGGAAGAGAAAAAATAATAATAAGTAACTAGGTTTTGTCTGCGGCATCACTCATCTCACCTCTTTCCATTTAAACCCCTTCAACTTTAACGCAAGAAGAAGTATAACCGTTTAGAACCGTATCAGGTTCCTATACATCATCATCATCATCATCAGCCTATATTGTTCACACTGCTGGGAAACAGACCTCCTCTCTGTGAGAGGGAATAGGCCATAAACCACCACGCGGGCCCAGTACGGATTGGTGGATGTCACATAACTTCGAATTTTTGGTTCTAGGATATGCCGGTTTCCTCACGATGTTTTCCTTCACCGTTTTGAGAGCAGTGGTGGTGAAATAAATTACACACACACGCCTGGCGGGATTCGAACCAACGACCTACAACTCGTAAATCGGGACCGATACCACTGGGCCACCACTGCTGCTGCTAGGTTCCTATACACTGTATCAAAATTCATCTAAATCAGCCTTTTAAACGTGAAAGCGTACAAACAAATCATTATCATTTTGGCATGTATGGTTAGGATTTTGGGGACATATTTTATGGCATGTTCATTTTAAAAAGGTGCGTAACCTTACTGCACCTTCAATGCGAAAGTGTCGAGATGATCAATGTCACCGTTCCATGAACAAATCCACACAAAACATGATTTTTATTGTTGCTTATTAACAGTTTTTGCAAGGTCAATTGTCGGAGAGACAACGGACTGTGTCAATGTCATTGGTTTTTTGATTTGCTCTCTTTTATACTTCAAATTAATATGATCTCTTTTCAGTCTAAAATATTGTTTAAACCCTAATTTTCTGGTAAGACACTTATTAAAAGTGAGTACCATTTTAGAAAGGTAATGAAACAAGAAAGTTTTTCTGTAATTTGCCAACCAAGTTTCATACATTAATTTGAGAAATATGCCTTGAAACATGGGAAGTATGCAGGAAAACTTCAGGAACTTTATGACTTAATTTCCCAAGATTAATTTCCCAAGATATTAAAAATTAACAACAAACTTGATTAGTTTATTCTACCAAGTATGAATTCAATGACCGTCGTTAATAAGTAAAAAACTGAAGGAGAGGTAATTTTTTCGTGCAAGTTCGTTTCCAAACATATTTTTAATCATTATCAGTGTTAAAATTGTTGTTGATTTTACTCGTAATGAATCTTTCTAATATTCTTTATTTTGAGCACAAAACAAAAGTATGAATTCAATGTTGCTCGGGTGAACGTCATTTGTTAATTTCTAACAACAATAAGCACTTGAAGGAGGTTTGAGGTTGTTTTATTTTGTTTGGAATTTTTAAACACGGAAGAAATTCGTGCATATTAAAGTTCGTTTCTAAACTACACTTCGCCCGCGACTTCGTCCGCGCTTACTTCGAATTTTCTGTGAAACAAAAATCTAAATCAATATGCAATTAAAATCCTATCGACCACCAAGCAACACTTTAACAGTCGGTTTTCGCAACAATCTTAATGCATTACGTCCTAAAGACATACCCCAGGGAAAATAAGAGACTCTAGCACTTGTAGTCAGTTTCATACGGACTATTTCAACGACCACTTTTTTATGGCATAATCATCAAATGATTCCGCCCAGTGCGAGACAGGAGGGACTGTCAGACTTGTACTGACTAAAATCCACGGTGTTCCTTATAGCCTTTTATGTACCAGGATCACGGTTACCGAGTGAGACAGTCCCGCGATCTCGGCAGGCTTGGCCCTCTTAGGGTGGCCCCGTCCGTTGACAGGACAGCTCCTGAGGCGCGCGGGAACACAACTCGTCGACCGGGCATTGTCCATGATCAACGGCGAGTCACCCATTACTCGCCGTCCACATTCGTCGGAGATCGTCTTGCGAACTTGGTTCATGAGGTGGACGCTGTCCTCTCCCTCACGTTTCAGCCTTTTTTGCTCCTTCGCAGAAGGAGGCGACCGCTTCCCATTCCGTCTCGCCCCGCAGCATGAGGACACGGCGGTGATCTGCCCAAGCGGGGCAATCCTGCACCTATGCTCCACCGTATCCTCCGGGCGATAGAACCCTTCACAAAATATAGTATTTTAGTGGAGAAGAGTTAAAAATAGCCTTAAGTTATCGACAAATCGTTGATTTTACTTCACTTCTTGCAAATCAGCAGTTTTTTATCGAGGACGCGTTCGTAAACTGCAGTAAGAAATTCTTCTCCATCATATTTCGAGAATTTTTTTTTTTCATTTTACTGTTCTTTATAGGCAAAATATAAACATTGAGCTATTATATGCTATGATATTTCTTCAATAGTATATAGTGCGGAGACCCTAAATACAGTACAATACTACATTACAGTACGGTTGGCAACTCTACCTATAACTGATTACGTTCAAATCTCAGATGAAAGATTCAAGTCATAAATTCGGAAATCAACGCGTACGAAGCCAAGTGTAAAAGTTAGTCAGAATATATTGAAACAATATTAGATCATATCATATACATAGATAGCTAGTCAATATCTACTGTAAGACACGACCTTGTTGAACACTTTCAAGTCTCTATTGAGTAGAAACTTTAGACTCTATTGTCTGGTAACGTTGTAAATGTTAAAGCAATATCATTCATTGTAACACTAGATATATAATTATTGATTCATTGAACAGGGGTTTAAGTATTACCAATAAATTAGAGATGAGCGAAGTTTAAAGCAAATGTTGAAAGCATAACTGTAGTCTAAACAAGGATTTAGTGGCCAACAATTATATCATCATTGAAACTAGATTACAAGCGCTAGCCTTCAAAACCTATTTAGGATTATGTTGAAGCCTACAATGATCCATTTTAGACTAGAAGATTAATATTTTTGCAAATTTTCCTGTTAACCTTGAAGAATGTGATTTATACACCAGGTAACACTTTTTCAGATGACTATGCTCGAGCAGAAGAACCGTAAAAAAACGACGTTTTTAAATTAGTATCTGGAATTATATTCATTTTTCTTAACAACGTAGTAATAAAGAATTTTTCCTATGAAAACAGCAATAAAAAAATAACACAATAAAAGTGCCTTTGAACGCTAGCCTTGTGTAAATAACGAATTTTCTTGCAATTTTGACGTGCGTTCGGCCACGTGCTTTCACGTTAATTAGAGTTTGATGTCAACTGTACTGCGTTATATAAATTAGTTAGGTATTGCCAGTGGCTTTACTTACGTATAAATGTTGATTTACGGGAATACATTAAATATTAAGACAATCGTCTACCGAGCGCTCGTCCATACAAAAAGAGGAAACGTTTTCCTGCCCCTATAAAGGTTATCCTATCTCAATGATTTTTTATAATGCTTCTGGCACATAAAAAAACTAGGTTTATAGGTTTTCTTTATTTTTTTAGTCTGAAAGTTACTGGCGCCAAAGAGTTACTTTTGAAAAAAAGAAAAACCTAGTTTTTTACTGTGTCATAAGCATTCTAAAAATCATTGAGATAGGAAAACATTTAGGGGCAGAAAAACGTTTTCTCTTTTAATATGGACGAGCACTCGGTAGACGATTGTCTTAATAAATGGTAAAATGTTTATTTTGTATTTGGATGAAAGATTTGCGGCGCAGCAGCCACTATGACAATGACAGTCGTTCACATATATACGTATTCTATCAGAAAAGTATGATTTCTAAGTGTTGACCATCCTTAATTTCTAACAATAGGCACTTAATGAGGGAGAGGTGGAAATTTATAGAAAAATCTATAAAGTTCGATATCTCCAAAACCAGTCAGTTTGGACCCCAAGTTGTCGGGGTTTAAATTGTTGCAAAAAAGGCCTAGTATCACCCATTTGAAGAACCGCATCGAATTACAAATCACCCTGTACATTATGTCTGTTCAGTCAGTCAGTAAGACAAGTCTAAAAAAAATTAATACTCAACTATAACAATAACAATGCAGTGTAAAAACTTGATAAAATGACTCCCAAAACATGACAACTCAAACATTCAACGCTTCAGTGACTTAAGTTTTTGTGATAATGATGTCATTATTAAATTTTAATCACTGACATAACTCTGATTTTAAAATTCGTCTAGTCTAAGAGCAAAACCAAAGCTGTTTTTGTTAAAACTCAAGTAAACTTCTGGCATATTAATAAAGTCACCCGGGTGGACGGCGCGTTGAGTTCCAAGCGCGCCTCAAAGATTGTCAGCATAATGATGGGGCCCCTCTGTACGGTCAGTCTGTGGGCCAAAGCCTGCCGGGGTCGCTGGACTAACGGATTTCCGTGACACCGGAACGTAAAGGGCTTTTGAAGGACACCGTATATTTTAGGAGTCTGATATTCCCTCCTGCCCTGCTCTGGGCGGGACTCATTTGATGATTATACCACGTTAAAAAAAATGTTAATAGAGTCAGATTTTTGAAAGGTTCCAAAGGTATTGAACAAAAAACCGCCTAAGTTAATGATCAACAATGCATTTGCAAACGCCAATACAAAAAACAGATGATAAAGACAATATTTCAAATAGTCTTTCTTTTCGACCAGCAAACAACGACATCAACGTATGATATAGTGGCATGACTCTATAGGTATCAATCTACTACAACCTATAGCGTATTCCATAGTCTAGCTAGACGGACAGACATTTGCATCAATTTGACGGCCAAAGGCTTCAATAGGCAATCAGACGTGCCTATTTATAGCCAGGATGATGAAGATATAATAATTACAGTGATAGTTCTGCACAATGTATGAACAATGATTAGCCATGATCAAGAATTAAACAACAAGAAAATTCAAAGTAAACCGCTCAATTTTTGTCTGTTTTTGTCGAGGTCGGTCTGTGGATGGGTGACCATCCATTATAACGAGTCTCCTTCGTGGCTAGGAAATCGCATAAAGCCGTTGGTCCCGGCTGTCATTTGTAGATCTTTGACAGTTGTGACTGTTAGTCAGAAAGCTCAAAAGTCTTACCGTTCGATTGGATGCCGACTCTGACATAGTTGGGAAGAGGCTAGGCAGATAATGATGAAGTCTGTTCTAGTGATAAATTAAGTGACTAAAGTAAGACACATAAATCACGAATCACGTCTGTCACTCACTTTTAGTTTCATGCCCTTGAATTTTGTTCAATAATATAAAATCGGATTATTTTTAATTATTACCTACTGTTGCACCTTCTTAATGCTGGCCAAAGTTTAGATACTTGTAACCAACTTCTAGCTCTTCCAATCCAAGGCCAATGTGGACCACTGGGCTTTAATTTTGTTCAGCTCAAATCACCATCTTCTACGAGGTCCCACGATGGCAAAATAAACAAATATAGACTTTACTAAGTACCAAAAAAAAAATGGTTTTTTGCCTGAAGATCATAGGCTTTTGTCATTAGATATTGCAATACTAATTTTAGCCATGACTCAGCTGACAGCAAACAAAGAAATATCTGGTTCTGTTTTAGGATAGCGTTGTATCATCGTTTTGCATAATTAGAGGATAAATTAGCATTTAGGCTCGCTCTGTAGTTTTCATGAACATCTGGTTAGATCTAATTTGTGGAGATATTTGAAGGCTATTTATTGATTGCTGTTATAATTATGTATAGATAGATGTGATCTACGAGTGGGTTCGAACCTAACCAGGTGCATTAAATTGTATAATTTATTTCATCACCACTGCTCTCAAAACGGTTAAAGACAACATCGTTAACCGGAAGGTCTGAAAAAGACATATGACATTTACTAACATGGGCGGTATTACAACGACAAAAAGAGACGACTTGTATAGCTCTGTCACTTTCATTCGCCGGAATAAATCTGGTTTTAAGATGTTGAATATCCCCCCCTGCATAGAGATGAGGCTTGTGTCCCAGCATTGGGAATATTTTCTATAGGCTGATTATAAAATATAACATGTTGACAAAAATAAATAGTGTAAATAAATACAAAGAGAAAAGTGTTTCCCCTAATCTCTTTTATAGAATCTCACTACAGGGTTTTTACCATTACATAACAAGTACTTATCTTATTATGATAGTAATCAATGATAACGATAATTTGTTTGTTCAAGTACAGGTAGACTTAGACCCATGTTACAGAACGCACCTCAAAACTCAAGCGTTACTTAAAACTAGTTTCAACCAATAAAATGCCTTGAATCTGAAAACCTGAATCTACTGAAGATTGCTTATCTTCTTCTACTATATAAAAATAAGTCGGGTTTTCCTTCCTGACGCTATAACTCCAGAACGCACGAACCGATTTCCACAGTTTTGCATTCGTTGGAAAGTTCTCGGGGTCTGTGAGGTTTATAGCAAAGAAAATTCAGGAAAAACCATCTGGTCAGCGTCAGCGAAACGGAGTTCGCCGGGTTTGCATGTAGCTTAGTTTTCGATCTTTCCTGTCGCTAACGCTCAGAAGTCCTAAATAGATTTTAAACTTTAGGCTATAAAGTTCTCTATTGCTTGCTGTGACTTAGCTAGGGGGCAGGTGAGACCTTCTACCGTCATTGATATCAAGCGACGGCTGACCAGCCGTCACCGCACGTCACAGGTAGCCTGTGATAACATTGTCGTGGATGAACTCTAGGAAGCGGATCTGACCCATCCCAAATTTTGTTCTAAATAACTAAAAGAATCTGTAGATATTGCTTATAGACTTCTAAGAAATCTTATCTTCAAAGTATAGTCGCTTTCTGCATCTATACGCTTAGATTTTTTAAACTACGCAACGGATTTTAACGCGGTTTTCTTTAATAGACAGAGTGATTCAAGAGCAAAAAGGCAAACTCTGAGTAGGTTTTAATAGATATTCATCTTTATGTGCTTGGGTATAACGTTGAAGATTAGTGAAGATTGCTTACCGTTTTCGACCTTTCCTGTCGCTGACGCTCAGAAGTCTTAAATAGATTTTCAACTTTATGGTCTAGGGTATAAATGCGAAAATCTATTAGTTACTGTGACTTGAATAGGGGCTGGTGACGCCTTCTACCGTCATTGATATCAAGCGACGGCTGAGCAGCCGTCACCGCACGTCACAGGTAGCCTGTGATGCCATTGTCGTAGATGAACGCTAGGAGGTGGATCTGATCCATCCATCCCAAATCTTGTTCTAAATAACTAAAAGATTCTGTAGATATTGGTTTTAATAGACTATAGTTGGACAGTTCGATTTAATAGTTAATAGGTATAGTATCTTCGATTTCAAATCTTATCTTCATAGTAGTATAGATTTTTCAAACTACGCAACGGATTTTAACGCGGTTTTCTTTAATAGACGGAGTGATTCAAGAGGAGGGCTTAAATACATTTATAGCACCCGTGCGAAACCGGGGAAGTCGCTAGTCAATTCAAATTCAAACATGTACTTACTAAACTGCCGTTTTAAAGTAGTGACCGACCGAAATTTCGGTTTCGGTTTCGGTTTCGGCCGGTTTCGGCCAAAATATCTAGTTTCGGCCTTAGTTTCGGTTTCGGCCAAAATATAGCCGAAACTTTCGGCCCCGCCGAAACTCAAGTGTTCCTGCATTTTCGTGCGTCGTTCGGTAAAATTCGTAGCTAACACGTACTTGCTCGCCGGCGGGGCCCCGGCTCTGTTTGCCACCGTCCGTTTATTCGTGAGACGAGGTTATGTTTTTGAGTTTACTGCCAAGAGTACCTAAGTCTTGTATATTCATGTCATAATAAAAAATATTTGTTACGTAGCTGTAGGTTAATGATTAAAAACTTTTCAATCGTCAAGGTGATTAGAATTAGGCGGTATTCGAAACATAATTAAGTTAACGGTGTCTTTTTTGAAAAAATGCAATTTTTTTAGTCTAATGTCTCAGTTATTTCGTATTACTAAATTAATATAGTGCGATTGTTGAGACTTCAAATCTAGTGAAACATTGTTTTTTTTTATAATTTCGAATAGATTATGGACTCAGTAGAAGTTAAATAACATAGAAAAATAGCAATTCTTAAGATCGTCTATCTATCTATCTATCCATAAGTTTGCCGTATTTCATTATTACCCAGAATTTGATCCTTACTATTAACACTATCAAATGGTATACCAATACAGGTTGTGATTTTTTCTTCAAAATTAGCGGGTTTGATTTTTGGCCACGATTATTGATTTTTCTAAAATCCAATGATACAGTTTTAGTTTTCGGCAAAATCGGTCTCGAGACTCTATTCAACGTTTTTCGATATTCCTCATAGTTAAAAATATAGCCGTCCACGCCCAGTTGAAAAGTTCGCTCTGTGTATTTGACACTTTTTCTTGTGCCAATAAATGTAAAAAAAAAACATAAAAAAATCGAAATGTTAAAAGTTTTAAAAAGTTTCGGTTTCGGTTTCGGTTTCGGCCGAAACTGAGAGCTAGGCCGAAGGTTCGGTTTCGGTTTCGGCTGAAAAATCAGTTTCGGTCGGACACTATTTTAAAGCTTTAAAATCTACACAAAAAATAAAATGTCCCCAGTCACGTTCATCAAGAAGTTTAATTACAAAACGTACAACCTTGTCACTGACATACAAAGACAATTACTCTACTTTTTATTTCCACAGTCATTTGAATCCCGACGTCAGCGGTTAGCAATAAAGCATGGGCGGAGCACAGTATACAGATAACCAGTAGACCAACTACAACGCTATCGTGAAACACCATTGGTATTTTTTTGTTTTTTGTTTTGCACTTCTCTTACGAATCCATTAAAGCCCTTATTTCCTTGTTGCTGACCCGAATTTTAGGTAATAACTTGCCAAAGTTTAACAAAGTACAATTCTTGCAAAACGCATAGCATGTGTGCAACTACAACTACACAAATCTAAACTCCGTGACAGCTCTACTAATGGTGAAAAATCGAATTGGACACAAGAGTTTATGGCTCAGTAGTATCGCTTGCCACAGCTAGACCGCAATATCAGTTGCATTTTTTGAGATAATAAAGGTTGAATCCCACACTTTTTTTTGAAGTGAAAACTTCTTTAGCGGCGTTGTACACTTTTTCTGTAATGGGTAAAAAATTTAAAACTCGCGTCAGGGTCACGTGACCAAAACTCGCGTCAGGGTCACGTGACCCTGATCGAAAATGAGTAAGACGTCATTCAAATTAAAAATAAAACATAGTAACAAAAAAGTTTTCACTTCTACCGGCACTCCTGGAGTGCAACCTTTTTTTTTAGCGTGGTACAATCATCAAATGAGTCCTCCCACCCGGGGCAGGGCAGGAGGGACTGTCAGACTTCTACTGACTAAAATCCACGGTGTCCTTCAATAGCCTCGGAATTGCTATTGCATCATGGGTACGTTGACAAATATTTAAACTCACTGACAAATACAAACAGTCAGACATGGAACAAGTATCTATTGGCCCTTCAAATATTAGTTCTTAGCGAAAATCGAACACATCTCTCAAACAGTGCGCCAACCGTTACGTGAGTTGAAATACTGTAAGGATATGTGTACTGTGGCACAGTGCACATGTGTCGTTTGAATTGAGCCAATTATGCAGATTCGGCCGGCGACGACTCATTGTTAGGTCAGATCGATGCTCAATTAAATGAGTTTGAAATTCCTCTCGGGTCGTGCTGTTAAAGGCATTATACTCGTAGTGTAGAACAATGTACACTCTCAGTTGCAAATTACCAAGGAGTAAACTATCATGGAATGAGGTCTTACGGCATACGTTATAGATATTGTCGAAAACTGTATCAAGCTGAAGTGGCAGTAACTTGGTCATGTCTGCCGAAGAACCGACGAAAGGTGGAGTAGGAAGGTTCTCGAATATAGACCGTGCGTAGGTAAACCCAAGTTGGGCTGTACACCGGCAAGATGGACCGATGACCTGAAGAATGTAGCTGGCAGTGGCTGGATGAAAAATGCTGGAAATCGGGCGCTGTGTGCTCCTGGGAGAGAACAATGCCCAGCAGTGGACTGCTATAGGCCGGAATGTTCGTGTCGTCTGACGGATAGGAAAACGAAACGTGTTTCGCGGACCGAAAATAAAATGGGATACCTAAACCATACATACTAAAGACTAAGTTTGTTAAACTTGGCTACTGATTATTTTTGGGGAACAGGACACATTCTTGAAATAGGGCAATGTTAGATTAAAATCTTCTAAAAATTTTCCACAGCCACACAAAACTAAGATCACATAACTCAAACGTATCCACTGTTTCAGTGCACTTCTCACCGGTTATTTACTAAATACACTGTAAACATTCACGCATGCGCGCTTCGGGGAAACTCGGGCGCACTCGGTTATGCATTTCGCGTGCGCAAACGCAGACCATGTGCACTGGCTACTGGTTCCTTTTAGAATATTTAACATACGAATTTGATTTTTATAAGCGTTGATTTGCATCAAAACGCTCTTTTGTAGTTTTTCAGAATAGAATTGAAGAATTTTAAGTTTGGGCTGTGAGAATACATTAAGGGTTTACCGTAACCCTGGAACGCAGAAGATAAACGAAGGTACAGGGTGGATTTTAGGCAGTAGGAATCTGAGAGTCACTCTCCACTAAGAACAGAATTAATCATCATCAGTCGATTGATCGATGATCAATGACCATCAGTCTTTGGTAATTAAAAAAAGTTTAGTGTCTTTGAGTCTTTTTCTTTTCTGTTCAAAAATTTATCAAAATGAATGATAATAATTTTTGTCAGATTATCTGTTTGCTCGCACAAACATCATTCAAAATCTTGAATCAGTTCAGCCGTTTTGACATGAAAACAGAACATGCAAACAAACTGAATTCTGTTACATAAGAACATTTTAAATCAACAATCTTCAGACCAATGCCTAACGTATTCTTATCAAAATCGATAACTGTTCAAGATGAATGTCCTTTCAATATTTGATTATCATCTTAAGTCACCTGTTAACCTTGGTCTTATCATTGACGTTTGACATGTGATAAGGGACTTACAAACACTATGTTGAACATGGACTTAGATCTCAAACATATGACTCATTGCAACCATGCACAGGCGCAACGCATAGCGGAAAAAGAGGAGGGTTTTATTGTGACAATGATTATGAGAGTACTACAATTGTTTTCTATAATTGTAATTTATAAATTAATATACTTAAAGGCATTTTATTTGCACCAAAACTTCTGTAGAAAGTTTTAGAAAGGGTTTATTGTAACAGCCTCCAATTTTGAGGTGTTAGTATCCTTTCCGTTTCCTCCAATTTCAGCCATTTTAGTTCCAGAACCGCAGTAACCTCGAAAATCAGGTCTACCTTCTATAAAGACCACATTTCACTAGTAATGTAAATCCATTGTAATAGGTCTTTAAATCAAGAGTGAATAGGTTAGGTTACTTCTAGGCAAGCGAGCTTCACCGTCGACCACATCTTCGCTTACCATCAGACAAGATAGTGATTTAACGCGAGCCTATTGCTACACAATAAAGAACCTTATGCCATCAACCGAGATCTCATATCCCGCCTCCAGACTGCTACTAAAAACACCTGAGAGAAAACGTCACTTCAAAAGCCAGTTCCACGTACCTTGCGGTGCAACAGCATATCGTTCGCTTCGCAGCGCTGTCAGCTCGTTGACGAGGACCCTGGCTTCAGGCGCCTCCGTCAGCAGGCACACCTGATCTAGGTCGATGTCTTCTACCGTGATGCCTCTGTTCGCTGCGTCGTAGATGAAGCCAAGTTGTCGGCTGTAACAATATGATGATGGTTAATTTTTGAGGTTTCCGCTAGTCATGAGGAAGGAACTGTATACCATGGTAAGCATAGCATTGAATGGAGAACTTCTGAACTCAACAGGGAGAAGAATAATGAGGAATAAGTTCCTAATTTAAACTGAATTGGACTTGAAACAGTTTTGTGTGAACTTTGAGCTTTTATTTTATTTTCAAAAAGCGGTTAGGCATTTTCCTTGTATTAGCTGTAATAATAGATACCTGCTACGAATACAAACGTGAATTGTTGTAGGCAATCTCATTTAAAGCGTCACGATTCCGAGATATGAGGTATGAAATTCAAGTCAGATAAACTATACCACAGATTACACCTATTTTCCAAATCTAGCAAAAAAACCTGCACGGCCGTACCATCCTTTTCTCGAAGCAGTTCAGGCCCTTTTTGACCTCCCTATAATTTAATTGTGGATAAAACTAAGGTATTTACGTCATATTTCAAATTTCATTCAATTTTAATCGGTAGTTTGACAAAATAAGAAACTTAGACCAGCTATTAATAGTCAGTTTCTTAATTTTGTGATGTTTGAATGGTCAAATTGTCTTCAGTTTGTTTAAGGGTTGAACCACATCTGGCAGCGCGGAATCGCCTTCTTCCGTGGCGCTTTCTCTTTCTGTCGCTTATAAAATGGCAGTTCTAAGCGACAGAAAGAGAAAGGGCGACGGAAAATGGCGATTCAACCCTAAATGGTCTTCAGTTGTCACATTGCGGCAATTCGACTACCCTTTCATACACTGCACTGCTTACGGAATATGTGGAAAAGACTTCTAAGTATTTATCATGTAAAGCAAAGTCCATTAGCTACATGGGAGACAAGGTAACGAACATAAACCAACTGATACCTATAATCAAGTGACCTTTGCCTCCTCATCTTTATCAAAGTGACAAAGTTCCAACAAGTTATAAATTCATAACGGACAGTTATTATTATAAAATATCAATTAGCCTCCGAATGACACGGTATAATTAAATGATAACAAAATGGTTATCAATAGTCGGCTTGTGTTCGTATTGAGATAGTCTGTCGTTTGTTATATTTGGTGTCAAAGTGCACATTGTTATTGTTCTTATCTACTGGGGATAGCCGAACTGTCTGTGAGATAGTTTTTTTTTCATAAATGTATTCAGTGCCGAAAATAGGGTGAAGAGACTACTTGGCTCAAGTGAGTCAGCAGAAGACAAAATAGATAATTCATAACGAACGTTTAACTGGTTAAAAAATACAGAGTTTCTGATAGAATTCATCATTAGCCTACAATGTCTTGACTGGCCTGTTGGTCTAGTGGTTAGTGACCCTGACTGCTAAGCCGGAGGTCGTGGGTTCGATTCCCACCCAGGACAAATGTTTGTGTGATGAGCACGATCATTTGGAATATTATTATATTAATGTTTCCAGTGCTGGGAAACAGGCCTCCCTGTGAGAGACAGGGCGCCATAATCCACCACGCGCGACCAATGCAGGTTAGTACATGTCACATGTTTTCGAATTTTTGGTCCTAGGACTTGCCAGTTTCCTTCACCATTTCGAGAGCAGTGATGATGAAATAAATTACACTAACGCTTGGCTGGGTCCGAACCCACAATCTACAACTCTTACGTCGGGGCGCGATACCACTGGGCCATCACTACTGATGGTCCTTAATTCTTCGACTGACTTGGCAACCGTTACCTAACCTAATGTCCACGCTAACAACCCATGCAATAATAATCGGAAAGTTAATTGAATCAAATGGTCACTGCGGTAGTCGTAAACGATCGATTATAGACTTCAATTCTTTATGAGAGTTTGACGTCATAGAAGCGAGCGGGGAGCGGGGTATTAAAGGGGAAATATGAACGCTTGAAAATCAGTTGGGAGTCTGATGGGAGAGTAATACCACGACAAAATGTTACTTAAAGAAAAGAGAACCAAGGAACCAGCAAAATGGTGCAATCAATATGGCAATTAACTTCAATTCCACATCTGAATATAACATAGGCCATCATCATAAAAATAAACAGCCAAACGGTAATAGTGGGACATCATCATCATCAGCCGGAAAACGTCCACTGCTGAACATAGGCCTCTCCCTTAGACCGCCACGCCGAACGGGACACATGAAATAAATGGTACTCTACAAGGACCAACAGAAATTGACACAGAAAAATTAATAGAAGATTTTATATAAAACAATCAAGCAAGCGAATTTATAAAGCAGGGTCAGTGAATAAAAACAAGGAAGGATTTTGTATTAGCTTGGGTATAACGAAGCTTGGAATTTTGAAAGAAAAAAGTTTTTGTTGGGACAACCCCACGCGACTATTCATTCTCATACCAGCGAACTTCTTCAAAGCCAATTCAACAGTTAAAATAGAAGACCACTAGAAAAACGCCACCGCAATGAAGCTTGACGAATGCCCTGCATAATGATTTTAACCTTCTTGCAATCCCCAACAAAAGAATCAGAAAATAACAGCGAAGGAGTGGGAATAAATAAATATCAATATTCCATCTGTGACCATAGTTGTAAAGTAGGCTATCACCATTTTACTATTAATAGCAGCAAACAGGAAGATGTTGCATTTCCTCTTGATGTTACCTCGTGTCTTTAAAACACCTACGTAAGAGCCGACAATAGGTATTGTTTGAGGAAACATAGCAACCATCGGTAAATCGTAATGGACATAAGACCACACCTAAAACCCTTGAGGGAGAACCTGCCGGAGCTTGGGACTGTAAACTGGTAACCGTGACCCTCGAACGTAAAGGGCTATTGAAGGAACACCATGGATTTTAGTCATTAGGAGTATGGCAGTCCTTTCTGCTCCACTCAGGATGGGTGCACTCATTTGATGATTTTACCACGCAAAAAAACGGGCAGAAATAACATCCCAATTTTGCCAATAATGTTCTATTGTGTCCCATGTGAAAGGAGACGAGGCAATTGACAGTAAGCAGATGCCATGGAAATTCTGATTCCATGAGATTTTCTAATAAAAGAACCGAATAAAACTCTTCCCGACCTGGGAGTGAATATAATAATTCTCATAACAGTCTTTTCATCACCCAAAAAATGGACAGTCGATCTTATGAAGATCATGCTGGATGCAAGCAGCTTCCATCCTGTTGGAAGTCTATAGGGTAGGCCTATGTTCAGCAATGTACGTCTTACGCCTGATATGATGATGAAATGATTAGTCTTTTCATTTGAGGATGCGGGTGAGTCAGTTTTGAAGGATCAATGTACCGATACCTAGGGATCCACGGTCTAAAAACATTTTACCGAAACTATTGTTCCTATGACAGCCGATGCAAGTGGCGAATTGTCGTTTGGCGTGGCGGTCTAAGGGGGACGCCTATGTTCAGCAGTGGACGTCCTCCGGCTGATGATGATGATTGTTCCTATAACTGTTGGAATGCTAGTTCCTTTCTTCACACCCCTACAAAGTACGGTCGGCAAAGCCCAGGTAATACCTCTGGTGTTGCTGCATCCATAGCATAAAAGATTTTCAGCTTTATGGTATAAAAAATAAGATTTGATTTTCAGGAGTAGGTACTGTTTACTAGTTTTTAAAAACAAGAACAGTGCAACGATAAAATCGATATTGAACTATTTATAACACAATAGAAGCACTTTCGAGTGAACATACGGAATACGTATTTCCGATAAGATTAAAAACCTTGGGTACACAGTTAGATAATATCTACTGTTAATCAGAAAGCCATGGTCGCCATATTTTGACTAGCTGTTGCATCTGACTTCAGACGCGTGTATCTCGAACTACGTTATCCCAAGGAAACGTAATTTCTCACTTGATTATTTTAGCACGCAAAAAAAAAGAGAACGTGATCTATACTATAGCTAAAAAGTTTGTTTGTTTCAACGCGCTATCTCAGGAACTACTGGTTCGATTCGAAAACTTCTTTTCTTCTTCTGTCCAGACTACAACTTATCTCTGAGGCAAAATTCATCAAGACCGGTTCAGCAGTTCTGACGTGTGTGGATAAAAAACTTACATATATTTTTTTTTACTCTTTGATATTGTTAACAAAATCGTGCAGTTTCAGTAGTGAAGCCGTGAATTTTATGATAACGACAGTTATGTGCAAGTTATCGTTAGTAATCAATTCTTTTGAAGGCGATAATGGAAATATTTTTTAACGTAGAACGTGTATATTTTGGTACACATAGACATTACATAATCAAGTAACAGATCTGGAAAATGAGTTTGAAGACACGACCTTTTTAATTACGTCATCGAATGAGCCCTCCCTTCCTAGATGGAGAAAAAGGGACTGTCAGACTCGTACTGACCAAAATCACGGTGTCCCTTTAATAGCCCTTTATATTCCAGGGTCACTGTTACCTGTTTACAGTCCCGCGTACCCTGAATCCACGACCTACAACTCATAAGTCAGAGCTGGTACCACTTGGTGACCACAGCTCCCGTAGAATGAAAATGAGACTTTAATTTTCATTTCACCCTCGCTTCAAAGCTTAGGGGTAGGAATAGTTTATTGATTTTATAGTTATTTTCGTATCACGAGAACTGGCCAGTGGCTATAACATCTAACTAGAGAATATCCTCCTCTTCATCTGCCGGCCTTTTCCCAACATTGGGTTCGGCTTCCAGTCTAACCGGATAGCTGATTTTTTTAGCGTGGTAAAATCATCAAATGAGTCCTCCCACCCCGGGCAGGGCGGGAGGGACTGTCAGACTCGTACTGACTAAAATCCACGGATTCCTTCAGTAGCCGTTGATGTTCCGGGGCCACGGTATCCTGGGTTAAGAAAAAACCCGTGACCCCAGCAAGCATTTGGCGCGAAACACGACGCGCCACCGACCCGGGCTTGTTCTTTGGTCGGACGGCGAGCTACCCATCACTCACCGTCCGCAAGCCTGCTCCGCCGCTGTGCCCTCTGCTAATCAGAGGGACACGCGTTGGAAAAAAAACAAAAAAAAAAGTATCGGTACAGTACATCGGTTTCGAGACGCAACGGTGCGCGCATATTTCACTAGAGCGTCTCAAAACCTAACTTCATTTACCACACGAGAAGATACACATTTCAGTATCGTCGCGTCGTTACTCGGTGTGTACTGACTACTGACCCTTTAGGGGTGAAAGCGATATATTATCAAACAGCCAAACAAACTTACTTTCGCATATTTTCTAATTTTTTTTAACGTGTTAAAATCATTAAATGCGTCCTCCCACCCCGGGCAGGGCGGGAGGGACTGTCAGACTTGTACTGACTAAAATCCACGGTTTCCTTCAATTGCCTTTTATGTTCCCGGATCACGGTGATGGAATAAGCCCAGCGACCCACCCCGGCAGGCTTTGGCCCTCTAAAGGGGGAGGGCCCGTATATTTTGTAATAATGGGTAAGGTTATGATACAGGACTTAGTAACATTTGGCTAATAAGTGATAAAAAATTATTTAAAACTTCGATATTAAATAGTTAATTACTTCAGGTGAGAAGGAAATTGTAATCTAATCAAACACGTGTACATGGCATCGATCAACTTATTCCAAACAACATACTATTGTGTCCAAGACCACAGAGTATGTAATGAATGGAGTATTCAGAATATTTGAACGCTGTGTCTTACTGACCGACATATTTGAACGGGAGGTCACGCGTATGTCGTTATTACATTTAACAATGAGGGTTTATTAATGAACACTTACTAGAACAGATGGTAATTACTACGTAACTTTAACAAGACGTAATGAAGTAAGGATTATTGTTTAGTATGACTTTCAAGTTATAATAACAGGCAACTGAAACTAAAATGAAAACATTATCACGTAAAAACAAGTATTTAATTTCTTGCTTACTAAGGCCTACATGTAAGTAGTGGGCTATTTAATTTGACTCTTTTTGGATTTCAAAATTACATATCTAACGCAATTAATGACATACCACGACTACCTAGTTTTTTGGATGAACCTAACATGGTGTAAACTTTCGAGAATTTAGTTGTGTGTGTGAAAGAAAAAAGCGGCCAACAAACTTCGGGCCACGCACAGTGTAATTCCGTAGTTAGTCCATTAAATACTTATGCGACTAACTAAACTGATTCGCTGAATTTAATTTAAAAAGAAGAATTTTCAAAATCGGTCCAGGAGTCTTTGAATTAATCAGGGGAAATATGAATTTAGTAATCCTAATTTGAAGTTAGTTTAACATAGTTGATCGATAAAAACCTACCTATTCCAAACAACAACCCTATTAAAGCTGTAAAAATAAAGTGGATGTAACTTACATTTGCAGTTGAATAATATGTTCTGATACATTGTGTTTACGAAATTTATTTCCAAGTACATGTCATAAGTTGGTCGACTATTACTCGTAAAGTTTATTAAAGCTTACTTAGTCAGATGATAATACTTTTACTTTAACAAGACGTTAAGGAATATATACTATTGTGAATTTTTTCACACCCCCAAACATAATAGCTGGTAGAGGCAAATGGGGGACACTCAAAACAATATCGAGCAAAATTTAGCACTTTAAATTCTTGCTTAATATTTCACTAAACGTAATTTGGGCTTTTATCTAAAATTTTTAATGGAAACTATCAATATTTTTTAAATCCTATTTAATGATAATTCACACGAAGGGGTACGCGAGATAAAAAAAACATCCCCAGTTTACGTGTACAGGAGGTACCCTACTTTACCACTTTTTCGGCACAACAAATCCGTATATTTACACCAAATTACAGCTCTCTAGTACTGTGCGTCTCTGAGCTAAACTGCGGACAGACAGACGGACGGACGGACATGGCGAAACTATAAGGGTTCCTTGTTGACTACGGAACCCTAAAAACCTACACTATCAGTAGCTAAAGTATGAAGAAGAGAAGAACTGGCAGAGTTCTGCTGGCAGCTAAATACATACCGTAAGCGTAGCATGACTAACTTTATCTCAAACTGAAGAATAGACAAAGTTATTTCTTTATAAATATATGTATTTCCACATATTCAACATCGCTATGGCTATGCTTAGGACGATATATGTAAATCTTGCTGCATTCTGTTATTTTTTTTAATATATATCGTCTGTCGAAAATACTCGTTTCCGCGGTGTCATACTACGTATGCAGATATAACAATATTTGAGTAAAATCGACACGCAAATAAGATAACCATTCATATGTCTAGCAATTTCGTAGAATTTAAAGTATTGCAATCGCATGTCGCTTGCCAATTAAGCCTCCAATTGCTACCAACTCTTTGTTTACGACAGCAGAGTCCACGATTATAAATAATTTCAATAGCCCGCCATTGTACTCGTTAGTTGGTCTAGAAAACATAACAATAGTTGATGAAGGTGATGACTGTGGACAAAGGTCAATATCGCCAGTGTTTTTAATTATGGCATTTTAATTATCATAAACGGGCTTGTTATACTAGACTGGTAAGCTGGTAATTTTTGTTGTGTGTTTCTTTTAATTTGATTTTCTTCTTCTTATCGTGTCGATGACAATCTAAATTGACTCGGCCCAGAATTGGGCCACGAGTTTAGCGCTCTCCGAACAATCCATCAGCTCCTGTAACGCACAGTCGGCAGGGCACGATAATAAGTTGATTTTGAAAGACGAAAGTGATGACTTCATAATTGTTTTTAAATTCTTGTTTTTTTTTTTTGCATGCCTTTCTTTGGTGAAATAAAACGTTTTTTCTACATGAAAAGTCGAAGAAAAGGTGTTGCGACGACCGCAAGTAAAACGGGATTCGGGCTGGAAGATGCTGATGATGAATTGCTTCAATTTATTAATTCACTCACTACATTCTAATATGCACATTATACACCAAAACTTAAGCAAGAATTAAAGGATTTTCCTCATATTTTGCTCTCAACTTGATAGTTTCATCTGGTGATAAGTGATGACGTGATTTCAGATAAGGCACGCTCTCTCGGTCTCAGCTGGGATTATCCACTTTTTCTTTAAAATTCTTATGCTAACATAAGCACATTACTGCATTTTTAATACTTTCTAGTCCATATCATCTGCCTAGCCTTTTCCCAACTATATTTGGACGGCTTCTAGTCGAACCAGATGCAGCCAAATATCAGTACTTTCTATTCCATCTCGACCTTTTTCGACATGGTCATCAACCACGCGGAACCGTTTTGGTGGATGTCACATTTCTTCAAAGACATCAAACTATATACGAGCAGTAGACTGGACATCACGAAGAAATTTGTGATCCAAATTTTTTTACCAATAGGTAAAAAGTCCCTCAGTCTAGTAGTCGCGTTGCTATGTAACGCTTAGATAGTGCTACTGACGCACGGCATCAACAATTTTGTATGACAATTTTCCCAATGCCCGCTCTATAGGTTCTTTTAAATATCTTTGCATTTCTTCTAAGTTTTCTGTTTCCCCTTGCCTTTAGTGAAGTGAAAGGACAGTCTGTCAGACTGGTACTGACAAAAATTCACGGTGTTCCTTCAATAGATCCAGGGAAGCTTTAAAAGAATTGGGTAAGACATCTGCAAAAAAGACGTGGAGATAGCAAATGGAGTAAATTTTAATCGAATGGAAGCCGAACATTGGCCAAAGAAATCAGGGCCGTCCAAAAGTCCATTCAATTAACTCCTGACTTCAAAATCGCGAAGAAAGTGGGATGCACAGATCCGAGAAATATGGCAGAAAAGAGGGAGGCCTAAACCCAACAGTAGGTGATCATGGGCTGAAATGGTGATGATGATGAGGCTTTGGCCCTCTGAGAGGGGGGCCGTCATTATGCTGACGCTCTTTGAGGCGCGCGTGGGACACAACGCGCCGCATAGCGTGGTCGGGCAGCAAGTTGCCCTTGCTATAATATGATATGCAGGTAGGTAAGCTATATGTATGTACAGAATACGTACTATCCACAAAGCAGTATCTGTCTAACATAATAAACAACCTATTGCAATTAGTTTCTTATCTAGATTTAATATCTCTTGTACAAGAACTTTTCCCTAACGACAGTTGTAGGCATTTAATCTGAGTTTTAACCTTGTCATCGCCACACCAGTTAATAAAAAAAACCCTCAATGTATAACAATAGCTGATAACCTCGAAACAATCTAAGAACCATTGCTGTACCTGCCTTCTAGATTAAGAAAAACTACATTGAAATCGGTTCACCCGTTAAAGAGCTTTGGTGCCACAAACTTCTAACACCCTTTTTTTTTGCGTAGGGGCTAAAAATGAAGATTTTTAAAGTGAAAACCAGTACGTTTAGAACTTAAATAATGAAATATGAATCGTCCTCTGCCTAATGTTTTTCCAACTATGTATGTTTGGAACCGGCTTATGTACAACGACCGCCTACCTATCTGACCTTCATAACTCAGTTAGTGGATTACTACACGCTTTGATAAGATTTCAGGCCTACTGACTATCAGTAATGGCTGTCAAAAATCTTCAAATGACAATAAAAAATAATAGTATACGCGACCGACTAAAATTCCCTCTTCTTTTTTTTTTTAAGACGTTATCGCACTCATAGAATTCTCCTCTCACATGAGCCAATCATCCAGACCCGGAAGAACTACCAGTAGGTCAATCCCACCGCACTATTCCCGAATCACTGTAACTTCTGAAAGCCAGCACCAACAGTGGCGACCACCAGAAAAGCGCCGAGACAATGTCGCTCGACGAAGTCCCGGAAAATGAATGTTATCAGTTAACCAACTGGTTACATTCATTTTCTGGGACTTCAAATTTTCTGAACTGAATGTAGGTCATACAAATACTAGTTCCGTGTAAAACTGGTTACATTCATTTTCTGAGACTTCAAATTTTCTGAACTGAATGTAGGTCATACAAATACTTGTTCAGTGTAAAAACCGGAATAAAGGGCGTAATATCTTATCTTTTAAACTACTTATTTTCGTAGGTCATACAAATAACGTAATATCTTATCTTTAAAACTACTTACGAAAAGATTAAAGTACCGACACTCAATTACAAATTCTATTTATGCGAGGAGCAATAAAAACGCAACGATGTGGACAAATGCATTTCGCAGACGCAGACGAAGTCATAGTAGAGTTATTAGTATTAACATGCTTGTAATACACAAGTAGGAAAAAATGGTCGGGCTTAGACTCAGACATAATATGAGAGCAAGTCAGTCCAAAAGTGCATTGGTTTGATGATATTGTCAAAGTTGTGGGAAGCAGTTGTATCAGAGAAGTATAAAACCAAGAAGAATCCATGGCAGAAGAAAGGGCAGGCATTTGTTTGAATGTAGAAAATTCTGGGCTAGAATGAAGGCTGACACAAGTGAAGGGTTAAAATGAATTCAGCATATTTAGGTTAGTCGTCAGAAAGTTTGAGCTCAGCAATCGCATAAGAAAAAGTGGTAATACGAGTATTTATTGAAATCCATGAAAAAGAATGTGAGGAAACCTAGACCTAGGTAATCAAATATAAGTCCAAGCCAGATCAGAGGTCAGTGGGGTTACCAAAAGAGGAGTTATTGATTCTGACACCAGTCACATCGTCACACGAAAAATAAAGATGGAAAGAGACTTTATAGATCTTCTCTCCTTTTCGCTTTGGCGGTAACCGGGTATAAAACCTGGCTTCTATGTGCCGAGTTAGTTTACTGGTTATCTAAACACAGTGACTGAGTGCCACAGCAAGGGAAATACAAGGGCGTCTTTATATAGAAAGCAAAGGACATTCGACTGTTGATAAACTTGTAACAAGTGACTCATTATACGTTTTGTTTCTATGCAGACTTGAGAGATTCGTACGTCTGGCTCTGCTAAAAATAGAAGACGTTTTCTTCGTATCGTTAACCGCTTTCGTGGAGTTCATTCAGCTTGTATTTTGACCTGTTTTTTTCCATGACCGTCTATGGTAATACCACAGTGTATCCGTGGTAATAGATTTGGGTGATGCCAGATATGTCTCTAGAAAATAGGATAAATATTAGGAAAAAAACCTCCGAGTTCTGACTTTGGTTCACATTTGCACACCTATTTGACTGCTGTATTATTTAATTAGTCTTGTCTTGGGTTTAGGTGCAATTTCCCAGTTGGGATAATAGATACTGGATTTTTAGATTCGTGCTGATTGATCATTAAGGCGACGCTAGTCGCGAGCTCGAACTCACTGCCAGGCATGGTCGAAAACCATGATATTTCACCGGAAATCGAGCCATATTGTTCATGTGTGCGCGAGCGTCATCCCCCCGTGTAGAAAACAGGGGAAAACTTATTCAGTGAGATGCACAATCATTCAGAGTAAAAGGCGGGCGTAAAAAAATACGAAAAAGCCTTTGGCTGTTGGGGTTTTATGAAAAAACCACTGCACCAATTAATTTCAAATAAAATTTATTAAATTCTTCGATAAATTTGCTGTGTCGGTACGGACTTCGTTTTGGAAATTTGATGCTTCTTTAGCTTATAATTTACACCTAAAGTTGTGTTAAAATTAGCAAAAAAACGAATCTTTAGAAGCTCGTAACTTTTTAATAGCTTCATATTTTACAATTCTGCTTCCGTACAGACAAAATTAGTAATGAGATAAAACGATACATGTTTAATTTTGGATGTAGTTTGTCAAATAGTGGAGTAAAACCCCAACGAAGTTTCTATGGAAAAAATGTTGACTTGTTTGACCTTAAAAGGCTCGTATCTATCTTACAAGACAATAAAATCAATTGTGGGTGTGCATAGGCTTATCTTATTGCCTCTACTAAACACTTTCAGGATTAAAAGTCATGCATGGTATTTATGTTGCATGCATTTAAATGATTTGACCTTTAAAAGATTCCATAAGAATATGACAGAAAATTTCGTCTTATAACGTAATAGACGTCTTTGATATGGTGCTATAAAGGCAATGGGAAACAAACGAATTGTGTCTAAAAAGGTCTTGAAATCTTCCTAGCTTGGCAATAGAAACCCTTTTCTCTCCGTAGTGGCATCATAAAAATAAATTGCTCGACAGTCAAGCGAATCATCAAATCATACAGTTTGCCAGCAGTCGTAGATAAATACATTATTTAAAGCTGATATCAGACACGTTCACTCGAGTGAATTGTTCACTCGGGAGACAGTACAAACGGGATATTTACCATGTTTACTTAGTATTTGTTTTGAGTTTCACCGTATTTCGGCACTGTAGCAATGTGACCCATGATCAAAAAAAAAATGTTTCATTCTTCTGAAATTATTTTGCAGTAAGTAAGAATATAGTTTCATTCACACGATATAGAAATAAGCGGTTATCTTTATACTCATATTTCATTTCGTTTATCGATCATTCAGTGGGTGAGTGAAAATTTTCAATCAAACATTATTAGTGTAACTGTATGCACACATGTGTGAACACATAGTAACCAAAAAGGATGGATTAGATGCCTTGGGGATTTTCTAGTCTTCTATAAGATGATGCACAATCAAATAATTTAGTTATTTTTTTTTTTAATTGTAACTATATTGATGAACTTCCTGCCTTAGGCCGAGACTCCACCAAAGCTGTGTCGAGCTGTGCGGAGTCGAGACGTGTTTTGAACAACCAATAGAATTGCGTTATTGACACAGCTCCACTCCCCAACGCAATTCTATTGGTTGATCAAAACACGTCTCGACTTGCACAGCTTTGGTGGAGTCTCGTCCTTAGGAATTCTTTACCAGTCAACAAAAAGCAGTGATAATACTACAGGTGGAAAATCACTCTAAGTGAAAAAAGAACGGTAAAAATAAATCGAAAGGTGATGCGTCTGATATCGGTTGCTAGGTTGCTACCGAACGCGACGTGCGACTCCACGTGATTGTGATTGGAGCCGCTCGGTAGGTAGTTACGTCACGTTATTGTTATGAACAATCATTGTATTGTTTTATGGCCTCAGTTATTAATGTTGCACTGGTTTCGTTCAGCCTGAAATTTCGAAGATTTTGATTATGATACGACCAGTTGCACCCTGCGTCCACCACGTCCCTGTGGTCTCCATTCAAGAATCTTACGGCCCCATCGGCCACTTCGGAAAATTATGGGGGAGGCCTATGTTCAGCAGTGGACGTCCTACGGCTGGTAGGTATGATGATGATGGCTTGTCGTCGTTCTTAATCTGAGTTAATGGTGCCCAAATCAACCACGTTGGTCTTATTGTCGCGACTGCCGAAGGCGCTGAGTTCGATAGGCAGCACGCACAGCATGGCACCGTAAACACCGATTTTGTCGACGGAAGAATAGACAAAATGAGAGAAAGTAGAAAGATTTCTAATGTACAATCGACAAAGTAGAATCATGACCCACCATACGCTTATTTTCTAACAGACATTCAAATACAATTAGGTCCACGTTCGCGTTAACATACATATCCATGGTTGAACGATTTTTTGTCAAAATGGGTCATGATTCAACTTTGTCGACTGTATTATGCATGGCGATGTTTAAACGGAGTCCCAAAGGCTGGAGTTTGGGCCTCATTAGATGGCAATATGGGCTCCTATTGCATTGGATTTAACTACTGTGGGTGTATTATTAGGAATAGGTACTTCTGACTAACCCTGGCGTGCTGATACAAAAATACAGTTAATTGCTAAAATCCTTGAACTTGGGCCTCAGAGTTTCGGCATCAGCTTATTTCAAGGGCTTCCTAATTGACAAGTGCTACTTAAGCATTAGATAAGACTAGCTTTTGTCCGTGGCTTCGGTCTTTACCCTGTATAGCTTATCCGACTTAAGGGTCCCATATATCTCTTAACTAAGTTTGATGATACTCGTATTTAGTTTCAATCGATCCAGAGAATCGGTGTGAAAAACTGAAAACGTGAACAAAAACTCACTTTCGTATTTATAATACCTACTAGTTGTTGCCGGTGGCGTTGCCCAAATCAAGCTCACCGAGAACGTTATACGGATAAGATTTATTCTACGTGTTAGTCTAGGTTATAAACTATCTCATGTCCAATCTATCCATCCATCCTAACAATCTTTCTCATTTTATAGTATTTATAAGATTAGTTAGGATTAACTGTGCGAAACATCAAATGAAACATAAATAAGAAGTTAATAAAATATTTTGCAGAAATCTGGGATAAGCTTTATGACTCCTAATCTCTTATGAAGTCAGACTAATGGCTAAAGCCAGGAACCAACATACAGATAGACCTACAGAATATACACGCAGAAATTATTTTTATATGAAAAATTAGCCGAATGGGGAGTACTATGCTATGAAACATTTGGCAATCGGCATCTGGCAAATCTTCTGGGATCTACAGACATTTTATCGGCTATGCTATTCTCTAAAAGAAAATTTCTAGGTTGTACGTTACGTTCAGCTTTCAACGCTGAGGCAGTGCTGCACACAAGTCCACCTTAGGGTTCCGGGGCCCTGAGCACAGGCCCTGAGTGCGCAACAGGCCAACGGGATAGATGTTCCTGTGTCGAAATCCTCAAACGAGTACTCTCTTCATGCGTGAAGCGGAAAGGAACTAGCCTGTTCCTTCAGTTGCCTATTGCGATCGAGGACTGCGGTAACCTGTTAAGACAATCCCGCAACAGTCCCATGTACAATGATGCCCTTAGACATCGAACTAACATGCTACAGACACAGTGACGCCGGAACCTAAAGGGCTATTGAAGGACACCGTGGATTTTAGTCAGTACGAGTCTAACAGTCCCTCCTGCCCTGCCCTGGGTGGGAAGACTTATTTGACTAATACCACGCAAAAAAAAAAACATGTAAATACATTGAGTAGCATTCGAGTATTTATTTAGTTACTAGGCTTTTTAACACAACCTCCATAATCGGACTTCCTAATATGCAAATAATTCTGTGACATGGGTCAATAATGTACTCCATATCCTGTCTAACACACGTAACGGTGGTTTTAAACTTGATTTACAAAACCGAGTTTAATATTTTCTTTACCGTCGAATATGTGAATAAATAGCAAAATTACTTAGTTTGGGTAGGTGTCTCACTGCTAGCGAGTAGCGAGTAGCGAATAGAGCGAGCAATGAGTTGACGAGCAGCTAATCCGGTAATTTTGTCGCTCGGTTTTCAGTGAGTGTACGACGGTACGACGGGCGATTTCTCGCACTATTTGCTCGGAGCAGTAATGTATGTTCTGCGCAATCCGTCAATCCATCCGGCGGATAGTATTCGCTAAACGAGCATCGGTGAGCGAATATTATCTTTTCAGCTAATCGAGCGTTTCTTGGTCGGCACTCTCAACAGTCAGCGACCAACTCTTAATACATGAATCTCTTTTATTTACAGGGAATGACTTATTGTAAGTTTCTTCAGCGAGCAAAAAAAGCCGATAAGTAGTCGCTTGCAGTAGAAATACTGCCTTAACATAACGGCCTACTTTCGTATGCAACAAGTGAGTTCCTATTGAGGTGACATTGACAGTCTCATTAGAGTTAAGGGCTTTATAAATAGACGGAAAATTAGACCTGTTGTTCTGGTAACCTTGAGGATACCAATAACAGTTAAAGTGGATTTAGAAGTGTACGCAATCAACCCACTACACTGTTCCTAAACCACAGCAACTCTTGAAAGCCAGAACCAATAGTGTCGACCAATGTAGCTCGACGTGTCAGGGAGATCCTGCAATGAAATTAATCAGAAAAGTGGAGGAGCATATCTAGACTGCGTTTAAGAGTACTAACGAAGAAATGAAAAAGGGTTAAATGGTACCCCGTTCATCATGTTGAGAAAGGAGAAAAGGGGTGAGCGAACCCGCGGGCAACAGCTAGCATACAAAAATATAGAAGGGAGATCTTCTAACGAAACTTCAATTTTAAGACAAGTTGGATTTGATTCAATGAACTGCAGTCAACGGCCTACACAGTGCAGGCATATCTGACGTCTATAGACGTATAATACAGATGTGGCTACCATGTGCAAAGTCGGTGACTGATCGACGCGATGTGGCAGAGATGTGAACCTATTAAGTTCTACTTTATTACATTTTTAAGGAAAAAAACATGCCAAAAATGTTTATCGAAATATCTGGAAAGAATTGGCAGAATTTACAGCCCCAATGGTCACTAGAAGGCGCTTTCATCGAGCACACAGCTTCAATGACGTTTGTCGCTGTTGGGTCGTTAGCCGGTGCCTGTACATCAGTATTATTCAGTCGCATGCCGACGAGCTATTAAACGGAAGCCTTGGTGTTCAGCCCACGCGGCGTAAGCCAGCGTGACATCGCGTAACTAAACCGGTAGCTACAACTTCCAATACCTCTAGCCTAGACTTCTCATTATAAACTAGCAAAAGATTTTTACAATTTCATGCAGACTACTCGTAGTTGTCTCCTGCAGCTTCACTCGCTGCTCAGCTTCTTTTGACCGTCCCCTAGTTATACAGCCTACATTTTTCCTTAATAAATGGAATTTCCAACACAAAAAGTTTTCAAATCGAACCAGAAGTTTCTAAGATCCTGTAACCCGTTCAACCATACAAACTTTTTTTGTGCTGATAGTCTATTTACCGTGGAAGGCTATAGACTATAAAACATCATGCTACGACCAATAGTAGTCAAGCAGCGGGAGTGAAAACACGGGGCACAGCTAGTATTAGTATAGATAAGTGAGTGATAACGCCGGGACTACGCCCAAGGAAGACCTACACCTTATAAGTGGGGTTCTTCAGAAAGATACTCGCGACTGGCATGCATGTATAACACTGATGAATTATCGTGGACGAGGTAAAAGGATTATGTGAGGTGTTCATAACAGGTGGGGTTCCGTAGTTTCTGCCTAGTTCCATGGAAAAAAAACTCCAAGTCAACGCGTGAGTTTTCTATTTCATGTAAGGATTTTGCCACCCTTTGGTGTAATAAGCAAAAAAGCCGCTTCCGGTGACCCTATAGGCCTCCGACAGGGCTGTGAGCTGTGGACTTAAATTGTTGAATCCAGGTTTCTACATGTTTTCCTTCACAGATATCGATGATATCAAAGATAAACTTACAAAGTCCTGCAGCAGTGTGACGTTAAAAATCACATCCTCTATTGAACTTCGATTACAAGTCTCGTCAGTTTCGATTTCAATTAAACACGTAATCTAATCACTACCTATGTAATACATACCTCTATTGTTACTGTCTTATCTTTTAATACTTGGAAACACGTGTTTTTCAGTGTCACGTTGTGTTTCAGAGAGATTCTTGGCAAGCAAGCCGTTTTTAGCACTTGTACTACTGGCGGCGATTAGCTATAAGAGAGTGCAACAGCTGGAAACGAGTTGGCGAGAAGCGAGTTTGTAGTTCAGAGAGTTTGATCGCTTAGGCCACGAGGGAGAGTTCGTGAAGGCTACGGGCGATTCCTAGCTGGCATAGGCTTGTTATTTTGCGAGTATATTCCGTTGAGATTGGCTGAGGAATGTGGATATTGTAATTTGCAAAAATAGAGGTCTATACCGAGTGAAGTCGAACTGTCGTATGCGTTCGTACCAAGCAAGAGCCTCGGAGAGTATTTTGCCCGCTAAGCGATACTCTTTGACAGTTCTTGTCGGTGTGATAAGCGATAATACTAGTCAAGTAAGCAATTAACTTAGATTGAGTCTCGTTTCTTTTTAATATTGTATTTTACTTACTCGGGAACTAAAAAATATTGTAACGATGTTTCATACCACAAAATCGCCAACAGTTTGTCGCTTCCGCTTCCTTGTAAACAGCGCGGTGGGACATGTACCTTATACCCTAGGCATGACTCGTAATTTGTATCTATGAAAGTGGATCAATTTACTTCTGAATTACTTATGTCTTATTTGTAAGCGAATCGATTTTAAAATACATTGTATTGTTCATGACATATTGAAAGATTTTACTTGGAATCATTTGGTTAGAGGCTAGAACTTCTGTTTTGTAAAATACTAGCAACCTGATCTGGCTTCGCAGAAGCGCGATTCACTAGATAACTAAATTATCAGCTATAGGCAAGCTATTTTTTTTTAATCAACAAATGATTCCTCCAACACGGCAGGGCGGGAGGGACTGTCAGACTTGTACCGACTAAAATCCACGGTGTCCTTCAATAGCTGCGGCAGCGGCAGGCTTTGGCCCTCTGAGAGGGGGCCCCGTCATTATGCTGACGCTCTTTGAGGCGCGCGTAGAACACAACGTGCCGCGTTCTAAATTATATATGTATTCTAAATTACTTCACCTATAGGCAAGCTATAGGTGAAATAATTTAGAAAATCGGTCCTGTAGTTTTTGAGTTTCATAATCATATCAGCCGTAGGACGTCCACTGTTGAACATAGGCTTCCCCTAAATACTTCTAATAGGACCGGTTTGAAGTGGCTTGCATCTAGCGCAATGCTGAGATCTTCATCAGATAGTTTTTGAGAGTATTCAATACAACCAAAAAATCATAACTTTTCTCTTTTAGATATTAGTGTGGAAAGAAGTGTGGTTGACATAAATGGGTCTTTCAGGAGTTTCAGGTCGGATCGCGGGATTATATTTTTCTTCAAGGGATAACTTTCTTTTTTAACGACTTTTCATTAATAAGATTATCCTTTTAAGAAATTCCTTTTCGAGATTATCTACATGAATCTTGTGAAAGTCTTTGCCTCAAGGCGAGGAAAACTAACCCCCGTATCTATAAACAAGTAAAAGGTTTTACTTGAGTAAATGTCATTTAATTATAAGACGATTTTTATTATGTGGTTTAATATTTGCTTGAAGTTTGAACTGTAAGAATATAGAATATACGTTTGCTTTCTTTTACGGTATCCACTTTGTTAAAATTCAGGTCTATTGCTTAGAAAAAAATGCACAAGTAATTGCTTAAGCTAAAGAAATTACTTTGACTTGACTATAGATACGGCTGTAAGAGAGACCTTTTAAAACTTGCTTTATTTGCAACGAATGGTTAATGCGAATGAAATTGTTTTTTTTTGAAGGAGATTTCAAATAAAAAAAACGTAAAAAATTACTACGGTGGAAAGTCAATGGAATACAAAAGAAAGACTTCCGAAAGAAAAGTAATTTTTCAAAGTTTGTTTTAGAAGTCGATTCCTTTTTTAACCGACTTCAAAAAAAGGAGGAGGTTCTCAATTCGTCGGAATCTTTTTTTTTTTTTTTTTTTATGTATGTTCCCCGATTTCTCGAAGACGCCTGGACCGATTTGGAATTTTTTTCTTTTGTTTGAAAGGGTATACTTTCCAATTGGTCCCATGATCACCAGGTCAGGATCTGATGATGGGATCCTAGGGAAATCGAGGGCAACCTTCAAATTTTATAGGCACATAGTACCATTTTCATATATTTTCTAAAGCTGTTCAAGTATTTGCATCTGATAATCATCATCTCAGGTGGATGACCTGATGATGGAAGGTACAACTCCTTAACAGTAAGGAGTAGGCATCGATTGATTTACTTTGTGTTCGCATATCTCCGGAACTACAAGTCCGATTTAAGTAATTCTTTTTTGTTGTACTAGGTATCATTTAACTTAGAGAATACTGCAAGTTTCATCAAAATCGGTTTAGTAATTTTTGAGATATGGAATTTTATTAGCTTAATGTGTAAGTACATGAGTGATGTAAGTACTGGTGCGAAGGATTACAAAATTATAGTGCACATGTAAGAGAATAATGTTCTTGACAAGAATTCGGGTTGAATATTTAAACTAAAAAGAGTAAAATAAAAACTTTTTCAAAAAAAATGTAACCGCCTTCAAAAACAACCACAAAAAAGTGTAAAATAATCTACAAAATAACTTTTTTTTCGGAAGTCGGTGGCTAAAAAGACAATGAAAAGAAAAAAAACAAAGGCACCGACTTCCGAAAAAAAAGTTATTTTGTAGATTATTTTACACTTTTTTGTGGTTGTTTTTGAAGGCGGTTACATTTTTTTTGAAAAAGTTTTTATTTAAATTATTTTTTTCAGATATTCAATAAAAGTGGTTAAGAAAATGTATCTAGTTCAAATATTCAACAAAGTGTACATAATTTAAAATGATTACGGGATATCTTCCGTGATTATTTATTACGATCATAGTGCTTGCAACAGCGTCGAAATATCGGGAGCTCAAAATAATAAATAATCAGGGAAGATATCTCGTAAGTGACATTATAAATTGTGAAACAAACCGTGATAGCCTAAAACAGTGTTTAAAGTGTACATACCTTTCTATTCTATCAGACAAGCAGTATTCCCAGCGTTGGCTGTTGGATTTCCATTCTCTGAGTCGCCTCAAAACAGGTGAATTCAGCTCATCACAGATGATTTTCAGTGCAGCCTCCTCTAACACGTCTTGCACGGCTATTAATGATAACCTGCGGGAGAAACTTTGATTACAATCTGATACTCAATTCTTTCTTCGAGATGATACGATAAATGTATCTACATTTATCGTATCATCTCGAAGAAAGAAGTGGTGTAAAAATTATAACAGTACTTATAACTAGTGACCGACCGAAATTTCGGTTTCGGTTTCGGTTTCGGCCGGTTTCGGCCAAAATACCTAGTTTCGGCCTTAGTTTCGGTTTCGGCCAAAATATAGCCGAAACTTTCGGCCCCGCCGAAACTCAAGTGTTCCTGCATTTTCGTGCGTCGTTCGGTTAAATTCGTAGCTAACACGTACTTGCTCGGTGGCGGGGCCCCGGCTCAGTTTGCCACCGTCCGTTTATTCGTGAGACGAGGTTATGTTTTTGAGTTTACTGCCTAGAGTGCCTAAGTCTTGTATATTCATGTCATATTAAAAAATATTTGTTACGTACGTTAATGATTAAATACTTATCAATCCTCAAGGCGATTAGAATTAGGATTAGGCGGTATTCGAAACTTAATTAAGTAAACGGCTTCTTTTTTGAAATAATGCAATTTTTTTAGTCTAATGTCTCAGTTATTTCGTATTGCTAAATTAATATAGTGCGATTGTTGAGACTTCAAATCTAGTGATACATTGGAAACAAACAAGGATTTTTTTATAATTTCGAATAGATTATGTACTCGGTAGAAGTTAAATAACATAGAAAAAAGCAATTCTTAAGATCGTCTATCTATCTATCCATAAATTTGCCGTATTTCATTATTACCCAGAATTTGATCCTTAGTATTAACACTATCAAATGGTGTAATAATACAGGTTGTGATTTTTGTTTTCAAAATTAGTGGGTTCGATTTTGGCCACGATTATTGATTTTTGTAAAATCCAATGATACAGTTTTAGTTTTCGGAAAAATCGGTCTCGAGACTCTATTCAACGTTTTTCGATATTTCTCATAGTTAAAAATATAGCCGCCCACGACCAGTTGAAGAATTCGCCCTGTGTATTTGACACTTTTTCTTGTGCCAACAAATGTAAAAAAAAAAAAACAAAAAAATCAGAAAAAAATCGAAATATTAAAAGTTTTAAAAAGTTTCGGTTTCGGTTTCGGCCGAAACTGAGAGCAAGGCCGAAGGTTCGGTTTCGGTTTCGGTTTCGGCTGAAAAATCAGTTTCGGTCGGACACTACTTATAACATCATCAATGGCGCAGATGGATCTTCCAGAATTGGAAAGCGGTCCTATGTTCATTGAAACGGTAATCTGGAGCCTTATTACGAGGTCTTAACGCGATTCAGTGTAGGCTGTGGGAAAGAGACAGAGCTATACAAGTCGTCTAGCGCCATCTCTTTCCGACAGCTTAAACTGGATTGCGTTAAGAGTTCATGGTTGGCCACCAGAACTGGAAAGCGATCCTATATTCATTGAAACGGCAATATAAAATCTTTAGGTCAGTACGACCGAAATCAGTAACTTAAGCCTTAGAATTGATAAGTTTTTGGGAATAGCTCATTACTATTACTTTGACCAAATATTAAACAAACGATCAAGCAAAGTATATGGGAAACCTGAATATAGTCTGTTCAGAATCAGTAGGTAACTGATTCGATTCCAATAATTTTTTACGCCATGTTATATTTTTTTAACGTTTTAATTAAAATTACCAGTTAATTACAATACAATCATCAAAACATATTGCCAAACTATTAGCACGAGTGTATAAAACAGTAGACGCGATTTACCTACGCGGGTGTACCGCGAAATGAGCATGTTTTTGAACGGACAACCAGCTAATATTTATACCCTACAAGCTGATTTTTTAACACTTTCACTGTCCGCGCAGCAGACACAATAGATAAACAATGGTCGTGAGTCACATGTGATTCATCGGACAGGGAAGTGGTTAAGATTCGGTTTTAAAATTTAGTACATAGATTCTTTACACTAAAATATTGTACAGCTGCTGTATCGGGTTTCGCAGCAAAGAATAATGTTGTATAAATCACATCTCTTCTTGAAAATTTAAGGAAGCTTTAAACCAACAATGAAAATTCGTTATACATACAATTTCACACCGTCAAAATATGATCATAAATCACAAGTCACTCTACTAATGATTGTTATTACGTAATTAAATGGGCATGTTTCTGTAAAAGCCGAGTAATGTGAAGCATGACTGACACTCTTTGTTACCGCGACAGGAAACGCGTAAATAACATGCTGAACATGAAAATAACAGCCTAAACAAGGTTATAACAGCGTAAAAAGGTAGAAAAACACCGTAGAACGGATTTTCCCAAAGTATGGGTTAAGCAAATATTGGATGGACCCATAAAATCATGTCAGGTGGAACCCAGAACAACGACGTTATACGATGTTTTTTTGACGATACGGTTGGCGCAGTGGCCGATGGACTGCTGAGTGCTGAGAACTCAAATCAAAGAAATAGGCAGATAGAACGCTCAGAACACGCGAGTGTCTCCACCAAAGTTAATACAAAATCAAATAGAATTTCATCCCATAATGTTTTCTTTGTTTTTGAGAACAACTTTTACGATGGTTAAAGACACGAGACGGCATATTTTGGCAAAAAACAACAACGACGCGCAGCTTGGTACGACGCGTAGCTTGGTACTGTCGCACCTTTGTATTCGATTTTGATTTTGTATTAACTTTGGTGGAGCCACTCGCGTGTTCTGAGCGCTCTATCTGCCTATTTCTTTGATCTGAGGCTGAGAATATAATTATAATCTAAATAATGCGACAACTTTTGAGGTATATTTGAGTAAAATTCTAAATTAGATACGTTTATTAGCGAAGGTCTGTTCAGTAATGTATTACTCAATTTTAATACTGGCTTACGTACAAAAGTAAGCGTCAATAATATAAAATTATAGGTACCTATTGCTATTGCAAACAGGATAATAAAATCTGTAGGCCTATTGAATGAGGATATTATTGTAATTGTTGTTTACAAAGACGACATAAGATTTTCCGAATGGGGGCCTAGTTTCAGTAGTTAAAATTTATTCTTATGAACATTATACCTTCTGGAGTCGGGGGATTATTCCGGGGTCGCGGGATTATTTCCTTACTGTGACCCCGGAACATAAAGGGCTACTGAAGGACACCGTGGATTTTAGTCAGTAAAAGTGTGACAGTCCCTCCCGCCCTGCCCGGGGTGGGAGGACTCATTTGATGATTTTAACACGTTACAAAAAATTCAACATTATACCTTTTTAAAAGGTAGCATGTTGATAAAAATAAAAGATGCTATCTTTAAAATAATTTTACCGTTCATTTCGAACAGTTGAGTGAAAGCCAAGACAATCAGTGTTGTAAATCAAACTTGCTGACACTACAATGTGCTAGGTAATCTATTTATTATTGGATGTGAAACTTATATTTACGCTTTAGAAAATTAATCATATTTTACTATGATATTAAGTAGCTAGACTCATTTGTTTTAATTAATCATTATGTGCAATTATTTTTTATACTAGCTCATACATATAGGCTATGTTGATTGATTGCTGTGCTGCGTGACGCAGATTTGATTTCCGCACGGAATACAAATATTTGTATGACCTACATACAACTCCTACAATACAAGTAGCTCTTCTGTGTCTGACTGTGTACATTTTTTTTTTATGTTGCCCCACACTAGGAATTTCTCCTATGTCGTGGGTGCGTTTATAAACATTTCAACTCACATACACAAACAACCAGACCCAGAACAACTATTGTAGTTCAAACTGATATTTGTTCAGTTCGGGAATCGAACCTGCGATACATAGCGCAGCAGTCAATGGCTTAACCACTGCGCTTAGCGTGACGATATGATACAGGAGAAATTCCTAGCGTGGTGTATTAAAAAATGGTAGGCAAGTCACAGCAGCTTATCATTCTAACATGTGGTGGTATGTTAGAATGATAAGCTGCTGTGACTTTTTTTTTTACATTACCAGTCAATAGGTACATAGATACTATCAGCTGAATTGGACCTGTAGTAGGTATATGACTACCTATGAGCTATTTATCTTCTGTGTGTATTGTTTGATTCATAGTATTTTTATTTGATTTTATGTTTAAATTTTTCAATAGGTACTTACTTATTTTCCAAAATAGTCCTACAGACAACCTCTCTCACTCCAGGATTAGTAATCTTCTCCACACTAAGCTGATGAAGGTTCCACGAAGCCAGTCGACAGCATCTCACTCCATCTCGCTCATACATAAAGTTCTCTTCCACTATTGGCCTATGTGAGTATGCTGACAGCAAATCCAAAATGTCATTCACTGGTACCGTGGCAAAACCATTTGGCAATGTCATAGGGAACTTGGCATTAGTTGGCATTGATAGACTCTTCCTATGTGGTGTCCTAGGGGTACTTGAGACCCCATTTGGCATACACTCCACATCATTCCATCCGTTAACATGTCCATTCGTTAAATGCTGTACACTCTCACACTTTCTCGGTTCCAAACTTAAGTGATGCTTAACTGTACTTAACCTAACAATGTCCATACCACGAACTTTGATTAAATCGTCTAATGATTTGAAGGGACCCTTTTTGTTACGGTAGTCCACTATGTTTGCCGCTATTTCTTGGTTTAGGCCCGGTACACATTGTAACTGGAACACACTTGATGAGTTTACAGAGCATAGTCTACTCTCAGCCTGTATTCGTACACTGTCTAAGGATTGTGTCCGTGAACTATTTCTGGATATTTGTTTCCTTACATTTGTGCATATTTCTGGCCTTAGTAACTCTAGTTTTTCAGCACCTATACCTAAAAGGGAATAAAAGAGTTAATTACAAGGTAAAATTATTGCGATCTATTTTTAGCTGGGCATGACATTTCAGAGCTGACAGGTTCGCTATTAGTTATTAAGAAGTTCTTTTTTAATTTTCAGCATAAAGTAATGATTGTAAACTTAATTATGAATTGGCTATAGCTGTAGATTTACTATTAACACAAATAAAAAATCTAGGACAGACATTGTGTCTATGATAAGATGGTAATTTGTTATGTCTATCCAAGACACAGACTCATCAAAAAACTTTTTGTTTTTACAATACTGCAGATTGATTGATCTACAATTAAAGCTAAGTAAGCTAAATTTACTGCTAGATCAAATCTAGGTTTGGAAAATGAGGGCACTACATTTTTTTAAAAATTTAGTACATATTTGAAGTAGCTGTTACCTGTTTTTTCAACATCTGCTCACTTACTTTTGGTTGTTGCATGATCTTACATAGCCTTCGCCCTACAGCCTACCTTAATAAATAGACTTTTGGAAATTACTTTTTAATTTGACCCAGCAGTACCTAAGACAAGCGCATTACAACTAACAACAACTACAAACTCTTCTGCTTTATAATATTTGAGAATATAGATTAGAAAGTTACGATTAAATTATGCAAATCAGTGAAGATTTTGCACAGAATTAATTTATTCCAATCATAATAAATCACTTATTAATGTGATTTACATAATTTTATCAGTCTTATTATCTAGACTTTATCTGTCTTTTCTCGCTGTCAGAAATAATTTTAACCTTTGTAATCTATATTTCTTTATAAATAATTTACTGAATGTTAATTCCTTGCTAGTATAAAAAGGGAAAAAATATCAAAAAAGAATTGTAAAAAAATTGTGATATTTTCTCTTAGACCCACTGACAAAACTAAAATTTAGTAAAAAAATATATATATTATTTAGTAGCCCACAGGCCCGCTGGTATCTGACTTTTTAAATATCTATATAACCGTTCAAAATGTACAAACACTTGAAAAGTTTATGTGAAACAGTGATTAGAATTCACAAACAAATATTTTGAAGTAATTAACAAAGTCTGTCAATTGTTGGGATAACTATTAATTACGGTAGTTTTCAAAACAAAGAACTTGATGATTATGTAATGACAGCAATTAAGATGTTTTGTTGACAGGCAATTAAAAAAAGTAATTTAAATATTTAAGAATTTTGTTGAAGTTCTTTTCTCTGATGGAATTTTTCATATCTTCTTTTTTCAAAGTTTATGTGTTCTAGCCTTTTACATAACAATGAATGCTCCTTAGTACTATAATAGCACAGAACAGTACATAAATTACCTCAAGATAAATAGTACTTTGAAACACATTGTTTGGCAAGACATTTATTGAAGAATTTTACAGTGTTTTTTTTTTTGAGACTTCCATTTTGTAGCCAATTACTGTGTGTAAAAACTATCAATTATTAATGCATGAATTAAGGCCTTGACATGCTTGTTATGAAGCCCTACTCATCTCTGAATTAATAAATGTTAAGTGGATAAAAAATATACCTAAGAAGTTTTTGTTTGCTTTAGTAATGTTTGTACAGACTTGACATAGACTGTGGCAGAATTACAATACTGTCAAGGCTTTCACTACTATTTACCTGAGACAAGTGCAAGGTCATCTACTCGTTTAAATCGGCCTATCATCTGTCGATGCCTCACGATCTCCCGCGCCAGCTGCCTGTTCACCCCCGGCAGAGTCATCAGCTGCTCTTCAGTAGCTGTGTTCACGTTCATCAGCTCCGGATAATCCTCCGAAGGCGGCAAACTGAACGTGTGGCTCAAACTAGACTTGTTCAGTTTACTCCGCCGCACGAACCTCCGGAAAGATGTCCGGCGGCCGCTCTTGCTCAACACGGAGCTCGGACTTTGCCCCATCTCGTTGGACGCCACTTCGAATTATATATTAACCATATCAAACACTAATTTCACTAAAAAGATTTGATGAAAAAACCTATTAATAGATTCTTACGTTACTCACTAGCACTGAGATTGTTCACGGGCACAATAACGTATCGGAATAAACCACCTATTGTTGCACTTATCGCGATAATTATCTTCTTGTAATCATGAAAATAATTACGGTCATAAGGTAAAAACACTACTGTAACCACACACAGCTCCCCGTCATCAATTATATCGCAACAATGAAATGAATGACATAAATTGACAGCTCGAATGACAAAAGATAACGGATAGTTACGCGCCAAAGGAATCGATTCTAAGCTATCGATTCATAATTTTGACTGCAATGAATTATAGTTTTATTCATGATAATTATCAATACTCATGTATTTTTTTTTGCAATAATGTTAATATAATCAATAATAATATAAATTAATAAAAATCATTGCCACTTTTCGTTGTAATTTTATAACTGAAGAATGGGTCCAAACTAAATGTTTAGGCTTTGTTTTGTTTGGACTATTTAGTAGATGGTTTAAGAACAAAATCACTCAAGCGGTTATTAATTTATCACATTTTTTCTTATTATAGTAGAGATTGCACCTTTGCACCCGTGCGAAGCCGGGGCCGGGCGCTAAGACATTTATATAAAACTAGCTGTTGCCAGCGGTTTCACCCGCTACAACTCGAAAATTATCCCACGGGAACATAAAATCGGGATAAAAACTATCCTATGTGTTAATCCAGGTTATAAACTATCTGTGTACCTTTTAGCCAAATCCGTTCAGTGGTTTTTGCGTGAAAGAGTAACAAACATCCATACATCCATACTTACAAACTTTCGCCTTTATAATAGTAGTAGGACTATTCAAAATTATTCAATGATTACTTTTAATCAAACTATCCAATGCATTATTAAATAAAAAAACAAACAAGAAAAGTGAGAGTATAAAAACGTGGGAAAATCTTGTAATTGGTAGCTACAATAATAATTAATCACTATATTAGGAGCTTCTTCTCGTTTTGATGACTGTTCAAATAAGAACATTATTCTATCTTAAGTTTTGTTTTATTTTAGAAAATGTGTCTCTATGCTCACTATCAAACTACTAATTAGAAATCCACTATTCAATTAATGTAATTGAAAGTTCAATTACAAAATTACTTAAACTCATACACATCACTACTGCGGCTTTGCTACAGAACTGACGTTTGAACTGACATAACATTGGGTGCGTTTATAACATTAGCAACGCATATTGTTAATTTATTTTTTATAAAAATATTAATAATTCTACTAACAATGATTTTACTTTCAAAGCTATAAATATTCATTATAAAGGAACCCGTTATAGTTATTCATAAAACAGTATATTTTATTACTCCAAGTAGTCTGATCTGTCTACTCTGTGTAGCCTTTGGGCCCTTTGTCTCGTTGGTGTATTAGAAAAAGAACCACTTACCACGTTTCTGGATTTCACACATAGGTAGGCGCAGTGGCTGAGCGACGATCGACTGCACCTGAAGTGCAGCGTGTCACGGGTTCGATCCCCACACGGAACAAATATTTGTATGATTTGCAGGTGGTTATTCCAGGTCTGGGTGCTTGTGAATGGGGAATTTCTGTTTTTAAACGCACCCACGATACATGACGAAATTCAGGTTTTTAAAAGAAAATTATGAAGATTTCAATATAAACTTACGGCAGGCCTGGCTCACTCCGCAGTGTAGGTATAAAACTGCTAGCATTGGCGGGGACCACTTCGGAGTGGACATTTAGTCGGTTGCCGCGCGCCGCCCACTACGCACGCGCTTACTTATATAATATTTAAGTTTGGTGTTTGGTTGAATTTACGCATGAGTTTAAAAAAATATATATATGATGAAGAAAAAAAAATACTGCATAACGTTTGGTTGTTTAAATAATGACAGTGATAGGAGCCTCACGTTTCACACACTACCGCGTGATTTCGAAAGGTAAGAAAAAAGTGAATATTTATCTATGTAGTACATATTTAATAATGATCAAAAAACTATCTACCTGCTTGTGGCGTGCTTATTAATGTCATTCAAGTACCGGCTAGTAATCATGATCAGTTAAGCATGATTAGGAAGGTTACAAATTTGGCCTACAAGACGACCAAGATAAATAAAATAGACGATTATCAAACCTGACATCACTCTCACTCACCTAAGCTGAATACGTAGGTAGGTCGAATTATGATCGGTAGAAAGTAGGAAGATGTTTACGTTATTGTTTAGACACGTTCAAACTCAGAAAATGGCTACACTACGCATTCAAGGTCAGCGATCGTAATTCTCTACGCGACTTTTTTACCTACTTACCTACAAAGACACGCAACACGGGGCCTGTGACAATGAAATGAATGAAATGAAAATGATAAGGACTAGTTACCTATTTTGCCGTAAACGATAACAATCGATCTTTAAAGTTATGACTACAGCTTGGCCAGAACGAATTGAAATGGAACTAATCTTTTTGTTTCTGACAACGTTTTAAAATTTTTGATATTTGATGTAAACAAAGACCGCAGGTTTGTTAGATTTATTATTGTGCCACAAAACTAACTTATTAAGAGAAAAAAAAAAAAAAAAATCATTACAGCTTGGCCAGAACGGGTTGAAACGGAACTAAAATTTTTATTTCTGACAGCGTTTTAAAATCTTTGATATTTGATGTAAACAAAGAACGCAGGTTTGTTAGATTTATTATTGTGCCATAAAACTAACGTAATAAGTGAAAAAATAAATAAAATAAAATCATTCGAAGTGCTGGTAGTGCGAAGACAGTGGCGACTTCCGGTTTTCTACATTTTTATGTCAAGCTGTAAATGTGCTGGTAGCGCGAAGATAGTGGCGACTTCCGGTTTTCTACAGTTTTATGTCAAGCTGTAAATAAAATTATAGACCAAGAGCCATGGTCAAAAAAGAACATCGAACTACATTATGGTGTAAAAATGTTCGATATACAACTATACATATTTCAGTGGGCGAACGAGCCTATAAAACTAAAGAACTTTCTTATTTAGGACGTATTATGAATAAAAAAATGTGTTCTCACACAAAGCCACTTTGTTGTTTTTTGGTACTCTAGTATGAATTAATTTCTACGACCAAATCGGGTCACTGCTCCTGTACTATTAAACATAAGAGCGTTGACGGCGCGGCGGCGGCGTGGCGCGGGGGCGGCGCGCGGCGCGGGCGGTGCCGCGCGGCGGAGGCACCGCACGACTTGGGTGGCGAATGTCACGGATGAGGTAATAAAGCCTAACATTTCAAATATTTTTAAATATTGTTCTTAAGATGAAAATATGTTTAAAAATATAAAAATAATACGTAGAAAAGATAATAATTATTATAAACCCGACTTGCGACCTGACCGCGTCATAATAACGAATTAAAATTTTATTTTTAAATTTTGAAGTCTCTTAAATACATATTTTATATTATAAACGTGTTTTAGTCATTGGATACATAAACTGGGCTGCCGTTGTAAGGCGACTAAAAAGTCACGGTGTATACAGAGTAGTGACCGACCGAAATTTCGGTTTCGGTTTCGGTTTCGGCCGGTTTCGGCCAAAATACCTAGTTTCGGCCTTAGTTTCGGTTTCGGCCAAAATATAGCCGAAACTTTCGGCCCCGCCGAAACTCAAGTGTTCCTGCATTTTCGTGCGTCGTTCGGTTAAATTCGTAGCTAACACGTACTTGCTCGGTGGCGGGGCCCCGGCTCAGTTTGCCACCGTCCGTTTATTCGTGAGACGAGGTTATGTTTTTGAGTTTACTGCCTAGAGTGCCTAAGTCTTGTATATTCATGTCATATTAAAAAATATTTGTTACGTACGTTAATGATTAAATACTTATCAATCCTCAAGGCGATTAGAATTAGGATTAGGCGGTATTCGAAACTTAATTAAGTAAACGGCTTCTTTTTTGAAATAATGCAATTTTTTTAGTCTAATGTCTCAGTTATTTCGTATTGCTAAATTAATATAGTGCGATTGTTGAGACTTCAAATCTAGTGATACATTGGAAACAAACAAGGATTTTTTTATAATTTCGAATAGATTATGTACTCGGTAGAAGTTAAATAACATAGAAAAAAGCAATTCTTAAGATCGTCTATCTATCTATCCATAAATTTGCCGTATTTCATTATTACCCAGAATTTGATCCTTAGTATTAACACTATCAAATGGTGTAATAATACAGGTTGTGATTTTTGTTTTCAAAATTAGTGGGTTCGATTTTTGGCCACGATTATTGATTTTTGTAAAATCCAATGATACAGTTTTAGTTTTCGGAAAAATCGGTCTCGAGACTCTATTCAACGTTTTTCGATATTTCTCATAGTTAAAAATATAGCCGCCCACGACCAGTTGAAGAATTCGCCCTGTGTATTTGACACTTTTTCTTGTGCCAACAAATGTAAAAAAAAAAAAACAAAAAAATCAGAAAAAAATCGAAATATTAAAAGTTTTAAAAAGTTTCGGTTTCGGTTTCGGCCGAAACTGAGAGCAAGGCCGAAGGTTCGGTTTCGGTTTCGGTTTCGGCTGAAAAATCAGTTTCGGTCGGACACTAATACAGAGTGTTTCTTTAAAATGGGACAAAAGGAAGAAATCCGAATCCATAAGAGATACGGGAAAACTTTCTTAGAAACCTTTAGCTCTTTTTTGATGTTGACATTTTTGGCGTTTTTATTTTTTTGGTCAAGTGTGAGTTGTCCACAGAAATGAGTGAAATTGGCCAAAATTTTTTTTTGTGCTGTTCGACTCTGTTTCATGTAAGGATCATTTCATTGTATCACAAGAAAAAAATCGGGACGGCGGAAGTTGGTCAAAAATTGCAAAATATTTTTTCATACAAATTGTTTGAACGAAAAAATTATCACTTTTTTTTATGATGTTATTTCATTTAGTGTCTATTAAGGATCATTTCATTGTACGGGAAGGAAAATGTCTGGGCAACAGAAGTGGGTCAAGTCTAATGAAATACTGACTTCTACTGATAAACTTTATGCTGTTAGAAGAAACTTTACTGTTCTTTTGACCCACTTCTATTGCCCAGACATTATCCTTCCCATACAATGAAATGATCTTTAATAGACACTAAATCAAATAACATCATAAAAAAAGTGATAATTTTTTCGTTCAAACAATTTGTATGAAAAACTATTTTGCAATTTTTGACCAACTTCCGCCGTCCCGATTTTTTTCTTGTGATACAATGAAATGATCCTTACATGAAACAGAGTCGAACGGCACTAAAAAAAAATTTGACCAATTTCAATCATTTCTGTGGACAACTCACACTTGACCAAAAAAATAAAAACGCCAAAATTGTCAACATCAAAAAAGAGCTAAAGGTTTCTAAGATAGTTTTCCCGTATCTCTTATGGATTCGGATTTCTCCCTTTTGTCCCATTTTAAAGAAACACCCTGTATATTATTCCTCACGTAATCGATATGAATATGAAGTAATCGATGACGAAACAGAAAAAGATATAGGCTGCTGATAAAAACAAAATTCCTTGAGGGACTTAAGGAGGTAATGAGGAGTGATATAATATTTAAGTTAATATTAACTAACATAAATATATATGTAATTAAACAATGCATAAAATACGTATTCCTACCTAACTGTGCCCAAACTCGCGAGTCGCAACCCTATTGAGCTTGACCGACAGTAACCTTTTAATGTCGTTGGCGTCAGATAAACTAAAATGAACTCTAGCGCGTCACTATTCAGTTCATTTTTGCTTGCGCACGGGAAGTTTAGGCTATTATAAAAGTAGGTGGGTGATGCGGGTGCAAGTAAAAATGGACTCTATTCTTTCGTGCATAGATTTTACATTTGTTTGTTTTCTTTTTGGGAGTTATCCTTCTGTGCCTTTAGGTACTATTATATATTCTGTGCTTACGGTTTATTTTACGGGGGTAGGCAGACGCTAGAACGCCACCTGGTGGCTGGTACGATTTAAACGTATGTATATGTTTTTTGGTACCGCCCCGCACTTACCTGTCTGTATCGACAGCCTACTTCTTGAGAAAATCTCTTAGCCCCAAGCACGTTGATTTTGTATTTGTAGACATCCAACTCTTCTGTGCTATTAATTTCTTATTTTTATAAAGGGTCCAAGAAAGTTTTCTCCAGTACTCATTGAGCTTCACTGCATCGCCATTTTTTTGTTAGCCGTTGTTAATACTGGCTCTCAGAAGTTGTAGTGGTACAAAAAGATGACTTAATGGGCCTACCACATGCACAAACTTCACAACAGTTTTACATGCGCAAGCCCTTCTTGCGCGTACTTGCCTGTGTATGTGGCGAGTCGTTCAGTGTTACCGACCGTATATTGTTTTTTCATGTAAAAAGCTTGCGCAGGCAGAACTGTGGTGAAGCTTGAGCGTGCGAATTTCGGGGGGGGGGGTCACTCACTACAAGTAATAAAAAATAGGTATCTGGAATAAAATAAACATTATTGTACAAGACCTAATGCACAAGATGTCTGCAAACTATTTTATCGCCGTGTTAGGGATAAGTAGGTACTTTTGAGATTTTTCAATGTAACCTTAGATTTGGGGGGGGTCATGTCCCCTGTGACCCCCCATCCTTCGGACCGCGCCTGGTGGTAGGTCCAAATAAATAGTAGCAATAAATAAAACACAAAATTGATCAGAACAGTTCCCGTGCTAGTTTATTCAAATTATGTACAGTATCGCCTATAAGCTTACAATAAGACGTAACCGCTGCTACTACAAAAGTGTTGATAATTCACTGCATTACCTCTGTAAAGAAAGTTTATTTACAGAGACGAGTGTGAGCGAAATTTAGGAGCTTTGCGGGTCAAAGAAGCAGAATTTGGAGACATTTTAAGCAAATGCCGGTCATAAAGAAGAGATGAAGATATACAAGATGTATAACATCGTCCCTTTTTTGCACTGGACTCGGGATCTTTCCTCTGCGGGTAGTTTTAGATTTATGGACGCGAATCTGTCAATATTATGCCCAACTGTATGATTTGTAATTTTAGTTACCATAGTGAAGAGAATTGTTGATAGAAGGACGAAGGAAAATGATTTTATAGAAATTATAAACCAGGAAGTGCTATTTTAAATTAAACTATTTTAGTACCGTTAATTGCTCTAATGAAGCTTGGCACTTCAAGTTGAAAATGAAAGTGAATAACTAACTTTGGCCCACAAAACTCCTATGTTCAATACATTTACACCCAAATAGTGAAATGGAAAACATAACAAAGATGTCACCAGTACATATGGATGCTCACTGTCTGCCTTTTATTACATTTTAAAAATTCCATATTATTATAAATACTTTTATACACTCAAATACAAATTAATCGTTCGATCTTGGCCATTAGACCATCGCGCATCGCTTATAGATTAGTAATATTTTTTTCTTTAAATAACATAGTTAAACTAAAATGTTTTTGCTATTAAATATTGGAATCTAACCTATTGCAAAGCGTAACGAAAATTATCTTTTGAGAATCTAACTAATCACTAAGCCTTATAGCTTCAACTGTATTTATTACAACCGAAATGGCATTGTTTTTTTAAACAGCCAACTATTAATTATAATCTATTCTTTAAATAAATACTTTTTAATTTATATTGGAAAAATAATGCATAAAATATTTTATGTTACGATTGTTTTTTTTTTATAGACTTAACAAAATTCAACAAAAGAAAAAAGGAATTTGTCTTTGTCGTAACAGTTGAGCGGGAAACAAAAAAAACTATGCCTATATGAGGATGTTATGTGGCTAATACATCATACACAGAACAGATTACAAGGACATTATTTTGTTCTACATAAAAAATATATCACAGAAAGAAATGTAGGTAGTCGTTAATCAATATAAAACCAACTGATATATGACTAGTACATAAATGTTAAAAATAGAAAATAAATGAGCAAAAAGTTATCTGCTTTCGAGAATTTTCACCGAATAATCGTGGTAGGTACATTAAATTTCACATGACGTGTTAGATTCAGTTACATAAAGGTTACAATGCAATTATATAAAAATACTTGATTACTATTCATCATAAATATTATACGTATAAATAGACGACCACGTTAACTTGGAATTATTTCAACGTAAAAACTTTATAGAGCAACATTTTCCGCGTATTGCCCGGTTAAAGTGGTCGAAGAAACTCCCCACAGCTCGCAAATATTTCTATGTTTTTATTAAAATTATGCATTTTAGCCACCTAACATTTAATCCCCTTTATAAAAATAGACAATAATCCAGCCTTTTAGCTTCAAACCACATCATTTACTTGTACAAATATTTCATATCAAAACTTGCCAATACTTCTCCTTTATCATACAAATGAGTTTATTATTATAACATATTTGTGTTTTTTGACAAATTTATAACTACCCCGCAAAGCTCTGCTGTGCAAAAATACCCTTCTTAATATATCACTCATTGGTTTTGATGCAAATGAAAAATAATGATATCATCTATGTAAACGAATTGTAGAATACCGTTTGCCAAGAAAAATTGTTGTTTTTTAACTTCAAAAATCTGTAATGAGTCGTTGTACATTTATTACGCAAAGACTTGGAGATCTAGCTTTGAAAGTATCCATAAACTTAATATTCTATTAGTCATCAACAAACACCTCTAGCTGCCAAAACCCATTACGCAAATCCAAGATCAATACAAAGAGTGCATCTCACATAAGTTTGTCAAAAAACACTTCGCTAAAATTAATTAATACCTAAGCTATTCACGTTAATAAGTTATAAGTTGAAAGATATTTTATTAATCGATATAAATACTTATTAAGTTTAAGGAAAGCCATGCTTCTTACTTCTGTTATTTCTTTATTATCATTTGGATTTGCTAAATCGTTTAAGTACTCTAAGATATGATTTCGTACTTTATCTACTTTTACAGAATGTGTTTTTTGGTTTAAATTAGAATGTTACTTTGGAATAATAGTGACCTTTAATGCAAAATGTGTTTCTAACCGAAACTAATTTCGAAGAGAGCGCAGGCAAGAAACGTTAAATGAAACTCCATATTAATTAATAATAATTTTTACTATTAAAATAAGCACCAAACCAGGTTTGGAATGTTCAGTATTGCACCACATGTGAACAAAATCCAATCTAATACAGTCACAATGTAAAAATTAAAAAAAATACAATACATAGGGTTGGGAGAGTAAAAAAAAATCCAAATAATTAATATATTTCCATAATAAATAAATTCGGTTACCACAACACAATAAAGGTCACCATTGAGTCCAATCGGGAAAGCGAATCTAAAATACAGAATAATGAGCAAATAATTAGAAAAAAAAAACAATGTTTTACAACGTACATAATTATAAGCCATACACTGTTGAATGGTTTGTACAAATAGTGACTTCATTGTGCATTAAACCATGTATCATTGCACCGCCAGTCTTCATGGAAGCTCACGTTGGAACTATCTTAATCTCAGATGATAACAAAACCTTTCACTAGGATAATGTTTTCGTATCGTATTAAAACTAAGTGTTGGGGTACACGGATCATGTAGACTTTCAAAGTCAGATAGAGATTAAGCTGAACTTGGAACTTGAAATCTAAATTCAGTTAAAAAAACTTCGAAGAAATCTGGAAAAATACTTGAGATGAATTTCCATAATCAAAATATCTTCTGTAACAAATATTTTGGACACTCTGTCAAACAGTAAACATCTTTATTTTGACAACAAAGATTGTTTTGTTTGCTTATTGCTATTTGACAGTTTTCGTCACACTGCAGAAGATTAATTTGATAGAGAAATTCATTGAGTAATTAATAATCTAGTTAATTATACCCATCAATGTGTATTTTTGGGTGGTCATAATCATCACTCACAAAAGTAATAGTCATCTATTGAATTCAAAACAGTTGAAATAGATTCGTGTACCCCAACACTTATTTCTAAACTAACTAAATAAATACTTATTTTAATATCATAAACAATGTTACAAATAAACGTTGCGAATTAGGAAATTAAATTAAACTCGCTTTTAGTTTCGATAGTAATGGAAATGTATGAATAACGTTGTTCCTATACCTAGAGCTGGGGCATTTTTGTGTTGTAGATTGTAAAACTATTATTTACAACAACGATTTTTTACAAGTTACAAAATATAACATAACGAAGGATTGGGCAGAAGTGCACTATAGCGTACTCACTTTAAGCCAGTTGTATGATCTAGTATACATCTATGCAGCGTGCTGAAGCGGCTATCAGAAGTGGACTTGTCATGCACATTTATACCCTTACATCGTCAAGTTTACCTGAAGCCGCTTTAACCGCTGCAAACTTAACGGTAAACGGGATCGTGTAAGGCTAGCATTATGTTTGCATGTAATACTAATTATGCAAAAATGTAATTTCTGATTGCAGAAATAAATCTGTTTTTGAGATATGCTACAATATCTGTTTTAAATTAAGGCTATTCAGGTGTACATAATTTTGACATACATGGCATTATGGAATAGTTTCTACAGTATCCTTGTATGTGCCATATCTATTTATATAATATCATCATGGATCAATAAATAATAGCGCAAGTTCATCAATAACGCGCTAAGACTATAAAAATAAACCAATTATTGTGTTGAAAGGAATGGAGAACATTGAAAAAAAAAATCTTTGTAAAAGTACTTTCTTTCAAAATTTTATTATAACTTTTAGACTTTTTGAGACATTTTATTCAGTAGTAGTTTTTGAGTTTAATCATAACAAACAAACATATAAATATTTCTCTTACTAGATTGTAGATAGACTTTTATAACCAGCTACAAATCTTCAACTCAAAATGCCCCGAGCTCTTTCGAGTTAATTTTACAATTATTAATATAAAATCTAAATTGTCGTTACATTAATACAATCACTTATCGCCAGTGTTGGTAATAAGGGCGATAATGCCGTGGCATATCAACGAGAAGTTTCATACTGAGTTAATAATACTTTGAAGTTGAAAATGTTGTTAAACTATCCATAGGAGATATTTTGTCGAGTCTATAAAGCGCCATTTTGACGGAGCAAGAACTCGTATGCGACTTTCACTACATTGCGGCATTTGTTTCATTAACTGAATTTGTTCTACCTATAAATTCAGCAATATAACGCAATTCGCGTTCGAGTTCTTGCATCGTCTAAATGAGGCTTGAGTGATATTTTTCAGCCATGCATGCGAGAAAGTATTGGAGTCGCGTAATGCTGTGCTGAAGCGAGACATGGCTATGTGAAAAGATATGCTATCTCTTTCCACTGCGAGATAATACGACAAAATCGCGAAGCTTCTCCTATACAATTGTGTGCTTAGAAAAAGCATTTTATTTAATAGTTTACGGTTTGTTTGCAACTGAATATATTTGAGCTAGATTTCATTTTAAAAACTTATTTTATTATGGAAGTTATCTACTGCAGAAAGTAGTTTTTACACAAAAGCTTTTATCAAGCAGTACACAGCATTGGCCCGAGAGGATTGACTAAAAAATAATACTCATAGACCGACAATTCACAAAGTTCATCATTACTAAAATAAACCTTAATACTTTTTTACATACTCAATGTAAAATTGGTAATTTAAAACACAGTATGTACTCCTCGATGACATTTATAACGGTTTTTGAAAGACTGACAATTCGAAGCTGCCTTAAAATAAATAAACAGCCACGTGTCTTCAGCGTGTGTCAGAAAGATATGTGGTCATCATCATCTTCACCTGCCTAGCCTTTTCCCAACTATGTCGGGGTCGGTTTCCAGTCAAACCAGATGTAGCTGAATATCAGTATTTTACATAGAGCGACTGCCTATCTCACCTTCAGAACCAGTCTGTAATACTTTTATCTCTCAGTAAGACTGGTTGTCAGACTTTCGAGCTTCAGTACCATGGCGCGACGCGATTGCAATTCGACCGTGTCCAACTACAAGTGAAAATCAACACTACCACTACGACATATAACATAAAACACGTTGTTATCTACGGGTAAATAAAAAACAAAACACGATCGCCACGACGACGTCAAGTCAATCGAATTTCATCATTATTTCTTAGTAGCAAGGTTGATTTTCACTTGTAGTGGGAATCGGTCGAATCGCATCGCATCGCTCAATGGGTACAGTCCCTTAACCCGGATCCACATGCTTGCTGTATTTGCCAAACAGAAGGAGACAACGCTATACTAAGAAACGAGATAGAATTATTTGCGTCTTGCTTTCTGGTATAGCGCCGTCCTCTTCTGTTTGCCAAACACGGCAAGCATAAGGGTGGGGCTTTACAGTAACGCCTGTCATAGATGTACAAATGACAGTCGGGATCAATGGCGTTACGTGCTTTCCGAAGCACGAAGGAAACTTGCTATGCTGGATGACCATCTTTCTGATTCACGCTGAGTATGTGTGTTTGTAACACGAAAATGCTGAACCGGTTTCGATGTATCTACGATTAAACTAGAGATTCTCGACGGATGGCTGTTAATGGACAAACGTAACTAAATAAGTACGATGTAATTGTAAGTTATTGGAAATTGGAATATAAGCAAGGAAATGATCGGTTGAACTGGTAGGGTCATGTCACAGACTGGCAATGGACACGTGTCTGAAGCTGTATCCGTAACATGTCCAAACCGGTCCGACCAAGCATTTAAATATTAGTTTAAAACAGAAAACTGACATTAATGTTCGGAAATTCTTAACACTATGTATTATGCATTTCGGAAAGTCCAATCTCATTAAAATAACCATTGGGATAGATTATAAACTAAAAAAAAAATCTCTAAAAAATAGCCAATCTTTCAAAAATCCGTGCGGACACAATTTCCGTCCATTTTAAGTATAAACCGAATACGTAATCGCCAGTAAGCCACGTGGGGTCTCTGTTCGCTGGTGTTGTGTGGTGAGCTTACCGTAGCCGCGCGAGCGAGGCGGCCGGCGAGCAGCTCGCGTGTGTGCAGGAGAATGTTCGCGTGCCGCGCGAGCGGCGGGAGTAGGGTGCCCGCCGCACTACATGTACCTGGAAAACGGAAATGGTTACGTTTTAAACCTATTAGGGCTATACGATTGACGATCGTGGAATAACATTAATGGACTATCCAATTTGATAACTAATACCTCATGTAATTTATTGACCAAGTTGAACGTAGCTGTGAAGGATAGATTTGTACCTCTGCGCCCACAAATACCTAAAATGGTGTTAGGTAACTTTTTTTTTAATGTTACGTACAGACAATGGTGTCACAGGTCGGCTAGCACTCGGGAGCTATAAGTGGCGTCTCGTCACGAGCTTCAAACAGTTCAAACATTTCTATAAATGTTAGCTTTTCCAAAGCGGCGAGATCGTAAACGGGCCATTAGGCTAATGCCGGTCGCGTACGCCTTTTTTTAAAGGTTGAAAAATCATACAATAGAATTATTATAAATATCAAATGACAGTGAAAAAGAACATAATATCTCTATATAAAAATAAGTCAGATTTTTCTTCCTGACGCTATAACTCCAGAACGCACGATCCAATTTCCACGGTTTTGCATTCGTTGGAAATGTCTCGGGCTCCGTGAGGTTTATAGCAAAGAAAATTCAAGAAAAAATTCAACAGTACAGCGTGGCGAAACGGAGTTCGCCGGGTTTGCTAGTTACATATAAAAGTTGTAAGTAAATGCAAGACTATCATCATTAGAAACTTTTTAACTATTAAATTTTTGGAATACTGATAATGATTACATTATTTTAGGACCCCGCGCGGGTCATGCTACAAACAATATTACATTCTATTGTTGAGACTGTTGGGCAACATTACCCCCACGGCCTGAACTAAACATACTAGTGTCGCCCAACATTGTCCGACAACATGGCCCGAATGAAAGGAGGTGTCATTTTTTCGGCCCAACCATGTACCGAGGTACAAATTATTATTAAAATCCCTTCCAATAATTAGTATTTTTAGCAGTATTTAAAATCCTTCAATACTAGATAGAAAAAGAAATAAAAGTATATGAAAAAACACTACTTCGCAACGGAACTGCGTTCAAAGAAACGTTTATGACAGCGTTTACGGCTGTCAATCTGTTTTATCTGTCAAAATCACGTCAAAATATGACATCGATGTTTCATTATTTGACAGCTTTTTGACAGTAATGAAAATCAACAACAATAGAAAAAAACTATCGAACTAGGTCGGGAACCCTGGCTTTTGGCCGGCAGATAACCAAACGCAAAAAATAATACGAAATGTGAAATAAATGCATTTTTTTAAATTATTGTTCCCATGATTATTCACAAAATATGTGTACTAGTAATTATAACTTATTTGAAATACATAAATAAATTCTATAAAGTACATTTTTGGGTTTTCACACGTTTATAAATGAAGTAACGAAACGCATCATGTCGGAGACGTATGACATTGCTAGATTGAAAATCAATTCTTGGGTTGCAAGTTTTAACATTTTGGATCGACAATTTCTTATGGTACAAATGCCCAAATATATACAACATATTTTTTTTCAAAATCTACGATTTTTTTCCTATAATTTCGTATTTTTGTCCTTGAGGTACACGGCTGGGCCTTAAATGTAGGGAAAAAATTAAAACCTCCTTTATCTTTGTATTCGGTGGCGTTGAACGTGGTAAAATTATTTTTATCGATTACGTTGAAGGTCGGCTTTGTAGGATGAGGTCGATTGTCTGCGGCGGGCCCTGCGGCCGGGCCTTGGCGCGCGTCAGTCGGTCCAGTACCGTCCGAGCTATACCTGAACTAGATAACTATAATGTTACTTACAGACAGCGGTGACACAGGTCGGCTAGCACTCGGAGGAGGAATTGAGGTCGATGGGCGGCGGCGGGCCCTGCGGCCGGGCCTTGGCGCGCGTCAGTCGGTCCAGTACCGTCCGAGCTATACCTGAACTAGCTAACTATAATGTTACGTACAGACAGCGGTGACACAGGTCGGCTAGCACTCGGAGGAGGAATTGAGGTCGATGGGCGGCGGCGGGCCCTGCGGCCGGGCCTTGGCGCGCGTCAGTCGGTCCAGTACCGTCCGAGCTATACCTGAACTAGCTAACTATAATGTTACGTACAGACAGCGGTGACACAGGTCGGCTAGCACTCGGAGGAGGAATTGAGGTCGATGGGCGGCGGCGGGCCCTGCGGCCGGGCCTTGGCGCGCGTCAGTCGGTCCAGTACCGTCCGAGCTATACCTGAACTAGCTAACTATAATGTTACGTACAGACAGCGGTGACACAGGTCGGCTAGCACTCGGAGGAGGAATTGAGGTCGATGGGCGGCGGCGGGCCCTGCGGCCGGGCCTTGGCGCGCGTCAGTCGGTCCAGTACCGTCCGAGCTATACCTGAACTAGCTAACTATAATGTTACGTACAGACAGCGGTGACACAGGTCGGCTAGCACTCGGAGGAGGAATTGAGGTCGATGGGCGGCGGCGGGCCCTGCGGCCGGGCCTTGGCGCGCGTCAGTCGGTCCAGTACCGTCCGAGCTATACCTGAACTAGCTAACTATAATGTTACGTACAGACAGCGGTGACACAGGTCGGCTAGCACTCGGAGGAGGAATTGAGGTCGATGGGCGGCGGCGGGCCCTGCGGCCGGGCCTTGGCGCGCGTCAGTCGGTCCAGTACCGTCCGAGCTATACCTGAACTAGCTAACTATAATGTTACGTACAGACAGCGGTGACACAGGTCGGCTAGCACTCGGAGGAGGAATTGAGGTCGATGGGTGGCGGCGGGCCCTGCGGCCGGGCCTTGGCGCGCGTCAGTCGGTCCAGTACCGTCCGAGCTATACCTGAACTAGCTAACTATAATGTTACGTACAGACAGCGGTGACACAGGTCGGCTAGCACTCGGAGGAGGAGTTGAGGTCGATGGGCGGCGGCGGGCCCTGCGGCCGGGCCTTGGCGCGCGTCAGTCGGTCCAGTACCGTCCGAGCTATACCTGAACTAGCTAACTATAATGTTACGTACAGACAGCGGTGACACAGGTCGGCTAGCACTCGGAGGAGGAGTTGAGGTCGATGGGCGGCGGCGGGCCCTGCGGCCGGGCCTTGGCGCGCGTCAGTCGGTCCAGTACCGTCCGAGCTATACCTGAACTAGCTAAGTATAATGTTACGTACAGACAGCGGTGACACAGGTCGGCTAGCACTCGGAGGAGGAGTTGAGGTCGATGGGCGGCGGCGGGCCCTGCGGCCGGGCCTTGGCGCGCGTCAGTCGGTCCAGTACCGTCCGAGCTATACCTGAACTAGCTAAGTATAATGTTACGTACAGACAGCGGTGACACAGGTCGGCTAGCACTCGGAGGAGGAGTTGAGGTCGATGGGCGGCGGCGGGCCCTGCGGCCGGGCCTTGGCGCGCGTCAGTCGGTCCAGTACCGTCCGAGCTATACCTGAACTAGCTAAGTATAATGTTACGTACAGACAGCGGTGACACAGGTCGGCTAGCACTCGGAGGAGGAGTTGAGGTCGATGGGCGGCGGCGGGCCCTGCGGCCGGGCCTTGGCGCGCGTCAGTCGGTCCAGTACCGTCCGAGCTATACCTGAACTAGCTAAGTATAATGTTACGTACAGACAGCGGTGACACAGGTCGGCTAGCACTCGGAGGAGGAGTTGAGGTCGATGGGCGGCGGCGGGCCCTGCGGCCGGGCCTTGGCGCGCGTCAGTCGGTCCAGTACCGTCCGAGCTATACCTGAACTAGCTAAGTATAATGTTACGTACAGACAGCGGTGACACAGGTCGGCTAGCACTCGGAGGAGGAGTTGAGGTCGATGGGCGGCGGCGGGCCCTGCGGCCGGGCCTTGGCGCGCGTCAGTCGGTCCAGTACCGTCCGAGCTATACCTGAACTAGCTAAGTATAATGTTACGTACAGACAGCGGTGACACAGGTCGGCTAGCACTCGGAGGAGGAGTTGAGGTCGATGGGCGGCGGCGGGCCCTGCGGCCGGGCCTTGGCGCGCGTCAGTCGGTCCAGTACCGTCCGAGCTATACCTGAACTAGCTAAGTATAATGTTACGTACAGACAGCGGTGACACAGGTCGGCTAGCACTCGGAGGAGGAGTTGAGGTCGATGGGCGGCGGCGGGCCCTGCGGCCGGGCCTTGGCGCGCGTCAGTCGGTCCAGTACCGTCCGAGCTATACCTGAACTAGCTAAGTATAATGTTACGTACAGACAGCGGTGACACAGGTCGGCTAGCACTCGGAGGAGGAGTTGAGGTCGATGGGCGGCGGCGGGCCCTGCGGCCGGGCCTTGGCGCGCGTCAGTCGGTCCAGTACCGTCCGAGCTATACCTGAACTAGCTAAGTATAATGTTACGTACAGACAGCGGTGACACAGGTCGGCTAGCACTCGGAGGAGGAGTTGAGGTCGATGGGCGGCGGCGGGCCCTGCGGCCGGGCCTTGGCGCGCGTCAGTCGGTCCAGTACCGTCCGAGCTATACCTGAACTAGCTAAGTATAATGTTACGTACAGACAGCGGTGACACAGGTCGGCTAGCACTCGGAGGAGGAGTTGAGGTCGATGGGCGGCGGCGGGCCCTGCGGCCGGGCCTTGGCGCGCGTCAGTCGGTCCAGTACCGTCCGAGCTATACCTGAACTAGCTAAGTATAATGTTACGTACAGACAGCGGTGACACAGGTCGGCTAGCACTCGGAGGAGGAGTTGAGGTCGATGGGCGGCGGCGGGCCCTGCGGCCGGGCCTTGGCGCGCGTCAGTCGGTCCAGTACCGTCCGAGCTATACCTGAACTAGCTAAGTATAATGTTACGTACAGACAGCGGTGACACAGGTCGGCTAGCACTCGGAGGAGGAGTTGAGGTCGATGGGCGGCGGCGGGCCCTGCGGCCGGGCCTTGGCGCGCGTCAGTCGGTCCAGTACCGTCCGAGCTATACCTGAACTAGCTAAGTATAATGTTACGTACAGACAGCGGTGACACAGGTCGGCTAGCACTCGGAGGAGGAGTTGAGGTCGATGGGCGGCGGCGGGCCCTGCGGCCGGGCCTTGGCGCGCGTCAGTCGGTCCAGTACCGTCCGAGCTATACCTGAACTAGCTAAGTATAATGTTACGTACAGACAGCGGTGACACAGGTCGGCTAGCACTCGGAGGAGGAGTTGAGGTCGATGGGCGGCGGCGGGCCCTGCGGCCGGGCCTTGGCGCGCGTCAGTCGGTCCAGTACCGTCCGAGCTATACCTGAACTAGCTAAGTATAATGTTACGTACAGACAGCGGTGACACAGGTCGGCTAGCACTCGGAGGAGGAGTTGAGGTCGATGGGCGGCGGCGGGCCCTGCGGCCGGGCCTTGGCGCGCGTCAGTCGGTCCAGTACCGTCCGAGCTATACCTGAACTAGCTAAGTATAATGTTACGTACAGACAGCGGTGACACAGGTCGGCTAGCACTCGGAGGAGGAGTTGAGGTCGATGGGCGGCGGCGGGCCCTGCGGCCGGGCCTTGGCGCGCGTCAGTCGGTCCAGTACCGTCCGAGCTATACCTGAACTAGCTAAGTATAATGTTACGTACAGACAGCGGTGACACAGGTCGGCTAGCACTCGGAGGAGGAGTTGAGGTCGATGGGCGGCGGCGGGCCCTGCGGCCGGGCCTTGGCGCGCGTCAGTCGGTCCAGTACCGTCCGAGCTATACCTGAACTAGCTAAGTATAATGTTACGTACAGACAGCGGTGACACAGGTCGGCTAGCACTCGGAGGAGGAGTTGAGGTCGATGGGCGGCGGCGGGCCCTGCGGCCGGGCCTTGGCGCGCGTCAGTCGGTCCAGTACCGTCCGAGCTATACCTGAACTAGCTAAGTATAATGTTACGTACAGACAGCGGTGACACGGGTCGGCTAGCACTCGGAGGAGGAGTTGAGGTCGATGGGCGGCGGCGGGCCCTGCGGCCGGGCCTTGGCGCGCGTCAGTCGGTCCAGTACCGTCCGAGCTATACCTGAACTAGCTAAGTATAATGTTACGTACAGACAGCGGTGACACAGGTCGGCTAGCACTCGGAGGAGGAGTTGAGGTCGATGGGCGGCGGCGGGCCCTGCGGCCGGGCCTTGGCGCGCGTCAGTCGGTCCAGTACCGTCCGAGCTATACCTGAACTAGCTAAGTATAATGTTACGTACAGACAGCGGTGACACAGGTCGGCTAGCACTCGGAGGAGGAGTTGAGGTCGATGGGCGGCGGCGGGCCCTGCGGCCGGGCCTTGGCGCGCGTCAGTCGGTCCAGTACCGTCCGAGCTATACCTGAACTAGCTAAGTATAATGTTACGTACAGACAGCGGTGACACAGGTCGGCTAGCACTCGGAGGAGGAGTTGAGGTCGATGGGCGGCGGCGGGCCCTGCGGCCGGGCCTTGGCGCGCGTCAGTCGGTCCAGTACCGTCCGAGCTATACCTGAACTAGCTAACTATAATGTTACGTACAGACAGCGGTGACACAGGTCGGCTAGCACTCGGAGGAGGAGTTGAGGTCGATGGGCGGCGGCGGGCCCTGCGGCCGGGCCTTGGCGCGCGTCAGTCGGTCCAGTACCGTCCGAGCTATACCTGAACTAGCTAACTATAATGTTACGTACAGACAGCGGTGACACAGGTCGGCTAGCACTCGGAGGAGGAGTTGAGGTCGATGGGCGGCGGCGGGCCCTGCGGCCGGGCCTTGGCGCGCGTCAGTCGGTCCAGTACCGTCCGAGCTATACCTGAACTAGCTAACTATAATGTTACGTACAGACAGCGGTGACACAGGTCGGCTAGCACTCGGAGGAGGAGTTGAGGTCGATGGGCGGCGGCGGGCCCTGCGGCCGGGCCTTGGCGCGCGTCAGTCGGTCCAGTACCGTCCGAGCTATACCTGAACTAGCTAACTATAATGTTACGTACAGACAGCGGTGACACAGGTCGGCTAGCACTCGGAGGAGGAGTTGAGGTCGATGGGCGGCGGCGGGCCCTGCGGCCGGGCCTTGGCGCGCGTCAGTCGGTCCAGTACCGTCCGAGCTATACCTGAACTAGCTAACTATAATGTTACGTACAGACAGCGGTGACACAGGTCGGCTAGCACTCGGAGGAGGAGTTGAGGTCGATGGGCGGCGGCGGTCCCTGCGGCCGGGCCTTGGCGCGCGTCAGTCGGTCCAGCTCGGCGGCCGCGTCCGAGCGCGCGGCGGCGGCGGCGGGAGAGGGCTCCGTGCGACCGGCCGGGGAGCCCGACTTCTTGTACAGCAGCGAGTTGAAGAAGTTCGCCAACACTCCTTCGTTGCCGGGCGTGCCCGGACCGATGCCGATTTTCGCGCCGTCCAGCTGTGGAATAGAACAATTCGAATTTATTTGAAATTTCATCTAATTGGTTCACAGCGCAGCGGACGGTACAGCGGAGCGTGATCCGCGTCCCAGTCTCGTTTGATGGCAGCAGCCGATCTCCCGCACCGCTGTCCCGCTCCGTTTCATGGCGCAGTTCGCACTTATTCGCCGTACCGTGCACCACTGTACGAACCAATCGGAGATTGCGTGCATTTTAGCTATGTGTGTATTTTATCATAATTTATTATAATATCGATTACGTTGAATTTTGCAATATCTTACCTGTGCAGTGGCTCTCTGCGTGGCGCGTAAGGGCGAGTCAGCCCTGGGCGCGGGCGTGCCGGCCTGCAGTGCGGCCAGCTGACGTTGTAGGAAGGCCTGTTCGTCCTCTGCTTGGACTTCGGCTTCACGGTTCGCGCCGCTCTGAAAAGAAGAAAACGTGTAATCTTTTTATCGGTCGTGTACTTTCGGTGGCAAAGTGCTTACGTACTTTCAGTCGCGTAAAATCGGTTGCGTCGCATTATATTGATATGTAGAACACAATGTATATTCTTACGCGACCGAAATCAGCGTAAGGTGAAATCAGGCCTAAAGGGACTTACTTTCCGAATAACAGGCTGTACAATAACATCTCTGTAGTAGTCGTCTGGCTTACACGACTGCATGTTCTCGTATAATATACTAATTTTCTTCATGCTGTCCCAGCCAGCGGGTCTGTAACAAATAATAATAATAATTATTTAATTGATCATTTTCAACCTTTGGTTCATTAACGATTATTATTGTAGAACTTTCATTTCTTATGTTTACAGTCAAATAGTTAGAATGAATAGTTGTATGCCTAACTAAAGATATCAAATCCGATAAGTATTTAAATCTTCGGAAAATACTTTGCAATAAAATTGATTTAGGAGTGGATGTTTCATGAAGGTATAATAACTCTAAAATAAATCTTTTCCTGCGCGTCAGATGCTTGTACAGAAGGTCGCAGTTCATACCTTCACGCTGCTGTATAAGAATCAGACCTATTTCTACGTGTCCAAACTCCGAAACTACTCACATCAAAACAGCATCTTTCTCCACAATCAGCGCGGGCGTTCTAAAGGGCAGCCCGTATATCCTGTGCGTCAGATACTTGTACATAAGGTCGCAGTTCTTACCTTAAGCGCTGCTGTTTTAAAATCAAACCTATTTCTACGTGCCTAACTCAGAAACTACTCACATCAAAACAGCATCTTTCTCCACAATCAGCGCGGGCGTTCTAAAGGGCAGCCCGTATATCCTGTGCGTCAGATCCTTGTACAGAAGGTCGCAGTTCTTAACATCCCAAAAGCTGCTGTATAAGAATCAGACGGTAATATCGGCAATACTGCATGTCTTATCTAGGGAACTACTCACATCAAAACAGCATCTTTCTCCACAATCAACGCGGGCGTTCTAAAGGGCAGCCCGTATATCCTGTGCGTCAGATACTTGTACAGAAGGTCGCAGTTCTTGTCTTCCTTGGCGCTGGTGTAGAAGAGAGCTGCGCCGTATTGGAGACAGAACCGTCTGATCCATTGCTGCATGAAGTCAAAGTGCTCGTCGCGGTAGTCGTGTTCTTTCTCTAGGGTGCTCATGTAGTCAGTCTGGGGAAGGTAGAGGTTGGCTGATAAACGATAACATGATGATTTTATTATAGTCTTTTTTGTCTTGGGAATTAAGGTAGAGCTGGTTCAAAATTGGAGTCTGATGAATTTGTTTCTTCTTGTAAAAGGACTATAAAAACCGGCCAAGTGCGTGTCGGGCCACGCACAGTGTAGGGTTCCGTAGTTGCAGATCAAAATACTTATGCGAACTAACTAAACTGATTCGCTGAATTTAATTTAAAAAAGAAGAATTTTCAAAATCGGTCCAGGAGTCTTTGAGGAATCGGGGAAAATACATAAGAAAAAAGATTACAACGAATTTAGAACCTCCTCCTTTTTTTGAATTTAGTTAAAAATAGTTGACGATAAAAACCTACCTATCCCCAAAAAACATACCTATAAAAGCTGTAAAAATAAAGTTGACAAACTAACATTTGCAGTTGTCTCCGATACATTTTGTTTAAGAAAATATGATGTCAACTACATTTTATAAGTTGGTCGACTATTACTCGTAAAGTTGTAAAGCCTACTTAGTCATGATAATTTTCTTTTAAACTTCGTTATATGTACTACTATTGTGAATTTTTTCACACCCCCAAACATAACCGTTTAGCTGGTAGAGGGGGGGGGACACTCGAATCGAGCAAAATTTAGCACTTTAAAGCTTAATATTTCACAAACGAATTTTTTTATCAAAAAATTGTTAATGGAAACTATCATTATTTTTTAAAGGCCTATTTAATGATACCCCACACTAAGGGGTACGCGAGAAAAAAAAAATCCTCACTTTACGTGTAAGTACTGGAGGTACCCTAAAAAAAAATATTTTACGAGATTTTATTTTACCACTTTTTCGCCACAACAAATCCGTATATTTACACCAAATTACAGCTCCCTAGTACTGTGCGTCTCTGAGCTAAACTGCGGACAGACGGACGGACGGACGGACGGACATGGCGAAACTATAAGGGTTCCTTGTTGACTACGGAACCCTAAAAAGGGTTCAAAAAGAATAATGTGAAAGTAGAAAGTAATCGAGAAATAGACATTTCAAATACTGAAATCTTCTTTTCATGTTTTCTCTAACAGTTATCGAAATCTAACTAAAAACGTGCTGTTAGGTTTCATGGTCCAGATCGGCGCCAAAAAAATTAAGATGTAATGTAAGATTTTGCCTGAAGTAACTAAAAACGGGTACGATATTAGCAAAGATAAGCCAATCTCCTTTTAACATTACAATTACAAGTAAAGGTAAACTAAGTTACAAAATGTTATCCAACTAACACTGAGCCAGTGTGGATACAATACAACCCACTCTCCTTAAAGACTGCAGCTGCTGCAATCTAATCGATTTTCAACTTTATCCTCTAGAGTATAAAGTTGAACATGTATAAGAGACTGATGAGACGATTTTCGCTTGCCTTTTGGCTGGTCAATTCAACATCCTTACCTTAGTCGCCACAACTACAATATCAAGTCCTAGATTGGTAGTAAGTACGGCTTCTGGCAGGGGACTGTCGTCATCCTCGCCGTTGTCGAAGTCATCCGACAGGTTGCGAGAGGACCTCTTCATGGGGGATGACGCTGTGGGCTCCAGTTCATCCCCAGGCTCTGTATACCTCTGCCATTTCTGTACTTGCTGCTTTTTACTTTGTAGCCTTTGTTCTGGAAAGAAAAGAGGGGGAATTTAGAAGGTGGAATTTATTGGCTTTAGTGACTGGGCACATTCCAATTTTCGGCACTGTTTGTGTAAGTGGGTAATGCTCGTTTTTACTCATACTACATGGCCCTCGGCCTCGTCCAAGTTATACGCCAACAGTGGCCACAGTCGCATGAAGTTCCGAGCAGCAAGTTGAGTGCTAGAATGTTGGGGCATTTTGTCTACTAGGACTTACCTAGTTTTTCCCTATCTGTTTAAGGAACAATTTGTCTCCTCTAAATTTATTTTTGGAAATTATTTTTTGAATTTCCGAATTTCCTAGCCTAGAGTAGTATATTTAAAAAATCGATCATCGAATCGATGGTATGTTGTACTAAGGTCGACCCTACGACAGTTATCAAAAACTAAAAAGAAAACATTCATTAACAACAGCTCTAACAAATCACCTTTCCTACCAAACATATTATAGAACTCGTAGCTAATGATACAGCAATTTCGATGAGTCCAACAATTAAGATTCCGTACCGTGAAAAAAAAACTACAGAATTAATTCAATTCAAACACATTCGCAGTTATTAGTTAAACTCTTTGCGAACGGTATTTCGTGCAATTAACATTACAAAATGTATGAGCGAGTACACCGGTAGTTAATCTTAGAGAAACGGAACATTAATATTGTTATATTTGGCAGATTCACTTAATTTCTTCCAGTTGATAATTTTATTTTGACCGTCATTATATACTATATAAAAATAAGTCGGCTTTTCCTTCCTGACGCTATAACTCCAGAACGCACGAACCGATTTCCACGGTTTTGCATTCGTTGGAAAGGTCTCGGGATCCGTGAGGTTTATAGCAAAGAAAAAAACGAAGCCATCTGGTGGCGAAACGGAGTTCGCCGGGTTTGCTAGTTATTTATGGTGACGTTTTGCCTAGACAGTTCGTCGCCAATAATGACGTCACCTGGCAATATGGAAGAACACGGGGACTGTATATTGCTGTTTGTAAACGTAAATTAAAGCAATCAGAGACGACGCGGACGGGGCGCGAGAGTATTATGTATACGTAACCTAGTACTTATAGACAAAAGGATTCAATTTATTTTTTGTATTGTTCTTTTTTCTGTTGTTCTGTTTTTTAATATTGAACAGATATTGGTATCTTCGGTACCATCGGTATATGATCGTGTGGTTTTTTTTTAGCGTGGTAAAATCATCTAATGTGTCCTCCTGCCAGGGCAGGGCAGGAGGGACTGGTAGACTTCTACTGCCTAAAATCCACGGTGTCCTTCAATAGCCCTTTACGGTCCGAGCTCACGGTGGCTCGTTATTCCCGCGATCATGATCGTATGGACGTGAATGTAGTAAAAGAATTAAACGAACGTATGCCAGTGCGTCAAACTGAATCAATGAATTTGAGATAGTTATTATGTTGATAAATAAGACGTAATAATATAATTAATGGTCAGTTGTCTTTAAAACATATTAAGAGTCAATAGATCAACGACTTTGGACAACAAAGTAATCGCTATTAATAAAATATTTAGTAATAAGTATCACGGATAAATATAATGACAAACACGACCTTTGCTCGTGGTGATAATTATGTCCACGTCTGTTCGCTGTCTACAAAAAAAAGAACGCTGCCACACTCTGCGAATTTCTTCTATGTAGGCAACGACGATATAATACTAGACTCCGTATACACGATCTAAGGAACAAACACTATTCTGTCAACTCGCTGAGGTATTACGTAAGCGAGGGGGACGGGGTACTGCGTTGTGATTGGCTCACTCAAGGTCTGTTCTGTCTCAACGTATGTTTACGGCTCACAGGATTGTTCGAAATGAGACGGATATAAGACTTTTTTGCCTAATGTGTTGACAGACATCGGTCCCCTGTTATTAGGAGTCTAGTATTATATCGTCGTTGTATGTAGGTGTGTAAAGGTGCTAAGAAAACTAAAACAGAATTTCTTTCTTCAACTGTTTACCACAGATTACATCAAATATTCACCCACAATACCCATGCCTCCCACACTGCAAATAAGACACCCCTTTGCACCCCTCCTCTAATAAAATGCCACATGAAACGAACATTGAAATCGCCCACGCCTTAACGTTTACGATTGCACCACGAATATAGCTCTCTGGTGAATTCTTTATTCAATGGCTCTAGGTTAAGGTCAAAATCAAAAGTCAAGATTATAACATAGTGTATGTATTTTGACTTATGAGTTAGTGTTTGTAATTCTACTATTATACAAATAGTGAGGTTGTATGTTTGTGTGTATGTGTTTTCCCTTTTTACGCCGAAACGGGTGTAAGTACCGGATGCATTTTGGTACAGAGATAGATGGGATTCTAGAGACGTATATGCTACTAGTTATTGCTAGCAACTGCGCCCGCTAATACTCGAAAATTATCCCACCGGATGATTCAATTGGGATAAAACTATCCTATGTGTTAATCCAGGTTATAAACTGTGTCCCTTTTACCCAAATCTGAGTAAGAAACATCCATCCATCAATTAGTAGGAAGTAGGATAGGATAGTATATGTAAAGGAGCAGGGGACAGATGAAGCCAAGGTCAACAGTTAGTATTTCACAACTTTAGAGACATGTGGAGAGGCTAGCTTCGTTTATTGATTTTCAACGTTTCCGTAGGTCGGTCAGCGTGCCGGTGTAGCTAAGCATGAGACTCTGATTAGGCAAAATGTTTTTGGGTTTTCTTTTCAGAGGTATTATCCAAGTGCCGCAGGACCTTCTCACTAGAACGCTGTGGCCCCAGAACGCAGAGGAGAACTGAAGGAATGTGTTGGACTTTAGTCAGTAAGAGTCTGATGGTCTCTAAAATCAAAATCAAAACGTTTATTTCAACTAGGCCAATTACAGGCACTTATGAATTGTCAAAAGACATAAAATAAAACAATTACAAAAACAGTTATGGTGCTACAGTCCCAGTCACAAGACATAAAAACTGTGAAAGTACCGTAGGTGCTCATTCCAAAGCGTAGATCTCTATGGAGAAGAATGAGCAAGAAACTCCATGGACACTCTTTTTCAATCGCCAAAATTATTACAAAACTTTTGTTACATCATTCATCATCAGATGGTACATTACGTGAGAACGATGTGGCAAATTAATAGTGTCCATAGAAAAATGAAAAGACAATTCAAAATAAAGTTACTAATAATTAAAATAGACCGTGGCAGCTAAGAGATGACCAGTCCCAACTGACAGCGCCCGTTCACGAACATGACACATATATCAGCACCATTCAGCTCAACCATTTTGAAGGGAACTAAATGATCCGACATACACGCCACCATCAGCGAGACCTTTGAGTGAGCATGACATACTCTCAACTGCCAGAGTCATTCAAGTCAATGAAAGACGTAGGTTTCTAGTCAATGATAGATCTGAAGCACATGGTACTCACACAATGCTGGCTATGACGCTATATAATACTAGATAAATAGACTCTATACATACATACTCTTTTCTTACCCAGGGCGGGAGAACTCATTTGAAGATTAAGGAAAAAAGGAAAAGTGTACATTGTTATGTTCTTTTATTAAACAGGTTTATTCAGACCTTTTTGGGTTAGTTTCTTGCTACATATAATGTAGTCATAAGCTAACCTAGTTCATAATTAGGGTCTGACCTGAGAGCATCTACCTAGTGCGGTTATGTCTCCTAAAATATTCCCAGGTGTTTTATTATTTACGCCAGATCTCCAAAACTGGGGCTAATACCTAACGTTCGAGATATTGAGATTTTCCACTCTCATTTGGCCAAATATATTACAAACTTTGATGTTTAAGAGTGAGGCTAAACTTGCAACTGACATGCTATACCACCTGAGGCCTTACCACGAGCTCACAACGCGATCCAGTTTAGGCTGTAGAAAAGAGACAGAGCTATACAAGTCGTCTAGCGCCATCTCTTTCTCACAACCTAAACTGGATTGCGTTAACAGCTCGTGGTAAGGCCTGATGTTTGAATTTTTTTTTTTAATAGTCCACAACTATCACACAACGCCATTTAGTCCCAAGCTAAGCAGAGCTTGTGTTATGGGTACTAGACAACTGATAAAAATACTTATATATTTCTAAATACATACATATTATAGATAAATTACACCCAGACACAGAACAAATGATCGTGCTCATCACACAAACATTTATCCTGGGTGGGAATCGAACCCACGACCTCCGGCATAGCAGTCAGGGTCACTAACCACTAGACCAACAGGCCAGTCATATAATGTGGAAGAGGAGATCATATCAGGTGGAAAAACGGCATGAGTTTAAGTATCTATGTAAATTGTATCGTGAAAACCTACAAATAAAATCGATAAGAGGCAAGCATTGCTTAATAATGACATCATAACCATTTCTATGTTATATTAATAAACCACGCTAACTGGACTGTCCGGTCGCCTTGGCATAGATAAAAAGTATCGGCAATATCGTAAACAAACAAAATCGATGGCGGATTGTGTAATGAGATTAGCTATACCTACATAGTTTATCTATAAATAATTATATGCAGGTAATAAAGTAAGCAGTGGCTGAACAATTGACTGCTGCTGTTCGAGTCGGGGTTAGATTTCTGAACGATTTGTATGATCTACAATAAGCTATATCAAGCTATACAAAAACCAGTTTGTCTTGGACTCTCTTTATATGATCTTTCCGCACATTGAGCGGTCAGCTTATAGTAGTTTTGCATAGCTTGATATGCAGCTGTGTGTACGTGAGTTTAAGTTTGTACGCACCCACGATGCTGGAGAAATTCCCAGTGAGGGCAAAGTTTTTTTTAATGAACATGAATAATTGAAAGCATGTAGTTTGCATGCTTGCTAGTGATCTTTATAGATGGGACCAGAATCGATTGGCCAGCCTCGTCACGCAGTGAGTGACGGAAAACGAGCGTCGTTGCCAAGAGAGACTCTTTTTTTTAGCGTGGTAAAGTCATCAAATGAATCCTCCCACCCCGGGCAGGGAGGGAGGAACTGTCAGACTTGTACTGACTAAAATCCACGGTGTTCTTCAATAGCCCTTTATGTTCCAGGGTCACGGTAAAGGAATACCTAAGTCCCGCGACTCCGGCAGGCTTTGGCCCTTTGAGAGGGGGCCCCGTCATTTTGCTGAAGCTCTTATGAGGCGCGCGTGGAACACGACGGGCCGTCGACCCGCATGGTCCATGGTCAGACAGCGAGTTGCCCTTTACTCGCTGTCCGCATGCCCGTGCCTACAGTGGCCGGAAATCGTCTACCGGCCCAGGGAGGCTTAGAAAAATCTGGCGTGACGACTTTGACGCGTTTATGGAGGATTGACCAGCAAAACTGCACAAAAGGAGTGGAAGTGGCACTATAACAGTACGTTAAACCATTGTAGAAGAATTATAGGTAATAGAAATGTTGTCAATACAAGATTACATTGAATTCTTCTTCAAGAAGGAAGGAATCAGTAGAGTCAACCCCTTCTAGTAGATACGTGTGATCTTCACTAGGTCATTGATTAAAATATACATAGGTACAAAAACTCACGCATTTGTCGCCTTAGACAGGAACTACAAGAGGCCACCTGCTACCGGTGGACCAATCGGATCGAACCTTGTGTCAACATTACACTGCGGGCAGCATTAGGATCGATCCGCAGTGCCGTAGGACATTACGGTAAGCTCGTAACGATTTTTTTCTGGAGAGGTTTGTATGGCATTTTAGGAACTTGAGAAAATTGTGTTGGATTTGAGCAATGGGATTAGAACAACGTAAAGAAACATGAAATGAACTTATTCGTAATTGGAGCTTTAAACAAAACCTATAAGCTTAGTCCAAAATCAATACGTCCAGAAACTACGAAATAAACTTTCTACACATATAGTTCTTATACTAATATTTTAAAACTAGAGTTTCGTTGAACGCGCTAATGTCAGGAACAAGTTCGAAAAATTATTTTTGAGATGTGCAGTTCTGTCATCGAGGAAGACTATTGGCTATAAAACATCACGTTTCGACCATTAGGAGCTAAGCAGAGGGGGTAAAACCACGTGAAATTACATTATATCCATAAACAGTAAAGTTACTTCACAAATCTAACATCCGTAAACAGAATGTCGCCAAATAAATATCAATATCAACCATACTAATCCTTCAAATCAAACCAGTTCCTCACCAGGTGTGGCAAAGCCAATTTAAATAAAAATGTAAGTAGTAAACTAATAAATAAACACGGTACGAATGAACCGCACCGTTTTGTATTCAACCTGCGCTGTAAGACAAGCGTAATGACGTAATACGTGAGTCACGAACGAGATATAGTCATTGCTGGGGATACCATTAAGTTTTCAAACAGATTTTAATCGGCACGACCACGTTATCTGTTAATAAGTATCGAAGTTTTAACTGTTCTTTCGTTGTTTAATGTTTTCGTGGTAGATATTGTCGTGCAGAAGTTGGGATAAGGTGTATCAATTGTTTTGGGCGACCTAATCCGCCCCGGATTTGCACGTGTCCGTGATTTACTAATGGATTTTTATTTTAATGAATGTAAAAAAGTCCAACCGGAACGACAAATAAACAAACAAGAGAAGCGAGTTTATAAAAACTTGGGAAAATACATAGGTTTCCATAAACTTTGCTGGAAGTTTCGTAGTTTGTTTCGGTTAGTACAGTTTTTTGAATATCAGCGAGACTAACAAACAGCATTTTGATTCATAAATGCATCAACCGTTTTTTTTTCTAGCTGTTTTTTTAGGCTTCGAGTCGACTTTTAATAAAAGCTTTTGCCGTCCGTAAAATGCATTTACCTTTCGATGAATATAAGACGAATTTACTATTAGGACAATAATAGTAAGTAAAGAAGTCATAGTTTATGTTTGCACTGTAAAAGCCCTATGTACCTTGTAAAGTACTGGCATTCATTTTTTAGGTTTGATTGCAAGCCAATCCTAACATAGTTGGGCAAAGGCTAGGCAGAAGATGATGCAGTAATTGTTTTTGTTATTCAAATGACACTAGCAAACATTCAGCACAGTTTTCTCCACTTTATAAAGCATCTGCGAGCCAATCCCTTTAGAGAAAGCTTCTGCATTGTCTCGCCAATATTTTATTGCTAGACAAGGCACGTCCTAGGTCACTCGCTCGCTAATGTACTTGAAGTATCTATGACTGCATTTACCCGCGGCTTCGAGATATTTTTGTCGTTCTGATTGATAATGGTGCGAAATACATCGTGCGCGATTTCGACTCGAACTTGGCCGGTTTTTTAGGGTTAACTCAATAGGTAAAACGGGACCCTATTTGGAGACGAAAGTTCTATTATTTATGGAAGTCTGGTGGGAATTCTACGATACGGTTGGTGCGTTCAAAAATTTTATCACACACTAGCTGACCAGAGCAAGCCCGCTGCTCAGTTCCTGTTGGTCGTAGCGTGATGTTATAAAGCCTATAACTTTCTATGGACCACCCAACAAACACGTTTTTTTATAAGAACCAATAAAATTGTTCCTGCGATACCGAACAAACTTCTGCTTTAAAATAAAAGTAAAATTACCTACATCTAAAAGGTCGAGTACTCAAAATACAGAAAGATGTGAAAGGCAACAATTACATTTTAGTTAACACGCGAGTAAGTAAAGCCGGAAACCAGAATGTGTCTCACGACGACAGTCATAAAAAACAAGTGCGTATAGAGCTTCATAATCACTCAAGTGCAAACAATAATGAGCCTTATTTAACATAAATGATACAGGGTAGATAACGTAAGCTCGTGTTCATTAACACTTGGAATTTCAACTCTAAGCGGTCAACGGAGGATCGAAAATCCAACTGAGAGTATGAATTAAGTTTAGTTTTGGTGAAAATGGATATTATTCACTCAAGCGGCTTAACAAATTAGTCTGTTTTTAGTAAGTTCAAGTTTCGGAGTTTCGGACTTCAAAGGGATGAAAGTTTACAAAGTTTGAAATACTTTGTGTGTCACGAAATGCGGACAGACACAATTGTGGTGAACTATTCGTCAATGGTTGTGGGGTAATCCGGGTAATACAGATATAAATACTTTATTTTCCTATTCAGTAACAGAAGGTCTTCAAGGTCAAGCCGATGTTGGTCAGTGTTTGGGTGACCATCTCCTACAACTAGTTTCTTCCGTGTCTCGGAACGCTTGTAAAGCCATAGGATTCGGTTTTCATTTGAAGATATTTGGTAGTCGTTCTATTACCCAGAAGCTTGAAAGCCTGACAACCTAATCTTACCATGGGGTATCGTATTACCTATTTACTGGATTGTGGAGGTTAGATAGGTACATCATTGTAGCGATGAGTGAACAAACTTGATGATCGATATTTTTAAAGACTTGAATGACCACGGCCGGATATTGATCATTATTGAAATTAGGCTCAACTTTTTAAGCTTTGGTAATTTGTATGCACATCCCAACAAGCGGTTTCGACAATGAATGTGGATGGCCATAGATGTTAAGGACAATCAAACAGCGAATAGACAGAGTGAAGGATTATATGGCTAGAAAGAAGTAAAGCAGTTTACTGCTGAAATGACGATTTGAAGAGAGAGAGAAATATGGTAAAACAAGACATGATACGCCGACCACAAATAAATTCGGATAGTAGAATGATGATTATGCCAGCAAGTAAGAGTACAATGGATCGATGATTTAAGGTGGCTGACAGCGAATGCATACGAAATGCCCAAGACCGAGAGAGTTGGCGCTCTTTGGGGACGGCTTACATCCAGCAGAGGACGGCAATTGGCAATTGACAGCAGAAATGATAGGGAGTAGCTAGGTTAAAATGGCAGTGTCCTAGCCATAATTTTGTATGGACTGGAAGTCTGATGGAGCATATGAATCCTGGCGCGGATGCTACGTTATTGAAAAGGGAATGGAATGACCCTAAGATTGACAGAAGTCCTGAAAATGGTGGCTGGATTAGAATGGATGTGGAAGACGCATTGGGCCGCCATAATTAGCACATAATGTTTTCAGTGCTGGGGCATAGGCCTCTCTGTGAGAGGGAGTGGGCTGTCCACTAGGGTGGAGTGAAAAAAAAATTTGTTAAACTTTGTTACTCCTGTATCACCAATGGTTGATCGACATTGTTAGAGATATAAAAATAAAATTTCAAGTTCCTATGTTAACATCTTGAGGTGTCGCATCGAACTTGAAAGTTAAAGAAAATATCAAGATTTGTTTTTTATTAAAGTTTTTATTTGAGACAAACTATTCACCAAAATGAAAATATTGAAGCTTGGAATGAAGTATTGTACTTATAAATATACAAAATATATTAAATAAAAGCATTTTAACATTTCGAAGGTGAAGCTACAGACACTTCATTTTTTCTTAAAACATTGTGATTTTGTGACAATACTGGTAAGTCTTGTCTTGCCTTTATACTCGTGCGAATCAATCCATCTCTTGCCTCTGGCCCACAAACAGATGAAGAGGCCTCAGTAACGAGCTTGACGCACCGTTCCACTGCCTGAGTGTGGCAAGGTTACTTTTCAATTTGAAATAATTTACCACCTGAGGAAATCACGCTTGAAATTACTGCCTCACTATATTTCATGGTTCGTGAAGTCGTTATTTCTGTTCTAAAAATCACATTGTCGTCCTCGTCTGATGTTGCAACGAACGAACTTACTAGAAGACCAAAAAAGAACTGGATCAGAAGAAGTACTCGGGGTACAACGGGCTCTTTTTTTAAACTCATCATACTTTCTCTTTCTTGTCTCTTTACGGCAGATATATTTAATAGATACTTCATCAACAGACACAATCACTTCTTTTGTCTTTTAAAAAGGTTTCTTCGGCAACAGGGACTTTAATCACACACTTACAAGTTCTCTGGATTCACATTAACAAGTATAGCGATGTCAAATAAGTATGATTCAGATTTTTCGTAGAAAATTAGCTTTTTCTTTTCATTGTGTAATTTCTTCAGATTCTTGTATTTATTATATTAGGAAATGAATCTGGCAACTATTTGTTGATAGCTTATAATGGGAATTGACGCCTTGTTCCAATTTTTTCAATATCAACGTCTATTATTTCACACAAATCTTTCACTGCAGGATCTTTACCATTATTCAGTTTCAGTAAGTCATTTCATAATCACAAGTATGTTTTTATAAGATCACATAAGTTGGTAACACATTATCACTTAGTTTTATTGGATCGTCAAACAAGGGGCATCGCAAGTCTTTTCGAGTTTTTGTCATTTTATTGACGAATAACCAGACTTTTTTACACTTGTTTACACCACTTAATTGAGAAAGTTTAGGAAAATTATGCAAAGACGAACAAGTTAACCCTTTAAAATAATGTTAAATATAAGTTTTAATACATATAGATGCACAATAACATTAACGTGTAGGTACACGATGGACGTAAAAAATGTTTTTTGTTTCAAATTACTCTACTAGCGCGCCACCTCAAAATGAAGTCGTAGGGTTTTGATTTTTAGCATGAATAAAGCTTTTATGTACGGTCATCGGTTAATGATACAGGAAAAGTGAAATTCCAAAAAAGATTTTTTTTCTCCAAGTTCACTCCACCCTACTGTCCACCACGTGGAATGTCAAATGTCATATATTTTGGAATTTTATGTTCAGTACATGCCAGTTTCCTTATGATGATTTTCTTTACCGTTTTGGGAGTATAGATAAATTACCCAAAGTAACCTGGCTGGGTTTGTAACCACTAAGTCGGAGCTGTTACCACTGGGCCATCACTCTTCAACTTGCTTGATAGAGGTTTATTTATTATGCTATTTGCAGTCATCATTATTTACTACTATGGTTTAAAAATGTACAGAGTAATTATTTATTTACCTACCCTGACCTTTGACAACTATGTATGTAATAAATAATAGAGGTTCAGATAATTAAAACGCCATATTTTATAGTTGTTTTGTGCTACTACATAATTGTGTCTTGGATATATCACAAACCAAATGCAATCTGCCAAGAAATGGAAGGATACAACCCTGTATAATTATGTTTTGCGTAGTATTCACAATCTGGCAATGGCATACGTTTACAATCAGATGTAAGAACGTATCGGACGGACTTATGGATATAAGGAGGATTCGCCAAAATGAGTTCAAATGATTCCTCCCACCCCGGGCAGGGCCGAAGGGACTGTCAGACTCGTACTGACTAAAATCCACGGTGTACTTCAATAGCCCTTTACGTTCCGGGATCACAGTAACGAGAAAAGTCCAAGCGACCGCAGCGTCATTTAATCTATATAGTGTAATAAACATAGACTGCCTACTCAAGTTCGAAAGTTTTTTTTTTGGTTTGTCACCGGCACCGTCGTTGGACCATAGGCAATCTTTTTTCGAGTCCTGTGGTTTGGCAGTGATTAAAAAATAAGAGAAAGTTACGTTTTCGGAAGAGTTCCGAATCACGTTTCTTTTTTTATAATTACTTTTTTCAATTTAAATTTCTATCAGACCTTGCCAGGGTACAGATAAGAATAGTAATTCGAGTACAATCGCATCCACCTTGAATGTTTAATAAGGATGCAACTGCGTGAGTCATTCTTCGAGATAATGAGAGATGCATGCTCATTGTCGCTTCCATGCAATTTTAATATAGAACATTAATGAATGTGTAGAAATTGAGCCCTTTTCATTTCTACAATACATAGCTATTTTCCCTATGATACATGTGATTTCCTCAGACGTAAGTGTATGGTGTTATACACATCGTGTTATAAACTTTTACCTTTTTTTAATTATTTTTTTATGGTTTTTACTTTGAATGACAAGTCATATTTATAACTAATTCTTAGGGTTTTAGGATGATAATTTACATTTTTATCGATTATTATTATCCAAGTATCCTTTTCCTTCCTACCGTCAGTGTTAGCGTCATATTTATAACTAATTCTTAGGGTTTTAGGCTGAGAATTTACACTTTTATCAATTATTATTATCCAAGTATCCTTTTACTTTTACTTAGTACAACCACAAAAAAGGGTAAAATAACCTACAAAATAACTTTTCTTTCGGAAGTCGGTGGCAAAAAGACAACGAAATAAAAAAATAAAGCCACCGACTTCCGAAAGAAAAGTTATTTTGTAGGTTATTTTACCCTTTTTTGTGGTTGTTTTTGAAGTCGGTAATTTTTTTTTTTTTAAGTTTTTTATTTGTTTCAAAGACTACATACAGGGAACGAATTAATGTTTTTTTTTTTAAATAGGTGATGCTTAAAATATCGCATAACATTTCAAGGCGAGCTATCATAATCATTCCTTACAAAAATAACATATTGACACTTGAAAAAATTCAAAAATAACTTACCAGGTGTGAGATCTAATTTGTCTATATGGTCGCCGAGCACTGATGCCCAGCTCTGCAACTGGTCTAGTATACCCCAGGGCGTTGTCATGGCAACGGTGAGGAGGACCAGTGTGTGAGGGAATGTCTCCTCGCTGAGGGCAAACTTGAGGAGGTTTGTGTGCCCTGGATCACCGTCCAGCACCCATACACTGAGACGTGTTTGATCTGAGGAGGAACAGGATTTTTAGCATATAATATATTCCACAACTATCACACAATGCCATCTAGTCCCAAGCTAAGCAGAGCTTGTGTTATGGGTACAGACAACTGATAAACATACTTATATATTTTTAAATACAACTTAGTGTAGATAAATTACACCCAACATAGAACGAATGATCGTGCTCATCACACAAACATTTGTCCTGGGTGGGAATTGAACCCATGACCTCCGGCATAGCAGTCAGTAGGGTCACAAACCACTAGACCAACAGGCAAGTCATATATTTAGACACAATGGTTGATCAGTGACAACAGAATGGCAACAGAGTGGGATTAACGAATTTTCAAAACATTTAATAAACATGGACAATAACCTGTTGCCAGTCTTAATGATAGTTTTAGTGACTTAATATAACATTAGTTACAGAAAAACATTCTAATAGTTTTATGAAAACACACTCATCCTACTAATATTATAAATGCGAAAGATTGTGAGGATGTATCAATGTGTATGTAGGTATGTTTGGTACTCTTTCATGCAAAAACTACAGAACGGATTTAGCAAAAATTTGGTATACAGATAATTTATAAGCTGGATTAACACATAGGATAGTTATTATCCCGACTTTTATGTTTCCGTGGGATAATTTTCGAGATGTAGCGGGTGAAGCCGCTGGCGACAGCTAGTTTATTATATAAAGAAGAGTCAATGCAATATTGTAAATAAATTTTGTTTCATACAATAATACAGCTTTGCTAAAAACAAGAAGCATTATTAATGAACATTTTTAATAGAAAAATTAGGTTTTCTAAGCATAAAAGTTTAGATGCACTTCAGAAACCTAATGTATAGATCAATTAGTTAATTTTTTTTCCAAAGAGATACCTATTCCTTTTACTTTTTGTAGCAGAAATTGTTACTTTATGATTGTGAGTCAGTCTACATGATGACGATCCTATAGGAACATCACAACCATTAACCTGTCTAATGTCGCCTTTAAAAATGTAAAACTTTCTTTAAAACAATCTCCAAATGTCCAGTGATCACCATAATCACACAAAATTTTTGATACAATGGATCCTCATAAAATCAAAATCAAAGCATTTATTTCAAGTAGGCCAGTTACACGCACTTTTGAATTGTCATAGACAAATAAAAATAATTTAAGCATTTAAAAGTTATGGTGCTATGGTGCTTTAAGGCAAAAACTGAAAGTGCCGTAGATGCCCGTTCGAAGAAGTAGATATCTATGGAGAAGAAGGGCAAGAATCTCCATAAGGATGTTTGAGGGGTTAATTCTAGTTATAAACTATCTGGATACTATATCTCATTCAAACCCCCTCCGTAATTTTAGTGTGAAAGAGAAACAAACGGCCATCCATCTTCTTATTGGAATTTATAATATTTTTGTTACATGTATCTCTAAATTTATGAAACAGAAAACCTATTATGATGCATTTTCATGGTGTTTATGAAACAGAAAACCTAATTATGATGCATTTTCATGTAACAAATTAACCAGAAGTCAACAACACAAGTGTTTGTCTAGGCATAGTGTGGAACTAGACATAACAACACACATTTAACAGATGATTCATAGAGCAAAATCAATATTTCTGAGACTTAGTCATAACAGATTCTAATAGGAATTGATTGATATTTAGATACTTATGTTTAATAAACAATTTAGTGGTGTTTTGTATGTTTTAAGAGTTTATATGAATAATAAGAAAATGTTGGTGTGTATTAGAGTAGAAAAATCATACTGATTTTTTTTCTGAATGTAGGTTATTGTGAAGTTATAACATTTTGCTATAAAAACTAGGTTGTAAAGCAACAAAAACACACACTTACCATCTCGATATTCATCTCTAACGTCTATGTACGCATATTCGAGTGCCGAACCTTTTTTAGGGTCTTCAACACCTTGTAATTTCGCTACCAAAGTAGTTTTACCAGTCTCATTGTCACCCAAAACTAAAACATTTTTGTTTGAAGGTAGTTTTGTGTTCCCTTGGTTTTGGACCTCTTCTAGAATCGAAGACCTGCAAAAATGACGAGCATAAAGTATTCCTTGTCATCAACATCGCGAGGTTGGTACTGTGACGGGAAAGTGTACACAAATGTGCGGATTTGTCGCCGTGTGAGAATGTTTCGCTGTTATTTTACATACAAAGGTAGACAACGCAGCTAGGTCACATATTTCTCAGCTTCATAGGCTTGACATCACGTAGGTGTGACACATTGGATCCCTATATGGGGAGTGCATGTTACCCGTAAAATTAACAGTGAACCGTTACCATAGGTTGTCCTTGACGTCTCCGTTTTCTTTCTTTTTTGATTTAAGCCCATTAGCCTGGCCGTTTGTCTCCATTCTTCAGGTACGATAGAAGATAACAACGGCACAGAAAGGCTTTTCTTTCGTTTTCGTCTCTTCTGCCGTTCATACGTCACTCTCGCGATGATGCACTTGTTGCCAGAAGTGAGAATTGCTTTTATACTGTTAGACGTGTTGAAGACGAAACTTGTTAAATGATCCTGTTATTCGTTTTTTTTTACTTGATTGTAAAGTAAATATTACATTTTTAGATTTGACATGACAAACATAGTATCTGTCCTTAAAAAAACCATTCAAAATTCAAGTTTCAATCCGGATATTTTTGACAAATGTATTTTACTTATTCTACTGGCAACAATTTGATGTTTTAGTTTTGTTTATGGTTTAGTGGAGCGCTGTCCAATATCGACTAAACAATACGCTTTGTTGCAAAGAAGTTATAACTATTTGATAGAGAATAAATGAAGTTATAATTAATCACCTAATGTTTGTAATTGATTTCAGAACAACAATATGCTTTTTATTAATTTTTCAATAATCATATAAACTTGAATTTAAAAAAAGTTTCAATAATCGACTAACAATCTGAAGTGAGTGCAGTTGTCATTACCATAGATCATAGAGTTACTAAACATTGAAACAGACAGTCCTTCACCTCTACCAGCCACTGTTTTTTTCCAAAGTCACTGTCAGTCAGACGCTGTCAGACACGAAATACATAATAATCGGGGATTTATTTTGTAAGGTCAATAAAACTCCGTAGCTTAGTAATATTATAGTGGTATCACACAGTTAGCTCCTGAGTGCAGTGGAACATAACAGTTAAAAGTTCAAAATGTCTCGACAGCCAAGAACTGGTAAAAAAACTAATTTATCTCAGGTGAGTCATACACATTATTTGTACGTTCTTAGGGTCTTGTCCGGTTCTAATAGAGTGTTTAATGTGTGTTTATTTATAGGAACAAGTCATTGTAGTTATGAAGCAATCAATCTTAGTTTGAGGTTAATCTTTCAAGAAAATTGTCAGCTGATTTGGGTTTTGTAAACAAAGGCTTGTTCATGTTGTGATCTTTAGTTGAAATAATAATAATTGTTGTATGTTGAAGCCAGTCTTTGTGTAACTTAAAATAAACATTGTTACCACAGGAAGCCCATTGTTAACCACTTACTTACTTTACTTTCTGTATTTGATTCCCTGGACAAAATGTTTGTGCTAATAATAACAATGGCTTCCATTAATAAAGTCTGTAAATTACCTTTATGGTTGGGTTATTACCCAGACATGTGTAGGATGTATGTAGTAAGGAATGATATAATCCTTTCATTATTTCAATTGATAAATGAGTCTCATAACCTTATCCAAGATAATCCTTTGTTGTCTGGTCTAAGGAATGCTTAAACTTGAAATTGATTGGTGTCACACTTACTGGAAATCATAAATATACAAAAAAAAAACTTTATTTTTATTTTAATGTTCCTTTTCATACCATTAGTTTAGGGTCATTAACCCTTGGGAAAGAAAGATTTTTTTAAATTTTGCATTAGCCGAACACGATCTCACCTTTCATAAGGAAGCATTTTCCCTTTTTCATTGCTTTTATACATTTGATAAAAGACTGATGAGGCAACCAAATGAGGGTATACCTAGAGGTAAACCTTATATTTATCAATAGATGAGTGATAACATTGATTAGTATGTTAATATGGTCTTGTCCGGTTGCTAATAGACTGCTTAATGTAGTGTTTATTTATAGGAACAAGTCATTGTCTTATGAAGCAATCAATCTTAGTTGATTTTATCTTTCAAGAAAATTGTCAGCTGATTCCGGTTTTGTAAACAAAGGGTTGTTCATGTTGTGATCTTCAGTTGAAATAATAATAATTGTTGTATGTTGAATCCAGTCTTTGTGTACTTAAAATGAACATTGTAGACCACAGGAAGCCCATGTTAACCATACTTATAGTCTGTATTGTTCATGGTCAAAATTTTGTGCTAATAATAACAATGGCTTCCATTAATGTCTGTAAATTACCATTAGTTGGGTTATTACCCAGACATGTGTAGGATGAATGTAGTAAGGAATGATATAATCCTTTCATTATTTCAATTGATAAATGATACTCATAACCTTATCCAAGATAATCCTTTGTTGTCTGGTCTACTTGCTTAAACTTGAATTTCTCTCTGTTAACTTACTGGAAATCATAAATGCCTGTGTAGCAAAAAAACACATTTTAATGTTTTTCATACCTATAGTTTAGGGTCATTAACAATGGGAAAGAAAGAATTTTTTGTTTGCATTAGCCGAACACTATTCACTTGTTAAAAAAAAGTGGCCCATTTAACTCATTTTGTGGACAACTCACGCTTGACCAAAAAAATTGAAACGCCAAAATTGGTGATATCAAAAAAGAGCTAAAGGTTCCTAAGAAAGTTTTCCATGTATCTCTTATGGATTCGGATTTCTCCCTTTTGGCCAATTTTAAAGAAAGACCCTGTATAGTTCATCTTTGTTTGGTTTATGGGTATATCTGTTTGGTTTATCTTTTCAATTTCCGTTTTGTTACAGTTTGGTCTCATAGACATACCAGACGTAAACGATGATGATGAGCCCCTGGACCTGTCAGATGATGACTTCGACTTGGAAGCAGAACTGGCTGCTATCAGCGGGGGTGGTGGTCAGAAACCTAGGCCGAGGAAACCTGCACCAGCACCCGCGGCTAACTTGGATGCGATGATAGCAGAGAGCTTAAAAGATGTTCCTTCTGATGATGAAGGGTCTGGTAAGACAATGTTTTATTTTTTAATGGTTTCCCCTGCGTGTGGGTGTCGAAACTTGCTGCACGCGTTGCATCGGGATCCTATCTCTATTCTACCAAGAAAAGGCAAAGTTATTTATCGTTATTTCTACAAAAATCGACTGTTTTTTTGCACAAATATGACACCATTCGTACACTATTGAAGAAAAGAACGTTTATTTTTCATATTTTTTACATTACCATGCTTAAAACGATAAAAAATATTTCTACGTTCTGTCATTTTGTCTATTCTTCCGTCGACAAAACCCCTTTCTGCGGCGCCATGCTATGCTGGGGCCATGCTGGTGACACAATTTCAGCCAATTGCCATCTACCTACTTTTGAAAGTAAACTTCCCCCAAAGAGTGCCAACCATCCCGATTCTTGTCTGTCCGCATCCATCCGCTGCCAATAGTCTAAAGCCTGTAATATCCAGAGTCGTCTTTTCCAATGGGTATTCATAAAATACAGATCGAAATGATCTTGCAACGCGTGTTAAAAAAAGGCCCCAGTGCCGGATTAGCCATATAGCAGGAAGAGCTAAAGGTTCCTAAGAAAGTTTTCCATGTATCTCTTATGGATTCGGATTTCTCCCTTTGGCCAATTTAAAAGAAAGACCCTGTATAGTTCATCTTGTTTGGTTTATGGGTGATCTGTTTGGTTTATCACTTTCAATTTCCGTTTTGTTACAGTTTGGTCTCATAGACATACCAGACGTAAACGATGATGATGACCCTGGACCTGTCAGATGATGACTTCGACTTGGAAGCAGAACTGGCTGCTATCAGCGGGGGTGGTGGTCAGAAACCTAGGCCGAGGAAACCTGCACCAGCACCTGCGGCTAACTTGGATGCGATGATAGCAGAGAGCTTAAAAGATGTTCCTTCTGATGATGAAGGGTCTGGTAAGTTAATGTTTTATTAATTACTAGGTTCCCCTGCGTGTCGAAACTTCTTTCTGCACGCGTAGCGTGGGGATCCTATCTCTATTCTACCAAGAAAAGGCAAAGTTATTTATCGTTATTTCCACAAAAATCTACTGTTTTTTTGCACAAATGTGACACCATTCGTACACTATTGAAGAAAAGAACGTTTATTTTTATATTTTTTACATTACCATGCATGCAAGGAGGCTATACGCCGGCGTCGTATTAGCGACCACTAAAGCTGGTCGCATGCCATGCGAATCGGCCAACCTCCTAGCTGGATTGCTGCCCTAGGATCTGGAGGCGACTGCCCTCCATCGCGTCTATGAGTGGCGCGTGGAGGCGCAGCGCCGGGGTGTATCCGCGCTGCTTCGAAAAGTGAAGGCACAGGGGGCCCTCTAGAGGGCCAAACATGTGGGGGTCGCGAGACTTATATCATTACCGTGACCCCGGAACGTAAAGGGCTATTGAAGGACACCGTGGATTTACCGCTAAAAAAGAGGCAATGTAACTCTAGGGCCCCGTGGCTACATTTGCTACGGGCCCCGCACCGGCTTAATCCGGCACTGCAAGGCCCCCAATAGTTTAAATACAACCCTGTTTCCTTTGGCCTAGTTTCGTATCCATTCAATCCTGATTCTTGAGTGTAAGTCATTGAACTCCACTTGTTTTAGACCTGACATGTTTAATAAGTACATTGTTATAATTAGCATGAGAAAACCGCTTGCCTTTGTTTATTTACTTTGCATACCAAAACAAACAGTCCACAGTTGCACGTCATTGAACCAACATGAGTGAGTGCTTTTTCGTTTTATTTGTTTTACTGACATAATACAATTTTCTTTCTCCGTCCTCCCTTTAAGTGCGTACCTATACGCCGTACGGCATTTCATATAATTGTGTTACATGTCCTTTTTTCCGAAATGACTGAACCAATTTTAATGCAACTTCACACAATCAGGATACCTACATAACTAGTAGGTCTAAAATCGTGGAGTGAAACAACGAAAGTACCAAAAAAGTAGATAAAGGTGTACCTAAAATTTTCCTCATTTCGTCAATTATGTTTGAGCGCCATGTGATTAGAAGCGAGACTTGCCATAAATTGGGCATGAATCTAATCAGAGATTGTATTTTTCACCTTTTTTAGTGGGGGCATAGGCTGAAATTGGTTTTTCGGTGATCGGTAATATTATGTTGTGTGATTGCGTAAATAATGCAAATATATACGATAGCAGCAATCGCTAGTGATTTGTTTTCATTTATTAAAGAGTTCCCTCGATTTCTTTAGGATCCCATCTTCATATCTTGGCCTTGACCTGACGATTATGGGACCACCTTGGAAGTATAACCTCCCAATATAAGACTTTTTCAAATCGTTCCAAGAATCTAAACTCTCCGATCTGGCAATAGAACCAGAAACACAAGTTCATTTAGATCTCTAACATCTATCCTTATTTCAGGCGATGACGACGACCCAGACCTTCTAAACGAGCTCCAAGAACTAGGCATAGCTGATGATGACGAGGCGCCGACCCCTCCTGCCCGCACATCCAGGCCTGCGCCCCCTCCCCCCGGAGCCCCACTCAGCACAGACAGCAGTACTATAAGCATGTTACAAGACAGAATAACCAATTACACAGTAGCTGAGAAAAATGCTAAAACAAATGGCGAGAGCAGTCGGGCGAGGAGGTAAGTTTAGATTTTAAGTCAGATTTTTTGCGGATAAAAACTTCAGACAGGTTTTGAGTGTGAGAACGTACTTAAGTATTTGTTCCTTTTTCTGTTTGAAAAGAGAAGATCTTCTGACCGTAATGCTATTCTATACCGCTGATTAATAATAATGTTGGTGGCTTATTTGATCCTGATCTCTGTAACCAATCAACGACCGAATAATGTCTATGTTGATCTTAAAAGACGTGCTATCAGATGCAGCCGTCTTTAACAAAGGAACGGAATTTGGAGACTGAAGAGATTGGGAGCCATCGTCGAAAGCTAGGCAGCGCTGTACAAACGGCTTTATCTTTATAGAATAACATTGCTAGCTTTGCAGACGGGTGCTTTGTCTGCCCAAGAAAAGTTGTCGGGTTTTGCTATATAAGTGTTCACAACTCGCGAAGACTTTAATGTCTAATAACGCGATGCAGGATTTTTAGACTTAAGTTTTTCTATTTCAGATGTATTTTTGTTGTCGGCTCAAAAAAAAAAACACTTTTCCAGACAAAAAAATCGTTTCACGTGCAATCCTAAAGCGCCATTATCGTCCCTTATGATAGGGACGAAATCTTCGGAGGCGTCTTGCGTTTGCAATGTGTGTTTGAATCTGTATACTTAATGGTTTTATAGAGGTTGTGTCAGGTTTCAAGAAACCTAATGCGTGGGTTTTAGATCAGACATCTTAAAGTCGACGGAAAGTGGAAAGCCTATGTTACTTTATAAGTCTGACTTTTTCAAAAATAGATTATAGCTAATTAATGACAATAGTAGATTAACTAGCTGATTAAATAAATCCGCAAAGAAATGATTGATTGATTGATTTAATGCCGTTGTCAATATTTTGATGCAAAGGAGCTTGGTTGCCAAATTGAAATGGTCGATAGAAGGTGTCATTTGCTATCCTTTCAGATCCCTTAACACCCCTTGCCCTGTGGATTTTTTTTAAATCGACTTTTTATTGTTTTACTAAAAAAGACCCAAAGTTTACATTCAAATGTTTTCTTTTTAATATCGGTGTAGACTCTGAACTTTAATTTTATTTAGATGTGTATTGTTTAAGAGTACTTTTAAATACAATATGAGTGACATAAGGCACCTAGTTTTCTTTGAACACTCGCAAAGTTAAAACATAAATTAAAGCTGTACATGTTACAGCTGTTCATATGGCTACAGTAAAAAAACTAGAAGCGACTGGGATCTTCCCTCCTAATTAATTCTCCAGTCTATCCGTAATGATGTGCCAATTTTAAAAATCTTTTAACAACTTTGTGAATTCACTAGAATTGTGAATCGATCACCCAAGGCTGATATTCAAAATTAATTATTTTCTTTTTTTTGATACCTGGCAAACCTATAAGTCTTATCTCATTCATAATAAGGTAACATCTGCCTCGTATCTCTATGTTTTTGTAGGATTTACTTGAAAAAAAAAAGAAATTTTAACGTTTATTTCATAATCCTGCTCGAAATGTTGGCCTCTGTTGCGAATGTAGGCCCGATATCTATTTAGACAGTTGTTGTCGAAATCGTTAAAAATTTTTTTTTAGCTTGGTAAAATCATCAAACGAGTCCTCCCACCCCGGGCAGGGCGGGAGGGACTGTCAGACTTCTACTTGACTAAAATCCACGGTGTCCTTCATTAGCCCTTTCTGTTCCGGGGTCAGCGGTAAGGAAATAATCCCGCGAACGGCAGGCTTTGGCCCTCTGAGAGGGGCCCCGTCATTATGCTGAGGCTCTTTACGCACGTGGGACACAACGCGCCGTCGACCGGGCATGGTCCATTATTGAGTTAAAATACTGATGCCCGTGCCCCGTATTTCTTAGTGGATTGAATACCGCTTCCATACGTTGGACTAGTAACTCCCTAGATGGAACGTCCGTTGCACCTATACCAGCCCTTTGGGACGTCTCTAGAAATAAAGTGTAACGAAGTTAGATTTGGGGAACGTGGCGGCCATGGAATAGGGCCATCGCGTCCAATACCCATTGTGGAACATGTTTTTCCACAATGCGTAATTTTGTTAAGATATTTCCCCACAGTTAAACGCCAATGCGCAGGACAGCAGTTTTGAAATACCATGTGCAAACGTTCATTAAACACGGGCACATCATCGGTCACTAATTTTAGCGGGATTTGTAACAATTATCAAATAAATGTTAAAAAGCAATTTTTTTTTACACGTAAATCCCAAGATAACATAGAGATACGAGACAGATTATTTATAGATAAGATTTATAGGTTTGTCAGGTATCATTTCAAGCAAAAAAAATGTTTAAAATCATAATTTTGTTTGTCAGCTTTAGGCACTCGATTCACAATTCTAGTGAATTCACAAAGTTGTTGCAAAGATTTTTATGGCATGTGGCACATCATTAGCAAGGGGATAGACTGGAGAATTAATTAGGGAATTGGAAGATCCCAGTCGCTTCTAGTTTTTCTTCTGTAGCCATATAAACAGCTGTAACATAATGCAGCTTTAATTTATGTTTTAACTTTGCGAGTGAATTAAAAGAAAACTAGGTGGCTAATGTCACTAATATTGTATTTAAAAGTACTCTTAAACAATACACATCTAAATAAAATTAAAGTTCAGAGTCTACGACCGATATTTAAAAAGAAAATTGCATTTGAATGTAAAATTTGGGTCTTTTTTAGTAAAACAATAAAAAGTCGATTTAAAAAAAATCCACAGGGCATGAGGGGTGTTAGGGGGTCTGAAAGGATAGCAAATGACCCCTTCTATCGACCATTTCAATTTGGCACACGATGGACCAAACACCCTGTATTGATGCAAAGGAGCTTGGTTCTAATATTATTGGTAGTGGTTCTTAGGACCTGCAAATTCACGTTTTCCTTTGAAATACGTGGAATAATTTCAAAAAGAAAAATTTGTGATTGTCTAGCACCACTTGACGGTAAGACCGCTATCCTACTGTCCTAAAAGTTTAGAGACAGTTTTATCAAATGGCGGTTTTTTAACGAACAGCTTTATTCGCAACAATTATTTTAATCTTCGTTTTCTGCGCTTCATAATTAGCTGTAAGTACAGTGATGACCTATAGTTGTTTATTTCTGTAGTTTGAATTTTATAAAACACAATTTGTACAGACGTTCATAATTTTATTATCAGTGTGTGTTTTATGCATGTTTTTTTAATTCCCTGGAGCAAAGAGCAGCATTGGGACACATCTTAGGTTGTTAAAACCCTTTAGTTTAAAATTTAGACAAGATACGCTCAAAATATAACTAAAACCAGTCGAAACAGCTAAAATAGTATTTTAAAAATCTTCTGAAACGTTGCAGCACTCTCTTGAAAGAAAGAAACGTGTATTTAATAATTACGGGTTGCTTTTACAAGTATTTCTGAACGTTAACCTCATTGAGAACACTGCTACGTACACAGAGTAAGGGCTCATTCACCTGAGACCTGTCATTTGTGATTCGTTAAAACACGCTACGTCGGTTAAGGCACAGGGGGGCTATTACAACGTCCTTAAGCCAGGCTTGTTCCAGTGAATGAACGAGATGCCGCTAGACGACTTGTATAGCTCTGTCACTTTCACTTGCCGAAATAAGCCTGGTTTTAAGACGTTGTAATACACCCCCCCCCCCCAGAAGGCCTAATTCTCAAAATGGCAATTAAGTTGCAAAAGGACAGGGTTCTCAAAATAGCAAATTATCTAAAAGCCTATTTAAAAAAAAAAGGCTAATTCTGTAAAAGCATAATTCTCTCTAAGGAAAACATTATTGGCTTTGATTTGGGCAATTTGTGATTGTGGATAAACTTTCATGTAAGTAAAGAATTTTTACATTTTAATGATTCTTCAAAACACTTACTATTTACGTACATAAACTTATGCCTATTTTTATAAGGGTTAGGCAGAAACGACAGTGAATCCTGCTATGATCGATTCTTTTCATCAAAAATTTGTGTTTTAATTTAAACAGCATTTTTAAAGAAGATTCGTGGTATAAGACTAGACTGTCATTTTGACAATTTCTGATACGTGAACACGGTATTTAAGGCCATAAGTGTCTTCGCCGTCAAAAAGAGAAATAATCGTGAACGTTTCATGAATCGAAGTTTCATCAAACGTCTCGTGTGAAGGAGCCGTAAGGTCAGACGGTCAAAACGAATGCGTACATTATCTTAATAATGTTTGTTTTTATTGTCTTCTAGTTAGTAAGTTAACGTAGTTACGGAGCTTTGTTATTATTTTACTTTTTTTTTTTTCTGCTATTACTCGTGGCTTCAAAACGTGAAGCGCAGCTAATTAGCTTTTAAAAATTATGTATAGTTATACCACAGGTTATACTAGCTGAGGCTTTACCACGAGCTCTTAACGCGATCCAGTTTAGGCTGTGGGAAAGAGACAGAGCTATACGAGTCGTCTAGCGCCATCCCTTTTCCACGGCCTAAAATGGATCGCGTTAAGAGCTCGTGGTAAGGCCTCTCTTCCCCACTTCCCCATGTTTTCTCGTCTGCTGCCGTAGTCTGTGCTTCTGCTCGGATTCTATTGACCGTAGCATCATGCTATAGGTACATATAGCCTATAGACTTTAAAAGTAATTTTTCAATTCGAACCAGTTATTCCTGAGATTAGCTCGTTCAACCAGACAAACAAACTCTATACCTATAAAATATTAGTAAAAATTTAAAGTTAAGAGCTAAAATTTAAAAAAAATAAGTAACTGATGTTATAAAAATGTGTATATGTGTAGGTACTTATAATAATAATTTGAATTACGAAATTAATAAAACTGAACCGTATGACATTGATAATTTTGTACACATATAATCTTCCTGGGTTTCCGCGTAATTATACCTACAAATTCTTTATCCTGTTATTAAGTAACGAGTATATTAAATGAGAAATTATAAAACAGTTGCATAGGTCTATTTTTTGATAAGTGATGATATGATCAGTTACTTAAGATAAGATTTAAAGCAAAATATTGCATTTTGATCTGTATTTCTTCAAGTAATCTGTATTTTGTAGGTTGTAATCAAGGAAAAAAATCCTATTAAAATATTGCCACCTTTCAGCTCTGCCATCAGATCAGCTTCATGTAATCATATTGCATTGAATTGTCACGCGAAATATAGGGTAGAAGGTAGGGTATATAGGGTGACTGGCAATTAGTGTACGATACTTTAACAAGTGATGCTCATGATAACACACAATTTTTACTATGGGAGCAAAGCCGTAATCGTAACAAAAAATATCAGCTGTTCAGTACATTAAGCAAACATAAATGTACTAAACAGCTGATTTTTTTTTCGCGTTTTGAGGTTTGTTCCCATAGTTAAAGTTGTTGGTTATTATGAGCACAATCACGTGTTTAAGTATCGTACACTAATTACCAGTCACCCTATATGCGTGCAAAATTTCAGCTCAATCGGAAACTGGGAAGTGTCTCGCAAGATTTGATCACAGAGAGAAAACGGGATAGGTGAAATTAAATTGCAAAGATATTACTGTTGCTATGTGATGTGAACACGCTAATAAGTTCTCACAATTTATGATAACCACAGCGACCGACTTGTTTGTATTATGTCTATGAGTCACTGATGTTGATGATTCTGAGTCATTTTAAATAGGGAACGAAAAAGTTTAGGCAGGGCTGGATTAACATCAAATGTTAAATATTTTTTGGTTGCTAAAATCAGCAAATGAGTCCTTTCCGCATCGTGTGGCAATTGTGGACTAAGAATCTACCCGGTTCTTTTGTTTGTACTTCGCGTTCGAGGGCCACGGTATTTTGCTTAGACAGCGTCGCGCTCCAAATGTTGGTAAACTCACCCAGACATAGGAATTATTCAAAGAGCGAAGCAAGAAAATATAAAAAAAAACTTTTATATTTATCGAATGTCTTTCATACTTTTTAATGTTTTGATAAGCTCAAGTCTCGTTCAAGGCGGTCAAAGTGGGTTTCTTAGAAATGGTACTTGAACTCATTTATTGAGTGATGAAAGGATCACTTGTGTTTTACTATAGACGATTTCAAAATAAAAGGCTGGATTTATTAAATAATTATGGTTTACAAAAAATTTAACATAAGTGTAGATGTTCTGTAACATAAAATCGATTAGGCCTAAGTTCAGAAGTTTTAAACAACATTATTTGTTATTTTTCAATTTGTATAAGGACATTCCGTGTTTGTGGTCTTGTGGTTAGGCCGAATTAGCTAAAATTATCTCGCGTGAATCACTGCTTTATTGGGTTGAATTGACGCAGTTGACCGCAAATTTAAACCTTACTCGGAAGAATAATTTTACTTATGAGGTTATGATTGATATAATATATATCTTTATTATTAATCTTTATTCACTTTAGTTAAATTTATCTTTATATTTTACGTGCTTGTTAGATCCTACGTTTTCTAATATACTTGTCCTATTTCTATCCGTGGGAACCTGTTATTGGCTCTGTGTTGCATGTTACCACTGATAATCATTTGTTATAGCTGTTGGTTCTCTTTAAATAAATAAATAATCGAAAGTTGACAAGATGAGGCATGCTAACGAGAGAAGTTGTATTAATAGGGGAAATATCTTTGTTCAGAAGTGGGGATGGACACTAGGTATAGGCTCTCCGAAAAATACAATCATGAGATTTTTAATTGACTTCCAAAAAAGGAGGAGGTTATGTTGTATTCTTTGAGTTTTTATGTGTTTTAGTTCAAATTATCTAGGGAACACGCGTCCTTCAGACAAAAAAAGAAAACAAATTACTAGATAGAACTAAAAACCAACATTTAAATAATTAAAAAACGCAATGCCCTCAACAACTAGCAAATCGTGACCTTAAATGACCCAAGGGAATATCGATTGCCGCTACCCCGCCCAGAATGTCTTGAAATTAAGTACTTACATCAATCTGTAAATCAGTCTAAATTTCGTCCTGGGAGGGTATTACAACTTCTTAGAACCAGGCTTATTCCGGTGAGTGAAAGTGACAGAGCTATACAAGTCATCTAGCGCCATCTCGTTCACTCACTGGGACAAGCCTGGTTTTAAGACGTTGTAATACCCCTCCTGAACTCTGTTCTAACCTATATTTAGGCTGCATCATATTGCCATGCGCAACAAGTATAGAACTCCTGGTAATACAGCACGTACTTGTTGCTTAAACCATGAAGGCATTCGTTCCAAGTAAAATACTGATATTTAGTTGCATTCAGTTAGACTGAAAGCCTATGTTCAGCAGGTGACGTCTTACGGCTGATATGATGATGATGATGATGAGACTGAAAGCCCCAACATAGTTGAGTTAAAGGATAATTTGCCATTTTGAGAATCAGGCCTTTCGAGAATTTGTCATTTTGAGAATCAGACTTTTTTGAGAACTGTCCATTTTAAGAATTAGGCTTTCTCCGCCTAAACAATTTTCTCCACTTTTTTTATTTAGTACTTTAGGCCAATAGTAATTCGTCAAATCAAATAATCTTAACCTTTAATATTTTAGAACGTTTTCTAATTATTATTAACATGAAATGCCAGCCACAATTTCGTCATAACTGAAAAAACTATTTCAAATCGTCAAAACAACACTATAGGTGGAAACATAATTTTATCAAACCTACATGTTTTGCCTCATTAAGCCTTTATTAACCGAGAGAAAACCTTTAAACCCAGAGAGAGAGAGCCTTTAAAAAGATATTTAACGCTTTAAAACTAACAAATTCCATTCCAAACTACATTGTTTGACAATAACATACCAAACAGTACTTCCCTGAAAATCCTTTTCAGGGTAGGAGGGTGCCTAATTCAAGCTGCAATGTTTATATTTACGTGACCGATATTCCGTCCATATCAAACTAGGTCATAGTTAGGCTATCTAGGGTCCGAATTAACAGTTGAGCGCGGAGGCTTGGCGCGGAAGCATCGCTGAGTGCATCGGAAGACTTCAAACTGGAGCCTTATTACAATTTCACTAAAAGATGAGTATTATCTTTTATGGTCTCTTAATGTCTGTGGTTTTAAGGCGTAGATAATATTTGATAGATTTTTCTGCAGTCGCGTCTATATTTAGAACAACCCCTTGCATTTCCGATAGTGCGCAATAAATATTGTATCTATTGATCTAGGTTTGCGCTTTGTGTTTTGTCTTTTATTTTTTGACCTTTAGAATCGTTTAGCTTCTGTAAACTAGAATATTCTGAGGTCCCAGCTTAAGGTAAAAAAAAAAAAAATTGCACAGCCATACAAAGCTCGGCAATGATTTTGTTAAATAACAAATAACTGAAGCTAATTTTAAATTGGGATGCCTTTGCGTTATATCAAAACATACTTATTTTCTGTATTTTCACACCATATCACAAGTTAGCCAAATGCAATTCATAAAACCTTTTTTTTCTAGACTCACATTTTAAAAATTAACTAACTTTATGGCATAGCCATTAATAAATTTGTTAAGTTAGTGCACTACTTAATATAATCCTAGAAATGGGCGCCAAATGGAACCCATCATGGAAAACATCAATTTAATGGAAGCTTTCGAGAACCTCAATGAAAGTCTTATTAGTTTTCGTCTGCATCTAAACAAAGTACATTGAACGCAGACTGATAATAATATTTAGAAAGGTCTTTGTGCTTAAATCTGTCTAGACGTCTGCGAGGGTTTAGGGGTCTCTTTGTTTTCATCTTAGTTGAAATCAAATGTGGACATACACTGAAATTCAAACTGTGATTTCTGGGTAAAATAAAATTGCCATTTTATCCGGAAATTCTGACTATTTTTATATTAGATTAGATTAAACTTGTATGTAGTCAATATAATACATAACATAACAATACCTATGATGTATCAATAACTTCATGCGCTAATAAATATTTCGCCAGTTATAACTTCTTACATTCGCAGTAGCTTTAGTACCTAAGTTCTAAAATACATATATCCACATGGAGACATAAGCAGCCTTTTACCAAGTAATTCGGGTCGTAAATCTCCGTTGCATCCATTAAACTTTGTCATTAAAATGGCGTTCGACACAGATACGACTTGACGTATGCACAGAGGCTGCAAGACGCATGCGCGATGACCCAGCACTGATGAAAATAAAAGTTTCATACTCTGTCACAGTTCTAGACTTGCTTAGGGGGGGATTTTAGCCACTGAAAACACAACTGTTGTGATGTTTTACGTGTTTAGAAGTCACGGTAACATTACAGATTTAATACTCTTCCATCTAGGATGTGGAACTGCGTATTACGATTGACTTCGTGTGTCAGATGCGAGGGAAGCAAAGCTTTTTCGTCACTTTAGACATTTGACCTTTTATAATTAACATTGCAACCTTTCTCCCTCCTCTGAAAAGTATTCAGGACAGGATAATGTAGTACCGTTCTAAAACAACTGAGAGTTGACTTTATACAACACCCTTTTTAGCTGTTTTCTAATCCTGAAACCTAAAGCATTCTATTATTTTACCTCCGGTAGGTTCAACCGGGGTCTGAAGACTCTACAGGGGCTTCTAAAGGATGCAGTAGCCGGGAAACCCATAAAGATCGAAGATATTCCTCCACCAGTGATGGTGGGGAAGGCTACGGATAAGCCGCAGCCGGCTCCGTCCATCCCTGAGGATCCACAACCACCTCCTGCTGCAGAGGTGCCACCGGCAGAGGCTGAGCAGCCCCTCATAGACTTGGGGCCCTCTGAACCTCCTCAGCCAGAGCCTACTTCTCCTCAACCTGACACCAGCAATGGTACAGCATCGGGGAATGGAAATGCTAAGAGATATCAGGAATTACAGCTTATTTTGGGTACGTTTTGAATCAGTTTTTAGTCCATCCAGAATGAATTTGTTCACCTTTTAAAATCAGTCTTCGGGAAGAAAATTAGGGGACCCTAATATTAAAGAGTTTGTTTATTTGCTTTCAGCCCGCCAAAACGAATTCAAGGCAGCAGCTCTTCAAGCGAAGAAGCAACAGGATAAGTACATGGCTCTAGGATATATGAAGGTCGCTAAGCAGTTCGACACCGTGGTGGAAGCCCACAATGCTGGCCACGAAATGGATCTGAATGAATTGCCAACTGTGGAACTCATAACAGCTTCGCTAGAACATGATCGTGTTCAACAACAGCAAGATGTCGTCCAGCGATCTGCTGGTTCGTGAATTAATAAACTTTTTTTTATCTGGCCATAGATAGTTCCCCTCTTTTTTTTCTTCGACAAGCTCTATACCTGATAAATCTGCAGAAAAACGGCCAGTATTCAACAATTAATAAATGTTTTGAAATGAGAGAGAGTTTCATTATGTTTGTTTTGGTTATGAAATATTGAGCTGGTTGCATAAGAAAAGTAGAGAACTCTAGCAGACATAGGAAAACATAGTAGTACCCTTTAGAAAAACAAACAATACATTACTGAGGAGGGGAGCCTAGCAATGGAAATATGCAATAATGCCTCTTATTTCGGGCAAACTGTTGCTAAACATTGCTTTCTGTAACATCTAATGTTGCTGGACATAATCTTCCGCAAATTTAGTATAATATGACTGCGAAACTTAAATATTACCACCAAAAACATGTTGGTGTATCATTAAAACATGTTAACACCTATAAAACTTATTTTTCTAACATTAAACATGTTGTAGAAACAATGGTAAACTGTTTTCCGTTAAAATATTGGGCTATTTAGTAGCAACTAGCATTGCCAAAAAAAAAAAAAAAAAAAAAAATGTACCTATGACATTTGATGGATGTCAAATGTTTTTTTTTTTTTTAATTTTTTAAGGGCAGGGTCTGGGGTGCTATGACAGGAAACCTCCACGTGGGTGGACTAACCTCTCGGATACGTCCGGGGGGAAGACCAACTGATGGGATTAACTGTGTGCCGAAGATGAAATCATTCTATTATGATAGTGGGACACATACCTCCATCTCACTCTACGTGTGTGAAAGTGAGAAAGAGCCCTTCTCACTGTATGTGTGTGAGAGTGAGAAAGCGATCTTCTCGCTCTATGTGTCAAAGTGAGAGAGAGAGATGGTATGTGTCCCACTAGGAACATGATTTGATTATTTTGCATATATGTTACATTTGCTTTTTCACTATTTAGCACCAGAATCTCCAGCTGAAGAAACCGCTAGCCCGCCAGGTCTTATTACTGCGAAGACATTAGGAGAGGGGCTACAACAAAGACTTGAGGCTTTTAAAGTAAGTATTGTTGATTGGTGAGGCTTATTAACGAATATTAATACAATAAATCAGCTTGATTAATAATACTAACATATCCATCTGTGGCAGTGCTAATATTGTATTTTACGGCTTTGTCAACTGATGGGTGCGACAAACATGTTCGGATCGGCTCAATCTGGCACACATTGATCTGTCATAAATAGGTAAATACATAATTGCGTGTGATGATGTTTCATCCTATAAATAAAGGGCTTCACACACAGCAGCTATAATGTAAAGATGTACATTATAGAACGATACATCTCATTCCATCTTTCCATAGAAATCGTCAGGAGACCACACACGACAGCTGTAATGTAAATCTTTCCATCTTCGAATCTCTATAGAAAGATGTAATGAGATGTATCGTGCTATAATGTAAATCTTTATATTATAGCTGCTATGTGTGAAGCCTTTAACACCTGGCCTATAGGTAATAATCCAGATATAAATCTTGGTCGAATATAAAAAGCCGCGTGGGCCGGCCGATACTACAATAATTTGCTAGGCGGCATGTTAAAGTCTAGAACAGCTATGCTATTCTCTAAAAGACCACGACGAGCTTATCCACGAGCTGGTAATAGACTTTCCACTTTATGCCTTAGAATATGAACTGGGTAAACATTGCAGGTCGAAATCGTCTTTAGTAAAAATGTCTTCATAATCAAAACAAACCGTACATTCAGCGCTGCCGCACGCTGAAGGTACGGTTTAAATAATAGCACTACAGGGGCCGTATTACAACGTCTTAAAACCAGGCTTGTTCCAGTGAGTGAACGAGATGAACGAGCTCGAACGTTTAACAGACACATATAGGCTTACCATTATAAGATGACACAAAGGAATGCAAATTAAGATTATAGTATGATTTATGGGGGGTTTGTTCCCAATTTCTTCCCCATGCCAAAATACTAAAAAATGGTGTCAAAGGTTTGGGGGCTGTCTTATGTAATTCTTAACTTTCTTTGCTTATTTGGACAAACCAGTCTACAAGAAAAATAAACGATTTTGATTTTAATTATGAATTTGGCTTCGTAGATCATTTAGGAACGATTCTTAGGTCAGGTTATCCGTTATTGGCTTTTCCATTTAAAAAATCTCAGTAGCTGCCACGGAGGCTGGATTTGTGCCAAGTCGATGGCAATAGACCAGCCCATATTACACGGTACTTCAAAAAATGATAACGGGCCAAATGTGCCTTTGAAAGATGATGTGGATGATGAAATAAATAATCTCCATGTCTCTGAAACTTCTTTTATACTTAAAAACGCTTCACAACCAGTATAAAGTTTTCATCGTCTTATTTATTACTTTGCTCGTATCCTCTCATTCACTCGCTGCATTCACGCTCAAACTTTCTTAAAAATTCTGGTGCGTTCGAAAAAACGGTGAAGGAAAACACCGTGAGGAAACCGGCATGTCCTAGAACCAAAAATTCGAAGACATGTGACATCCACCAATCCGCACTGGGCCCGCGTGGTGGATTATGGCCCAGTTACAGAGAGGAGGCCTGTTCCCAGCAGTGGGAACGTTGTAGGCTGATGATGATGAATATGTATGTAAATAATTTTTATAATTTATTACCTCTCAATTATCTAAATTACAGGCACAAGAAGCTAAAGCGAAAGAAGAAGGCAACTCCTCAAAAGCTCGTCGTATGGGTAGAATTATAAAGCAGTATGCGGATGCTATAAAGCGCCATAAGGCGGGACAACCTATTGCAGTGGATGAACTGCCCGCACCGGCGGGGTATGGACCCCTACCTACTGGGGATGCTGGAAGTGGAGGAGTAAGTATCTATTTTATTTAGAAATATTGTTTTTTTTATTGTGGTCAAGTCACCAAAGGAGTTCACTCAGGGCAGGGCGGGACGTGGTGTAGAGTGAACAGGTTACTTCTAGGCAAGCGTGCCTCACCATCGACCACATCTTCGCTTACTATCAGGCGAGTTAATGGTCAAATGCGACCCTATAGCTAAACAAAAAACGTCTGCTAATTCTCTGGAGATCTCAAGTTTTCTGTAATCTTCTTTCAGCCAAGTGCGGCCCCTACCCCCCCTCCCTCTCGTGTTGCCCCCGCCACCCCTGACCCCTCCCCCGGCAGTGGGCAAGCGGCGCGGAGAGATCAAGTACTAGCACTGTTACTGAAGAGACAGCACCAGTTTAAAGAGCTCGCCATTATCATAAGAAGAAAGGTATGTTTGAAGAAGAATAGCCAGATAAACAGTCATTCTTTTAGGTTTCAGGACGAAATCTAAGTTCTTATGAGATAACGAAGGTTTTTTTGGCTCTTTTTGATCCCAAAATTTTGGCATATTTTTGTTCAGGTCCTTAAAAAAGAGTGAAGTAAGCCGTTCGACTTTGGGAACTGCAGCTGTTTTAAAAGGACTTGTAAAACCACTTTTACTGCCTAGATATTTCAAATTCTAGTAATTTCCCCTATTTCGTGGTTATGTTAAGAAATACTCAGCTACTAATAGATCATTTGAAATTTGTTAAATTCGGGAATTGAACCAATCCCTCTGCCACTGTGCCCACTTTGCTGTCAATCTGTTACCATAATCATTTTGTTTCACGTTTCCAGGTGAAACAGACACAGCAATACAAATGCTTCGAAACGCGAAGCGCTTCGACACTTTAATAGAAGCGGCGCGGTCGGGACAGACTATCGATATGAGTAAAGTGCCTTCTCCACCCCGGCCAGCCAAGGCGAAGCCGTAAGTAGCATTGATGAGAGGAAATATTTAATAAATGAGCCATTTTTATAATGAATAGTCATCGGATACTCAGAAGCATGTTTACTTGAAATATTTATGTCCTTCGTTGCAAATATAAATTATCTGTGTGTTTACAATTGCAAATATATTTGCATCTTTACAATTTAGCTAATATTCAATTGTATACCTAAAATAATATAAAATGTATAAATTAAAATCCGAGAATACGAGATTACTATTATCGATACAAATGTGCATTCAATATTAGCCAACATCTTAATTTAAGTTATTATACCTACTTTCACTCAGAACGCTTTAATAAACGTGGACTAAAGTTATGCCAAGGATAATCCTTAAAAAAAAAAAGGTTAATCCTGGATTATCCTGGTTGTACTACTTTAGTCCACGTTTATTAATAAGGAGGATAATGTATGATAGCGGAACCACAAAATATTCTCGATATAAAAAGTGTTTTCCATAATAGCCAACACCTCAACATGCATCTGAATATCCGATATCAAATAATAAACCTGTAACGAAAGTTTGAAGTAAATAAAAACACTATGTCTAGTCTAATACAGTTTGTATTTTATATTTCTTTCTCTAAATATATTACTATATATTTAATCTAAAAATAAGCTTTTCATTTCAAGTATTTTGTGAAAGTAATACTGTTGAAAGTGACTTGTTTTGAAATAATTTCGCCGAGCAGTCCAAAAGCTACGTTCCTAACGACAGCGATAAAGGTGTCGTTCTAGGATTGGGCAGTGGTCCGACTAACAGCGAGAGAACGACTACCTCTCGGCGATTATCTCTCTCAAGAAACGCACAATAAATGTACAATCCGTGTAAACGAAAGAGATGCATATAGTGTATAGTTGCTCTCTGACTGTTCACACTGCCGGAGTATGAAATGTCACATAAAGCGACCGCGGGCGTGTAGCGCGAGTAATCGCTCGTCGCACTTGAACACTCGCTGTCGCCCGGCGACAAAAATAACGAAACTACACTCACTTCCCGCCATTCGCCATCTATTTTAAAAGTGTTATACGATAGATAGTTCTACTCGTTGCTCGTTCATCGTCGGTGGTCGGACCACTGCCTTATGCTCATTTCTAAAAAAATTATTAACGAAACGACTCGTTTCTATGCGGACGCTGCTGCTAGCTGTATTGAATAACATATTTTGCCAAACACTTTCTGCTGAACTTAGACTCATACGTATTCAATCAGGCTAATCGTTAAGGTTCAGCTCAGACCGAGACGTGACGCTGCGCGCACATTTCAATAGAGTTATTCAAAAAGTAACTCTATTTTCTACACGAAAAGATACACCTTTCGCAACACAGCGCGACGCTGCGCGGCGCAGCGCGGCGTCGCGCTTCATTTTAATAGTGATTTAAAATCTGACTTTGTTTACTACAAGAAAAGATACAAATTTGAAGTATCGTTGCGTCACGTCGCTTCGCGTCGCATCTCGGTGTGAACTGACCGTAAGTCGTCGCAACACAAAAGGGCCCTTATTTTAGAAATGACTAGCTTAATGTAATACGGCATTTTATACAATTCGACTGCGTTATGTACACTTAACACATTTCTTACACATTCTTTTGCGTTTTCATGAAGCTTGTATTTTGGGATCCATTCTATAAATAGGTAGGCAGACAAAGCAAAATTTCACTAGAAAATCGTGTTTGAATTTTGTTAAGAGCGCTTATTATGAAAGTTGACAACGTCTCAAATGACTGTCAAATATTTACAAGATTTAATTAATTTTACAAAACTGTATGAAAATAAGAAATATGGTTCTGTAGTGCACTGAGAAATAGATTAGGGAATACAATAATTAATATCTTAACACTGAATATATAGTTTTAGACGTAAAAAAAGCATTTGGAAACATTCCAAATGCCTTTATACACCAGAAACGGTAACAACATCTAATTCAGTGTTTTAATTGCATTCATATATCAGTTTTCTAGTACACTACAGAGCCATATTCTTATTTCCATACAGTAACATAGCCAAATTAATTAAAACTTGTAAATATTTGACAGTTATTAGCGACGTTGCCAACTTTCTGGTTATACGCCCTTAAGTGCATTTCACTTCCACCACAAGCAGATCCGACTCCTCATCAAAAGAGACACCAGCAGACAGTTCTTCAATCGACGAACCCTCAGGCTCGTCTGATGGCTGGACGGACGTGGGATCCACGGCTTCAGCAGGAGTCTCACCCGGCGATGACGCATCCACCAGCCTCTTGAAACAACTGGAATCTCAAAAACAAATAGCAAAGTAAGTAGGTTAGGTAAAAAACAACTGGATGGATGGATGGATATTTAAAGTAAAGCAGTGATTACTTCATCCTCCCTTTAGAGGGCCAAAGCCTGCCAGGGTTTAACGCGGGACTAACGCATTACCGTGAAACTGGAATGGAAAGGGGTATTGGAGGACACCGTGGATTTTAGGCAGCACGAGTCTGATAGTCCCTCCTGTATTGCCCTGCCCTGGGTGGGAGGACTCATTTGATGAATTTACCACGATAAAAAAAGCAGAAATTACCACTTATGATAGAAAAAAATTGTCTAGGTATGTGTAGACTGGCCTGTTGGTCTAGTGGTTAGTGACCCTGACTGCTATGCCGGAGGTCGTAGGTTCGATTCCCACCCAGGACAAATGTTTGTGTGAAGAGCACGATCATTTGTTCTGTGTCTGGGTGTAATTTATCTATAATAATATGTATGTATTTAAAAATATATAAGTATGTTTAACAGTTTTCTACTACCCATAACACAAGCTCTGCTTAGCTTGGGACTAGATGGCATTGTGTGATAGTTGTGGAATATTATGTGTTGTTCCAAGCTAAAGTCAAATTTCATCAAAATTCGTACAGCCTGCTGCATGATTGAGTAACAAACATCCGTCCACCTAATTAATATTAAGTTTTATTTGACTTATAATGATAATAATATTTTTATTTTTCTCCCTAGGGACTATATGAACCATTGTAAAAGTATGGGCCACGTGGCTGAGGCGAAGATGTATGAGAAACTGCACGATCGTGTCAAAGAAGATCTAGACGTAGTGAGGGTTGCTATGCTGTAAGTATTTACTTAGACTTTTATTAACAAAATAGAGAAAGAGACAGAGAGAGATCCTCTCTATCTCTCGCTCTCTCTCTTTCTTTCTTTCCTACCCTCTCTTTTTGTGTCATTGAGTACGTATACGACGCGCGCTACTAGTTGAACATGCATGTTACAAAGCCACAATATAGAATATAGACAGAAAATAGATTGACAACACAAAATGAACGTTTCGGGTAAAGTAAGTCTATGTTTTTTTTTAATGAAAATTTTAACTATTTCTTATTTTTTTCTTCAAACTACTTCTACAAGTCAAAGCCGATGAACGAATGATATTGTCGCATGTTTAGAGCAATACATCGTGAATAACCGTGTAAAGTTTAACAGTGCTAGTGTGTTTAAATAGTAACCCACTCCGTAGAGACCTGCGGTTTTTACAAGTCCAATCATGAGACACATTTATTTTTATATTTATTTTAAATTTGGTCCAACTTGCGGCTTCGCTTCACCCATTTCCCATTTTTTTAAATCTGTGAAAAAAAATAGAATAGAAAATCGTCTCCTAGCTATCTCTATACAAAATATTATCATCAAAGATTCAGCGATTTTACCAACTCATAATCCCATTTTACTATTTCAGAAATAACCGCGGTCTACCTGGCTTCCATTACGTAACGCGTGAATTCTCCGTCACACAATGCAACACCGACCTTGGTGTGAACGACTTAGAGCTCACAATCGTGCGCGGCATCGCCTACAATGTGTCAAAGGATGTTGATACATATGTGAGGTTCGAGTTTCCTTTTCCACAGGTTGGTTTCTTAAGATTTTTTTTAAAGGGTGCTTGTGTTTTAGTAATTACAGCCGCACAGGCCAATCTTCCGGGTTAAGCCGTGCTTGTCGAGGTTGGTCTGAAAGGGAAAGGCCGGTCAAAGTTAATTGTGGATGGCGCCACCATAGCTAGGTCCTAATCCGACCAATGAGGTAGTACTATTTTGAAGTACCTTTAAGATTTGAACCAGGGACGATGCTGGGAACTAGCTATACTAGCGCCATTCGTTTCCCAGTTGCCATCCCCATTGGTTGACCATCTGTCATGGCAGTAGCAGTCATAGCATAGAGTTTTATCCGTGCCTCGGAAGCACGTAAAGCCGTTGGTCCCGGTTGTCACAGTTATATCTTCGAAGCCTGCTTCCTCCTTCCAGTTCTGACGGAACTCATCCTGTTTGCCGGGCCATCTCTTCCATGGGCTTCCGTGACCCTACTTCACTATTTTTAGTAAGATTTAGGCCCAATTTATAGACAGATTACAGCTGAAATAAGATAGTTCTATTCCAACTGTGATTTGCCAAAAAGAGCCCAGTTTTCTACGAACATTTTTCCATATTTCTTATGGATTCAGAATTCTTTGTGTTAACCAAATTAAAAGGATGACAGTGTATACTTAGAGAACAAAAAAAAGTTGCATATCGTATTATTATTTACTCCGCGTCGATAAAGATTTTCTTTAGTGTGACAAGATAACAATTTTATAATATCCATATTCTAATCCCACTTCAGGAAGCTCCGGTATCAGACAGGACGGAGGTAGTGAAGGGCTCCAACAATCCAGACTACAACGCGGTGTTCCCGCTGGCCATCAACAGGAACCGAGCGTGTCTGCGAGTCTTCAAGAGACACGGCATCAAGTTGGAAGTGTGGAGCAAAGGGTAAGTTGAGGATGTGAATATGTTACGGCTAAGGGAAGCTATACCCGGAATACGGTTACACCTAGTTTTAACCGGCTAAAACGACCACTGCGGTTAAACCTAGATGTATCCCACTTATCTTCTGAGGAGGTCATGGCTAAATAATTACAGCCGCACAGACCGATCTTCTGGGTTAAGCCGTGCTTGTCGGTTGGTCTGTGAATGGGTGCCCATCTGTCATAGCGAGGTACCTCCGTGCCTCGGAAAGCACGTAAAGCCGTTGATCCCGGCTGTCATTTGTAGATCTTTGACAGTCGTTACTGTTAGTCAGAAGCTCTAAAGTCTGACAACCAGTCTTACCATGAGGTATGGTATTGCCCAGTTACTGGGTTGTGGAGGTCCGACAGGCAGTCGCTCCATGTAAAATACTGATATCCAGCTAAATCTGGTTTGACTGGAAGCCGACCCCAATATAGTTGGGAAAAGGCTAGGCAGATGATGATCCTACTTATCTTCGGTTAGAACTAGGTTTAGCCGGTTAGAACTAGGTGCAGCCTCGGGAGATCATGGCACCCCGACTCGTACAATTAAGGTCAGAAGAAGATGGCGGAGTCTGAAACACCCCGCCATCCTGTTCGTGGCTATTTTTTTAAAACCACCTAGAAGTAGGAGCCCCGCTAAGCGGGGCTCCGTCGACTTGCTTCTGTGAAGAATGGATACATCTAGGTTTAACCACATTTGATGTAGGTATATGATATAAGGGTCGTTTTGCAGTTACACTATTTTTAGATTAGTGTTCAACAGTGATGATTAATTTTTTGGAGTATGAAAGAAAATCTCTAGGGCTTTTTGATATTTATGTTTTTGGAATGAAATATGTAGTAAGATTTTGGGGCATGTATTATTTTTATTAACCGACTTCATTTAAAAGAATACATTTTTTTTAGTTAGTAATTTTTATATTATAGTTAAAATATTTGAATGCAGTTCGTTTTTCCGTTTTCTTTTTTAAATTAAAGATTTTTCTGTGTTCTTGCATAGTATTTAGCTCTATTTGGTACATTGACGTTTGACTTCAGACTATTAAAAATTTTGCATCTTTCTTTTAGGTCCTAAATCTTTTTATTACAAATTGTTTGGATCTGAATGTTTTAATTAAAGTAATTATTTACGTCATTTGCTTAACTTTTCATGTTATTTGTATTCTATAAATATTTGGTACTTATACATACCATTGATGGATCTTTTGGGTTGCTTAATATTACAATATTTTGGGTTTTGTATCACAATATAACACTGTATACTTGTTTAACACAAGAAATGGAATCTGAACAATCTAAATCCCGATCCGTTGTCTTTGACTCTTTGACGGTTGCTTGTCATCTTCAAGAGTTAAGGTCAGCGACAGAAGACCGCGACACTTGTCATTGCCTATGTTAAGTTCTGTCGTGGTTTCCTGTCGCTGTCTTGCGCGTGAGCCGACACCTTAACTCTTGAAGATGACAAGCAATCTCAAATGACAACGGATCGGGTTTTAGATTACGTTACCTTATACTTATAACCTTTAGATAGGCAAATTCAGTCGTTGATTAGTTACAGACAAAAATCGGGATAAAAATTGCTAGATAGATTATTTATTTCCAGAAATAGTCGAAACGCACTTGTCTTAACGCCATTAAAACGCAGGTGCGACTCGACTACAGGGATTGGGGCCAATGTTTCCGATGTTGTCTTTTTGGTCTTATTGTCAAACTATGGTTTTTTGGGTCTTCTATTTATGGGTATTTATCAACTAATATTGTACATATCTTGACGATGCCACTAACAATGTTATGGGGTTTAATTTTATTTCATTCAATTTTCATAAGTATTTTTATTTTAAGAAAATCGACTTCATGTTTGGGATTGGTTGTGAGCTACAACTTTACAATACAAATGTTTAGGGCTGAATTTTCAGTAAAACAACTTTTATCCTTGTAATATATTTTTCTCTCGGTTTTTCGTGCGAAAAACAGCATAGTAAAAATCTTTCTGTCACTTGCTGAAAGACAGTAACGATAAAATGCTTCCAACAGAAATTATATAATTATAAGGTCTAGATGATTTCTCAAATTTCATTTCAAAAGAATTAAAAAAACAGTTTTATTATTCTTATGGTTCGCGAAAAGTCTTGCTATAAAAGTGTTTTTTGTAAATATTTTTTTAAAAAATTTGAATAAAGATGTTGCTTTAGAAAAAAACAGCCTTAAGTATTTGGTGTTATGTATTATATTCTATACATTGCATGATTATTTCTATAAAAAATACAACGCAGGATATATTTTGATGCCCAGCCAAGTACCTAATACAAGAGACATAATGAAATCAATTAATCTTTATTTTATTTTATGTATTTTTGTCTATCTAAATGTGTTTGGCATTAGAAAATTTACCTTACATGTGTATTTATAAAGTGCGATATGGATTGCAATAAACCTGATGAATTGATAAGAAACATGAAATTGGATATTTATTATCACAATCACATTTTAAAGGAAATTCGTAATTCTCTGTGTTTGTAAAATTCTTCATTCACAATGAATATTTATAATTTATTTCTAAAAATATTATTATCACCACAAGTACTTCACCAAAGTATTTTTTTTCCAAAAATTTTCCCACACAACAGTTTATTCTGCATAGGTATTATGTGTATTTGGAAACATAATTAAACTCACATACACAAAGACCCTGAACTTCTCGACTCATATAAAGAAAAAATACCTAATAGAGACATATAAACAGTCACGTCTCAATTATAACACACCTTTCACCCACTGCTGGGAAAAGACCTCCCCGGTATATTTCAAAGCCGTATATTTGCTCGTTTCGAATACCACTAGCTAAAGCAAAGTACATATTTGGGATAGTAGCAGACGTCTTCAAAGTGAGGACTGAAGACCCATTGCTACTGAACTGATAAGAGTCGATCACTTGTCATGCAAAATCTCCTGTTTGTAGAGCTACCTTCATGCCAAATATTGGCAATTATTTTTCGGCTTTTTTTTGGGAGGCACATACCATGTTTAGAATCATCATCTGCTTCCCTTGTACCACTGTAAAAAAATTACTCTCGAAGGCTGATATGAGTCGATCATTTTTCATTCAAAATCTCCTGTTTGTAGAGCTACCTTCACGCCAAATATTGGCAATTATTTTGCGGGTATTTTTTGGGAGACACATACCATGTTTAGAGTCACCATCTTCTTCCCTTGTACCACTGTAAAAAAACTACTCTCGAAGGCTGATAGGAGTCAATCACTTTTCATGCAAAATCTCCTGTTTGCAGAGGTACCTTCATGCCAAGTATTGGCAATTATTTTTCGGCTATTCTTTGGGAGACATACCATGTTCAGAGTCACCATTTTCTCCCCTTTTGCCACTGTACATTTTTTTTCCTCGACTCTACTTTTGAAGGCTCATGTAATCCACGTCGCACTACACCTGAACCGTGCATGTGTGTACAGTAGCCATAGCGCCCTTGGGCAGTAGCTAGCGTGTGCGTGTCGCGTGGCAGGTGCGGCGGCTGCGCTGAGCGCGTGTTCTGTTGCAGCGGCTGGTTCCGCAGCGACACTCTGCTCGGGACCGTCAACGTCAAGCTGGCGCCGCTGCAGGAGGAGGTCACACTACATGACTCTTTTCCGGTGAGTTCACTGAAGTTGCCATACTGTACTCCATTTATTTATTATTATCTTTTATATCATTTCTGAGATTGGAGCCTTTTGGCCTTGCACAGGTTTAATTATTTTAATTTGTCCGTTTTTTATGTAATTTTGTTTTTCCTTTGTATTTTTTCTCTATGTAGTTTGTTCTGTCCTGCGTCAATAAATCCCTTTTCTTACTTTCTTTTACTCCAGAATATTAAGTTTAAAATCGATTATAGACTTTATAGCGTTCTCATACCTATAATATGTATATTTTCAACGTTATACTCTAAAGCGTTAAGTTGAAAATCTTAGAGCCTCTTCATTTTCCATTTAGGTACCTAGACCGACAGGTTACACTAGGCGAGGCGTGAGAAAACGTGGAAATTCGAAAAATAATGCATCGTTGGTCTAAATAACAAGTTTAGTTAGACCAACGATGATGATAAGTTAGTCAGTCAGGTGTGTCAATAAATTGTGTCTGCCAATGGCTTAATTTGCCAAGAGCCTCGAACAACATCTGAGGAGACTCTCGCTTGGCAGCTGGATCTAGCGTCTGGCGTCTGGGCCAGAAGGTAGTACTTCTGGACACGGCCCGTATTGTTAGGAGGTTCCTCTCTCCGGAGCCCTGACCATCGGCAACTTGGACTCTGTTGCCGATGCTGGTGGACTGCAATTTCTATATGTTATATTTCTTTTTGTAAAAAAAATAAAAATAGATAAAATAAAATTTAAAGTTAGATGTATAAACGAATAATAATAATCTCAAATAAATAATTATCACATTCACAGCTCTACGACGGTCGCCGCACAGTCGGAGGCTCCTTGGAAGTCAAGATGCGTGTGCGCACACCAATGTTACAGCAACAAGTGAAGACCACCAAACATCGCTGGCTCGTCCTGGATGATGTGGCGGCGTTTTAAGACCCTCATAAACTGCCTAGCTTTTACCGTGGTCAGTCTAACTGTGTCTACTGCCTATTGACTTTCACAACCCAGGAGATAGGTTTGAAGATTAACAGCATATTCCTCCCTTGTTCACAAATCAGGATAGTACAGTGGCCGGCACGTAAGTTGGCAAGAGTCGTTAGATGCGCAGAAGTCATTATGTAGATCTCTTTAGTGGTCGTGCGGGTCGTGGGGTATGAGGTAGTGCCGATCCGAGCACGTGATTGGTGCGTCACTCGTCTTTACCCCTCGCACCCAGTATACGCGCTCTCGCTTACACTTGTGTGCCGCTAAATGCGATGCGCAAACTTACCCCCACTACACCATAATCTTGCCAAGTTACGTGCCGGGTACTGTACAAGTTTCGTTTTATAGATGTTAGCCTAAGACAATGCACACCACGTTTTTTAAACGCGCCGGTGCAGCGCGTTTTAGAAACGCGCGTCGACGGCGCGTTTTCATCAAAGCAGTTTGTTGTCGTTTGTTTTAGGCTGCGTCTGACGTGCGTGCGTATCGTGCCTGTATCGCGCTAAACGCGCTGCACCGGCGCGTTTGAAAAACGAGGTGTACAATCAACAAAGTGGAATCATGACCCATTTTGACAATAAATCGTCTGAATCAGTCAAATTGACAAAGATCAAAGTCGTTATGTACAATCGACCAAGCGGAATTATGACCCACCATAAGCTTATTTTCCCAGAGACATTCAAACACAATTAGGTCCCCATTCGCGTAAACATACATATCCATGGTAACAACTTTGATCTTTGTCAATTTGACAGATTCAAACGATTTATTGTCAAAATGGGTCATGATTCCACTTTGTCGACTGTACGTTTACGCGAATGTGGACCTAATCGTATTTGAAAGTCTGTAGGAAAATAAGCTTATGGTGGGTCATTATTCCACTTTGTCGAGTGTACATAGGCTCTTAGGAAGCTTATCTGATGACGCCAACCGCTACTGTGGGTATGTGCCGTGAGTCACGTTCTAAACCGACCTCCGCGCAAGCATCGCTTAGACCAAAGTTGTGGAGGACTGTTACTGCTACCCTGGTGGGCGAAGCGAAACCAGTTCCACTGTGGGAACGAGATGGCGCTTGAAGACTTGTATAGCTCTGTCTCTTTCTAACAGTGGTACTAGTATCGCTTTAAAATGTCTTGTTAGGTGTCCTGTAAAGTATAAATTCCGACGCACCTCGCATACCTAACTATTTTGTATTTTTTTAAACTTATGTGAATAAAAATTTATGTATTTTATGTAAATGTAAAATTATGTGTTATCACGATTATTATGGATCCAGCATAATCCATATTTATTACTGGACTGTTTTAAATGTCGGTGTTACTACCATGAATTTTAGAATAAAAAAGAATTCGCACTGTATAAAAAAAAACAACAAAAATTATGCCTTTGTAAATATACTAAGTGATATTGATATTGAAATAATGATTAATATAATATTTATGATATTATTGTTAACGCCGGCAAATCTGGTAATGTCAAAAAAACTATGTAAGTACTTTTAATAAAACCTTGTAAAAGTTGGTTTGTGGTTGTAAAAAAATCTCACTTGAAATAGAAAATTTATATCCATTTACAATTTATTTTTATTTAATAACCAGGATGCAAATAATTGAACGAAAATGAACCTTATGTAGTTTCTAAGGGTTATAAAGCTCATAAAACATGTGAAATTAACAAGACAATTTTTATAATGCACCTTGTGTAAATACCAATCCATGTTGTATCTCTTATGTTCTGTGTCAAACTAGAAAATATTCTAAATAATGAAAATGAATAAGGTAATAAGAACCGTGTGCAAGTGCGTATTCAAAAATATCACGTTTGTATTTCATTGATAATGCGATACAAAAATCACAGCACAGTATTGTCTCACTCATTCTTAGCCGGTCAACGGTGCTAGAACATCGGAATTCCCCGACGCCCCGCGGCGCTCGTAATGACGTCACCCTACGCGCCAGGTGGCCGCACTTAACAAAACACTTTTTGTTTACTCGTTAGCGACGGGCGTAATCTCAAGTTATGTTTTTGTTAGAGCTTATGAATGGCCCTTTCGAGTCATGTTAAGTGTTTGTTGACATTTGGTCTCTAATTTATTATATTAATTGGTAAACATTGACTATGGTTGAAATAAAACATTATATGAACTTTAAAAATTTTTATTTCGTAAAGTAGATGGTTACCATATATATTTTATGGCTTTTATTGATGGCAGGGTTCTATCTTCATACGAAAAAAAATACAAACACACCTCATAGTAAAAAAATATTTATTTACAGGCATAAAACTGGCACAAAACATTTTGCCGACGGTGAAAAATTTTCAACAAAATTAAATAAATTATTACGACTATACAGTTTCACGAAACTTAAAAATATAGTTACAATCTGAAAGTTACATTCATAGAGGAACTTATGCGTAAATATTAACCGTATAGGTCTATTCAATACAGAAATACATGGGATTGATTGAAGGAATTCCCACTCACGTAAAAGCGTACATAACATTTCTTGTCTTTTTTGTTCAGTGAAGTTTGAGTAAAGAAAATACAATAAATCTAACTGTATTCTACAAGAAATGCCCTTTCCAATGAGGTATCACACATGTTATTCAATAGCCTTCGAAAAAAGAAACAAGTAAGGAAATATCACAAATCGGGGGTGTTGACAAATAACAGTGTCACGTGACACCCATAAAGCTCGGATTACACTGGATTCACATCACAGGTTAAAAGCTATTGTTTGCAAAAACATGTGTGATACAAATAATAATGAGGATTCACAGGTCCCGATCCCGGGAGGATGAATGCAAATGAATTTTTATTACCCGACTGCAAAAAACAAAAGAGGGTAATGTTTTTCAAAAGTATGTAAGTAATATTCGTTGGTACCGTCTACACAGATGGACCGATTTTGATAAATTATATGTCGTTAGATTTGTCTTAGCAGCCAGAATGTCACTGGGTCAATTCAATAAAATAAAAAAACAAAATGGCGGCACCACATAGCGCGTTTACAAAAAAACTCCCAAACATATCGAGTTTGGTATCAAAATAAAGGGTTTTGAACGAATTTAAAAAAAATGATTCTCCCTCGGCAGTCGGGTAAATAAAAAAAAAACCTACGCATAATTAATGGCCATCCCAGATCTCTGAGGGACTAATCCCTGAGAGATCTGTGATGGTCTCTAAAGCAATCAATTATGCACAGGGCTACGTTACAAAGTTCGCACTTAAACATGGTGCGAATTCTTTTTTTGTTTTTGTAGCACCATTTGCATTCCAGTGTTTGGCTAACTTGACAGGGAAGTGGCCGGCTACTGTCAGCGGCGGTTGTGGTTTTGGTGGGCGAAATTTTTGTATAATTTCGTCCGCCAAACGCAAACGAAACTGCCGTTGTGCCATCGTGGCTGAACATTTTGATAAGGATCTAAAATAGGTAACCAAATATAACCTTTGAACTGCCAAGGCCACTAAGGCGACACTTGACACTGTGTTGCGGGCCTCTCGGGTGACGTCATGCGCTATCGGCACTTGTTGATAAAACATCTGTAGCTCCTTTGTTTAGAATAGTAGCCGTAAGCAATTTATGTTGCTGGAATTGTTATGAAATAAGCTATCAGTTTTAAAATGTTTTTGTTCAATATTGCATTGTTATATATTGTTAATTCGAGTTTGAAATCAGTGTGAGCAAAATTTTCCCAGTTTATTGTACAAAAGTATATAGAAAAAGAATAAATAAACATTATTTCACAAAGTATTTATTCTATTTTCATTAATAAACCTTAATTTACAAAAATCCATTAAAAGATCACACCGCCCCATACATTTTTTTCACTCTACAAGCATTCAAACATCTGGTAAAAGTCAAGGACCCCGCACGGTGACAAAAAAAAAGGGTATGTTTACGCTTCGAGTTCGGCAGTTGAGAACGCCCGGCGGTTTACGTTCATATCTTATTACAAAGAATGGTTCTTAATCTTATCGCTGACGGAGTGGTACCGGTTAGAATTGCTTGGTTAATGAACAATGGCTCAGATTGTAAACACTTAAAACAAAGTAATAAAATAGACCCGTTCATTGTTTAGGCCACGGAGCAATTACTATTGTTCTTATTTGAAATATTTTTTCATAATTCAGAAGATGACAATATTTACTAATAGAAAAACATAACACAAGGGTATGTTACTTAACAAAAACATTTCCGAAATCAACCAGCAAAATTTACAATTTCATGACAAAAACACGCAAAATTATGTACACAGATGTGCTAATTTCTAGAAGCGGCCTGTTTTCACATTTGGAATTGAATTATGAAGACTATGCAGTTAATAAAAAATAGTAATCTAAGTGACTCTAAATTAAAACTGAGAAAATGAAACATTACAATAAACGCGATTTTTTTAAAATAAATAATATGTAATAAAAATGTAAGAAGATGAATTACTAAATAACACACTAGTGTCACTATTTGCTCCGAAAAAGTAAAAAAAAAGATTTATAGATGTATAGAAAAAAAATAAAAAAAAAACGCACCAAAAATCAACAAAGGCCATATCTATTCGTACCGGACATCTACGTTAGTCTAGTTTGAATCACACAAATGACCGTTATGACGTCACAATAAATAAATGAAAAGCACAAACATTTCGCTGAAGTCCAGGGAGCGTCGGCTCGAGCGTGCACGCCCAGCAGTCCCAAGCGTGCCGCGTGGACGTCCGCGTGGACGCCCACGACCTCCACCACCACGTTTCCCTTTGTTAGCATCCATTTCTAAATTGAAAGCAAAGTAAACAAAAATATAGAAAAAAAAAAATTCTTCAAAAAACATTCCAACAACATCTTCAAAACAAACAAACAGTTCAAAATAAGAAATTAAGAAAAGCAACAAAACAAAAAAAAAACGACCGATGACCGTTACGAAATCACTCCGGTATGATCCTAGCTTTACGGTGTCGGCCATCTTGACAGTTCATTGAATTTAAGTTTTTCGCCGAACCGTTGAACAAAAGCTATAATCTTATCATAGTTTTGTCGATTGCGTATATGTTTTGCTTGAAAACTATTATCGAATAACTATTCAATGCGATAGTTGTTACTTTTTACACAAAATTGGTCAAAATTATCAAAAACACTACGAAAGCATTTCGAAAAAAGTCCGTTGCGACTTACACGGCACCGAAAATCACTCAGAAATTGAAATATACTTACCTCTGGGTAAAACCCCGTTGACCACACATTACCTATATTATAATTAACCATTATAACAGTAATTTACTCAAAAATACTCACCCGTTAGCAAAAAAAGGTTGCACTCCAGGAGTGCCGGTAGAAGTGAAAACTTTTTTGTTACTATGTTTTATTTTTAATTTGAATGACGTCTTACTCATTTTCGATCAGGGTCACGTGACCCTGACGCGAGTTTTAAATTTTTTACCCATTACAGAAAAAGTGTACAACGCCGCTAAAGAAGTTTTCACTTCAAAAATAATATTTTTCTTCCGTTACACTTGTTACGCGTGGCGTCGCAAATTCACAGAATGACTTTGACAATTAATTTCTTAACGACAGACACATTTTTGACGGCCAGTTTTGCATGTTTTTAAGGCTGATATTCTCGATAGTTCAAATAGAAAAAAGAAAACCGATACAAAACACACAGGAATAAAGGAATAAGCAATGTCATGACGACACATCGCTATCACCTATATATAGGTGATGCGCCGCCAACGGGTGAAAAAATGTTACACCTATATATAGGTGATGCGCCGTTTAGCGGTTAGGGAAAAAAAATTGCTTTTTCATACAAAATGAGAATTGATCGGGCTCATCAGTATCAAAAATCTTTTCTTTTTGCGAATTTCCAAAAGTCTTGGAACAAACATTGTTCAGTAACATGGACTGAGTTACTCCACGCTCGTTACAAACTGGTCCTATTAGATATTTATATGGGAGCCTTTGTTCAGCAGTGGATGTTCTAGGGCCGATAATTATGATGACGATGATGATGATGATAATGACATGCTCATCGGTCGCGAATTTGCTCGTTGTCATAGTTGTACTATAAATCTTATCTTTTAAACTGGAACCAACTGTACGCCTTTATTGAAGTTGGTTTAGTGGTTATGGAGATTAGCGTGTACAAACATAGTGACACGTGAATTTAATATAATTTTTGTATTTTAATGCACCGTCTTAAAGACAATTTAATCTTTATAAGTTTAGCTGTGAGTGCAGCTAGGCAGAGACTATTAAAGGAATATAGTCCACTATTATAATAATTGTAAATTATGAATATTATTATGTTGTATGTTAATAAATGTAATTATTAAAGATCTGGTTGATCGTTTGTGATTCTATTATTTTTTTATACCCTTTCCTAACATACTAAATGCTTCACTTATTTAATAGCCACATAACCTAATAGAGAGACTGCAGACAAATTGTGTATTTAATTTTTCTTTAATTAAATCAAAACAATACAGTTAAACCAAAGAAAATAATCACTAAACAGCATGACTGAACAAAAAAAATATTACTGCCCGAACTGCCTAGAGGGTTCTTCATTTATATGAAAAAAAATAAAACCGGCCAAGTGCGTGTCGGGCCACGCACAGTGTAGGGTTCCGTAGTTGCCCATCAAAATACTTATGCGAACTAACGAAACTGATTCGCTGAATTTAATTTTAAAAAGAAGAATTTTCAAAATCGGTCCAGGAGTCTTTGAGAAATCGGGGAAAATACATAAGAAAAAAGATTACAACGAATTTAGAACCTCCTCCTTTTTTTGAATTTAGTTAAAAATAGTTGACGATAAAAACCTACATATCCCCAAAAAACATACCTATAAAAGCTGTAAAAATAAAGTTGACAAACTTACATTTGCAGTTGTCTCCGATACATTTTGTTTAAGAAAATATGATATCAAGTACATTTTATAAGTTGGTCGACTCTTACTCGTAAAGTTGTAAAGCCTACTTAGTCATGATAATTTTCTTTTAAACTTCGTTATATATACTACTATTGTGAATTTTTTCACACCCCCAAACATAACCGTTTAGCTGGTAGAGGGGGGGGACACTCGAATCGAGCAAAATTTAGCACTTTAAAGCTTAACATTTCACAAACGAATTTTTTTATCAAAAAATTGTTAATGGAAACTATCATTATTTTTTAAAGGCCTATTTAATGATACCCCACACTAAGGGGTACGCGAGAAAAAAAAAATCCTCACTTTATGTGTAAGTACTGGAGGTACCCTAAAAAAAAATATTTTACGAGATTTTATTTTACCACTTTTTCGGCACAACGAATCCGTATATTAACACCAAATTACAGCTCTCTAGTACTGTGCGTCATCATCATCCTCAGGGCGTTAATCCCGGTTGCCACCGTGGCTTCCACCTCGGTGCCCGGGGTCCGCCTTCCCACCTAACCGCCTCCACTTCGCACGGTCTTGTGCATCTCCTGCCGTGAGCCCGTTAGCACGCATATCGTCCCTTACGACGTCAAGCCAACATTTCTTCGGCCTTCCTCGTTTACCTGGACCCGGCGGAGGCGGCATGGCAAGGCATTTGTTTCCCACGTAATCTGCCGGTTTTCGTAAAACGTGGCCATACCAGCGTAAGCGACTTTCTTGCAGTTTATCTGCAATGTCACGGACATGAAGGCTGCCGCGGATGCGGGAGTTTTTAATGCGGTCCTTCCGCGAGACTCCGCACATCCAGCGCAGCATATTCATTTCCGTGACACGCAGGTTCTGCTTATGTCGCTCAAGTATAGGCCACGCTTCACTGCCATACAAAAGGACAGGTCTAATGATGGTCTTATAGACCTGTCCTTTGAGCTTCACCGGCATTTTTGGGTCACAAATAACCCCCCGCCACCTCGCGCCACTTTGCCCAGGCCGCCGAGATACGTGACTTGACGTCGCTATCGACGTCCCCGGACTCGTGGAGCATCGATCCCAAGTACCTGACCTGTTCCGTGCGTTCGACTGTATCTTCGCCAATGCGAACAGGAACAGCATTTGTGGTATTGCAGGCCAGGTACTCGGTCTTCGCCGCATTAATTTTCAGACCACCGTTTTCCAGCGACTCCTTCCATGCTGTCACACGTTGTACCAGGCGCCCCCCGTCCGAGTCCGCCAGCGCGATGTCATCGGCATACATGAGCAGCCAAGGCGGCTGCTCATGTAGGTCCCTGATGTGGGTGGACAGCACATCTAACACCACGCTGAACAAAAACGGACTGAGGACAGAGCCCTGGTGAACTCCAACGGTGACGGGGAAGGGTTTCGTATCGCCAACCGCGGTCCGAACTATAGAACCGGAGTCTCGGTACATGTCCCGGATGATGGCCACATAGGTCTCGGGTACCCCTTTGGATCTTAACGCCCACCAGATCATCTGACGAGGGACACAGTCGAAGGCCTTCTGCATATCTAGGAACAAAAGATGCAGAGGCGTATTCTTCGATCTGTATTTCTCCATGACAACCCTTAGGGCAAAAATGGGATCCATGGCGCCGTGACCCGGACGAAACCCATATTGACACTCCGCGACCGTACACTCCTGTCGGATCCGAGAGTCAATTACCCGCTCGAAGAGCTTCATGGTGTGGGACATAACCTTAATACCACGATAACTACCACACTACTGCACCGTTCCCTTGCCTTTGAAGACTGGAGTGATAATACTCAGTCTCCATTGGCTCGGAATCTTTCCGGTGAGGAGCATGCCGTTAAAAAGGTGGGTTAAGACGCCCACACCACGAGGACCCATCGCCTTTCAGGCTTCAATAGAGACTCCATCGGCTCCGACAGCTTTCCGGTTCTTCATGCAACGAAGAGCCACATGTACTTCCTCGTGAGTTATCGGGGGCACTAGTCCCAGATTTGGAGGGAGATCCGGTGAAAGCACCTCTTTATGCTGCTTGTTCAGCAGCTCGTGGAAATACGAGCGCCATCTCTCCTTCACCGCGAGGTCCTCGCACAACAGTTTGCCTTCAGGGTCTCTTATACAGCGGCACTTTGTAATATCCAGTGCCGCTTTGACCCTGGAACGTGCCAACTTATATATGAGCTTTTGCCCCTCAGACGATTCCAACTTATCGTAAAGTGGCTGTAAGTGGTCTCGTCTGGCTCTGGCGACGGCTCTCTTAGTGGCACGTTTTGCAGCTCTGTATGCGTTGCGGTCTTCGGGAGATTTGGACGCTTGCCACGTTTTGAAGAGAGCTTTCTTTTCTCTGATCTCCCTCTGGACAGTGTCGTCCCACCACCAAGTTTCCTTGTCACACTTGCGACCGCCCCTGGACAAGCCGAGCACCGATTTAGCCGCTTCGGTGATGGCAGCCTGAATCCTGTCCCAGCGGCTTTGCACAGGTTCGCCATCGGTACCATCGCACTTATTGCCGATGGCCGAAGCAAACGACTGAGACGTGGATTCATCTAGTCGCCACCACCGTATTTGGCGTTCTCGGCGCTCAATATACTTGTCCCTAGGCTTGACGCGCAAGTCCATAACAAGGAGACGGTGCTGAGCAGTAAGACTCTCGCCGGGTATGACCTTGCAGTTGGCTACCTTGCTGATGTGGTGCCGCCGCGTGAGTAAGAAATCGATCTGGGTAGCGTGCCTCCCGCTCTTGTAGGTGATCAAGTGTTCGGATTTCTTTTTGAAATACGTATTCACGATGGCAAGGTCGGCCGCCGCACATGTCTGAAGAATATTCTCTCCATCTGCGTTACGGCTGCCGTATCCAAAACCACCGTGAACACGCTCAAACTCCTCGCACCTGTCACCCACATGACCGTTCAGATCGCCACCCAAAACGATTCCCTGTGACAACGGGATGTCACGAAGAACCCCACCGAGTTGATCCCAGAACGCAGCCTTTTCAGCGTCGCTGCAACCGGCCTGCGGCGCGTAGGCGCTTATTAAGTGGGTTACAACCCCATCAATAAGCACTCCCACGACCATAAGCCGATCACTATAGGGTTTCACCTCCAGAACTGCATCCTGGAACTCCTCAGAGAGTACAACGGCCACCCCGTTCTCCCCACTAGTTACACCCGTGTAGATCAGCTTGTAGCCATTCCCAATGAGCCGGGACCTGCTGCCTTTCCACCGAGTCTCCTGCAGGAACGCCACGGCCACCCTTCGCCTAAGAAGCACATCGGCCAGTTCCCGCGCGCGTCCAGTCAGCGTGCCAACGTTGAGGCTGGCGAAGCGGATTCTTCGGGTTGGGGCTAACCTCTTTAACCGTGCCCACCCCTGACACGGTAGCCCTCGCCCACTTGCCACAGGAGTCGGGCGAAACTCCTGCGCGCCGTTTTGCGGCGGCGCCCTATCTGTGGCAAATTTCCTTTTTCTCTTTACCATGTACTTTGGCTTGTTTTGACTTTTACGGGAGCGACTGCCGTCTGACCTCCCAACCCTAAAAGGGAAAGCCTGCGCCAGAGCCTCGTCCGCTGTACGGCAGGTGCACCAACTGGCAGGTGAGGTTGACTTGGACCCCGAAGATCTAGGTGGGGCCCCTACCTCTCTAGTACTGTGCGTCTCTGAGCTAAACTGCGGACAGACGGACGGACGGACATGGCGAAACTATAAGGGTTCCTTGTTGACTACGGAACCCTAAAAACAGTATGCTTTTCTATACTTTTATTGTGCCAATGCTGTAATAATATAAATTTATTTATTTACTCATTTAGAAGTGCAATATTTTTGTTGCTGGTGTGTAGTTTTGTGATACTCAACAATATGTTGTCTAGAATAAATTAATTCGTTTTTTTTTGTTTGGAAATCCTACGCCCTATAAGCCAAGTTGCAAGATGTGGTGATGATGATTTTGATGATATAATAGCGCGAATCAGGTTGGTTAGCCAGTAGCAAGAACAAAAGTAACTGTCTTGATCCAGCTACACCGTCCAGCTGCGAGAAAGAGACAAAGCTATACAAAATGTCTAGCGCCATCTCTTTTCCACAGCCTAAACTGGATCGCGTTAAGAGCTCGTGGTAAGGCCTCAGCACACTGTTTCTGAATATTGGCTAAACGAACCCATATCTTCCGTCTACATTATTTTATTGTCATTTTACTTTAAAAGATTTTCAACTTTATCACGGCTACAGAAGACTCACTTTCGTTCTTGATGACAGGTTAGGGTACGCTTCTGTGCTGATGTCGCACAGAAGCGTACCCTAACCTAAACTACGAGGAGAGCCATTGCTGTCTCATATTTATTTCTACTGTCGTAAAGTTATTAATACAAAAACCGAGTTTAGATCCCGGTCTAAGTTGTCAATGTGCATTTTAGAATTTTATAGCAGTTGGAATAAAGTTCGAAATTCAAAAATAGATTTTTGAATTAAAGCTTGGTCTAAGTTAAACCACGTTTTGTAATAAAGCCGTTTAGAAACAGTTGGATGTATAGATACGTCTGAAATCCAACTAAAATTTTCTTAGTTTAATTAATAACATATTTTCATAATGATCGAGATATCTAAAAAAATAAAAAATGTATAACATAAAATATACAAAAAGAAATTTGTGGCCCATGAGGGGATCGAACCCGCGACCTTCGCGTTATTAGCACGACGCTCTAACCAACTGAGCTAATGGGCCATTGAAGAGTCAGTCGAAATAGCTGCTTGGTTGTCTTTACACTGGTGTAACAAGTGAAGTGACATTTTTTTAAATTACAAAAATGTGTCAAGTGTCAACGTAATATTCTGAAAGACGTTCGGAATTTTATAGAAGTTTCGTTTAAAAAAAACTGTTCTAAGTAATAATTATTAACAAAGAATTAACGTAACCAATCGTTAAAATTAATATCTTATTATTTTAAATGAATAGGTACTTGTTGAGCATTTTAAAAATCTTTATAGATTAGTATCTTTAGACCGCTACCAACCACTAACACAGTGACTTACAATCCGCATGATTTTGCAGTAAAAAAATGTATGTTTATCACTGCTGAAATCATAATTATCAATAATTTATTATTTAGCGCTTTCGAATCCATTGTCTATTTCAGAATTTAGTGGCATTAAAACTTGGGGCGGATGTTCCAGTTAGTTCCTAACATTGATAGTAGATGGCGCTAGCAGTACTTGAACGAGACAAGCTTTCACAACGTAAAACACTTCTAAGCAAAAAAATAATTACAATCGACTTCTAGAAAATTTATATGATTGCGTAAATAATAAATAGGTATGCAATAACAGCAATCGCGGTAGATTTGTAGGCATTTTTATTATAAGAGTTTTATTTGTCTGTCTTTGAAACCAATCATCAGATATTTAAGATTTTTTTGCGGGCCGCTAATTAGCGGAGTAAAACTCTTTATAACAAAAATTTATTATTAAAAATCTGTCTGTATTTAATGACGGAGTTATGCCCCATATAACATTAAAGAAGAAAAAGGAGTTAATAATACTGAAACGTTTGATAGATTAAAAGAAAAAAACGTGTTGCGCCGACCCCAAGTAAAATGGGATAAGGGCAGGAAGATGATAATGATCTTCAAGTTAGACAAAGATCATAAAGACAGAGTTTGTAGAACTACATGTCTTCACAGATATGAGTAGACGGTGGTCATCTGGTTAGTACGCGCAATTGTTAGTAGTCCTGGAACTCTTTGCCATTTTTTATTTGTTAGGTACATTTGAACAAAATTTTTGCTAGGCATTTAATGGTATTAATTAGAGACACACCTTCTTACCTTATTAAATATTTTGGACTTTAGCTAGGAAATGAAAGGATTTTGTTTGAACCAGTTTATGCCAGAATTCATAGAATTCGTAGAAGAAGGAGACTTACAAACATAGCATGGGTGATGGCAAAAAGAAAGTGGAAGTGGAAGGACCATAGATGCCGTGGAATGAATGGAATTTGGGGCAGGAAAGTGTTGGAGTCGAGACCACGAACGTGAAAGAGGAATGTAGGGAGACAACCGACTAGGTGGATACTTGGACAGACGATCTTGTTAAAGTGGGCGGAAGAAAAAGGATAGCCATAACACAAAACCGACAGAAGTGGAAATATTACAATTATTGCTAGGTATTGATCAAAAATAAAATAAGAAGAGCAAAGACAACTTCCACAAAAAAAAATATAACAGACTTCAAAAACAAACACAAAAATGTTTAAAATAACCTACAAAATATCTAACTCTTCTTTCGAAGGTGGCTTTTTTTTATTTCATTTACTTTTTTGCCATTCTTATAAGCATTCGAATTGATAAACTCCTCCTTTTTGAAGTCGGTTAAAAACTGGACTTGAGACACTCTTCTAAATAATTAATTGTTTAAATGTGTCTTTGGCCGACTAAGTAGTTACCTAAGTCAATAATATTCTAGTTGTTCGATTTTTCAGCAATGAAATTCAGCAATTTCAATGGTGTTTCATCTAGAGCCTAATCGTTCGCATTATATGAAGTACATAATTATTTACATACAGCACTCCATTTTCTATTACAAACAGAAAGAGGCCGACCGATCCAAAAAAAAAAAACAAAAATTAAAACAAAAGGTTGTGTTTTTTTCGGAAATTATAACGCTGTTATTGATAGTTCATCAGCGGATGCCTCCCCTGGGGGTCTTCGTCTTCCAAGCGCGGTGTCACAAGTGGGGGGTTCACTCGTGGTGAAGCTAGCCCCCCGCCGGCGACACTGCGGGCTTGTCAGCCCCCAACCAGCCACTTAACAGCCCCCGCTTAGCAGGAGACCGAGAAGCGCCTCGGATGTTTCACTATACCCAGAGAGAGGACGATATTGAGCTGTTTGAACATCTTTCATATCTAGAAGTATTAATTTCATAGATATAGAAAGACGTCCGAGGCCAACCCGGTGAAACCCACGTCACGTGGGCCCGTGGCTGGTGGGTCGGTCGATGAAGACGACCCCAGGGGAAGACCGATGGTTAATCATCGTCTGTCGTATATATTCTACCATGCGATGAAAACTTCACTTGCGCGATGCAGGACATGTTGAATTTTCTCGAAAGCTAAAAACTTTGCAAAACTCCAATTTTTATCAAAATATGCAGGTTTATGATAACTTCAATTTAGTGAAGTCGTTTATTAAGATTTATGTGAGAAAATAGGTAGAAAACGCTTAAAATTCGTTTCGTTCTTCGTATTTATTCCGACCAATAGCGTAGCGTTAATACAGGGGAAGTACCAATTCGATGCAAGTTATAAAGTTGAATTCTAATGAAGTTCTCTCGATTTTGGCTCTTACGTTAAAGCGTTTAAGGACGCTTTTTTTCTGTAGTTCGATATCAGTTAATTTGTTGCACAATAACCTATTGTTTGTTTTTATTTGACGACTGACTGACCAGCGTAGTTTATTTTCGGACATAGTCCTGCCTGCCTGACTCATAAGTCCGGCACAGGAGTTGATATGAATAATTACTGTTTGAAAGTTATTTTTGATGTATTATTGAAGAACGTTCCTTACCAAGCATGGAATGGCTCTTTATAAAATTATTTTATATGATGTAATGATGGTTCAAAAAGATGTAAAGGGGCACAAATATTCAAAAGATTTTTTTTTCATTTTGTAAAAATCTAGATGTTAAGCAAGTAGGCGAGGAATGCTAAATCTGCAACTCTGACGAATAGCGAAAAATGTTCAGACTTTTCTGTAACCGGTAAACCAACCTTTTAGCCTCCACATGCCGAAAAAAGTTCTGCTAAAGCGGGTGAACCATTTTTTTTTTTATAACCTTACACTTGGCAATTTCAACTCTGCCGAGATATCGGAAACCTCAGCTAACCTATAAACTCTACCAGTTGCCTACCAGCCTGGTACTGACGCTGTCTCTCCCTGTCCTGGGCTACTGACGGCTATTGACGTCATGCCGGTCACGTGACGAGCACGGCACGACTCGCGGACGCTGCAAACGGCAGCCCACACGTGTTCGGTAAACTTAGTTACCGCGTCAATTGTTGGTGACATCGTTTTGCGCCTTTCATTTTATTGCGTTCAGAGTTAATTTCCTCCAGATTCTGTGTAGGACATATATGCGCCACAAAATCAAAGTCAAATATTTAATTAATTGAAGTAGCCAGTCAAAGGGGTGCTATGACAGGAAACCTCCACGTGCGCCCGTGGACTGGATTTCCCTCTCGGATACGTCCGGGGGGAAGACCTGTTTTTCGGGCCGGTGCACCCTGGGATGCGGCCTGCGGGCAAAAACTCTTCCTTAGACACTGTGTGCCTAAGTGGTCTCTTTGCCCGTACGCGAATAGCGTGTCGTGTGGACGCTCCAACGCGTGTCCCTCTGATTAGAAGAGGGCACAGTGGCGGAGCGGGCTTGCGGACGGTGAGTGACGCGTAGCTCACCGTCCGACCAAGGACCAAGCCCGGGTCGGTGGCGCGTCGTGTTTCGCGCCAAATGCCTGCTGGGGTCGCGGGTTTTTCTTAACCCAGGATACCATGGCCCCGAAACGTAAAGGTCATAGGAAGGAACACGGGTGGATTTTAATCAGTAAGAGTCTGACAGTCCCTTCCGCCCCACCCAGGGCCAGGACCCATTTGATGATTTTACCACCTATAAAAAAAAAAGTAGTCTGTCACAGGCACTTTTGAATTGTGAAAAAAAAAAACTACAAAAACATGATGCTAGCCTATATCAATTCCCCCAGTGAGTTGACACCTAAGTCGTCGGAAGCCTTTTTGATCATACAGGGTGCAGGTGAGAGGGTGCATGGCGCATGTGAGATACACCAGCAAGTGAGACATTGTCTGAACAGAAGAAAAAAGATAACTACTCAATACTTAACATGAACATCTACTGCATTTGCAATTTTGCAGAACCTACATCTAATTATCACCTACCTACGTACTTCCAACTATCTAATAATCTGTTAAGGAGCTTGGCATGATTGCGTGCATATTTCTCATGGAAAGCCGGTTATAACCGGAGCCGTTGGCAGAATGCCAGGACACGCCTTTGCCCGATCATCTGGTGTATTTAAATAAGTAATAATCGTAAAATTTGTTTGTTTATCTAATTTGCGCTTTTGGACCATCGTGCGTGCTTTTGAAGAAACTATCTGAGGATTTAAGAACAGTGGTCCATTGGTTACGAGTTTGTTTGTAGTGGGTTCCAGCCCAAGAGTGGCAAATAACTTTGTGAAATTTTTATTTTATACCACTACCCTCAAAATGGTGTACAAAACTTGGACACTAAACCGGCATGGCCTAGAACCCAAAATTCGAAGACGTGAGATAACTATAAGTATAAACTCGCACTGGGCCTACATGGTGGGCCTAGCCTACCTCCTTTCACATAGAGGAGGCCTGTGTCCCACCAGTGGGCAACATTATAGGATGATTTTTACCCGACTACGGCAAAACCAAAAGGAGGGTTATGATTTTGAACGGTATGTACGAGTATGTTTGTATGTACTTATGTATGTTTGTTTGTGGTCATAACTTCTAAACTACATAACATTCACATGACAAAATGAGGTGTCGTTAGAAGCGTCTCACTTTCCCGCTGGTTATAGGGTAGATGACGTGTCACCAGATCCAATATGGCGCCCTCTAGGGGATGTAAAGACGTAACCGAAAAAATATAATATATATTCGCATAGTATTTAAATAAAAGGAATTATTTAGAGGTCTAGAATATCCAATCACACTTGGCAAGTAAAGTATTTATGTATAAAACATAGCAGTAACATTCCCACGCATTTGAGGTCGCCACTGACGTCACTAGCTCGAGGTCATTTTGTCCTTATAGGGGCGGGTATGACGGCAGGCAACCCTCAGGGGATGGTCAGAGCAATTGAGGTTATATCGAGATTCTACTATAGGTTAGTAGGTTTTTTTTTTTTTAACCTATGTTGTCCCACTGCTGGGCAAAGGTCTCCCCCATAATCTTCCAATCTGTTCTGTCAGCGGCTTTCTCCGGCCAATCCGTCAAGAATGTGTCTAGGTCGTCACGCCAGCGTTTCCTAGGCCTCCCTCGGCAACGACGCCCTTCCGGCACCCACTGTGTAACGACCTTAGCCCATCGATCTTGCTGCATTCTGTAGACATGGCCCGCCCAGTCCCACTTCAACCTGGCAGTCTTATTGCCCACATCAACGGTTAGTAGGTTTACTTATGATTAAATTATCTAAAGAAATATAAAATCATCATCTGCCTAGCCTTTTCCTAAGTATATTGGGGTCAGCTTCCAGTCGAACCAGATGCAGCTGAATATTAGTATTTTACATGAAGCGACTGCCTATCAGACCTTCACAACCCATTAACTGGGCAATACGATATACGACACCCCATGGTAAGACTGGTTGTCAGACTTATCAGCTTCTTACTAATGGTAGCGACAGATTACTTTAAAATAAAATTAAAGCTAAACTAAACTATTAGGTAGTGTTTAAGACGGGGATGCGTGGTATACTGGGGACTGCATACACTCTTTATGCATACTGAACACAACACTATCGTAGCACAAGCGCCATCAGGATATGATTTGCAAGCGACCATTAACAAATGGCGTTCTGTCGCTTGCGCTACGTCATTTTTTCGTCTTTCAAACAAAAACAGAATTTCGCAAATCCGTTAGTTTTTTGAAGTCAGTTTAAAAATAAGAAATAATAGTCGTCGCTGTGTTTAATAAAATCAATCATTACTTAATTTAAAAAGTTCAACAAAAAATATATTATTTTAAGCTATCCACACTTTTCCAATATAATGTAACTATCAAACATACTCCTTCGTCCGAGTAATTTTCGTAAAAAGGTTTCGACACATTTGGTGTGTATCTGTATTACATAATATCGTCAAACTTGACCCCTCTTTGTGACCCCCATCGTTCAACTTCACATTTTGTTAGAAAAGTTTGTAACGTGAAAATTCGCACCATTCCTGTAAGAAAGCGGTAAGTGAATTCGGTCAACTTTAAAATCAGGAACGTAATTTAAAAAAACGTGTTCAACTTTGTTCACCGTCAAAAAATCCAACGGAAACCTTGTAAATAACGAGAAAAGATAGCATTTTGCAGCGGCGAAATGATAGAGATTTCCGATTTTTCATTGTGTTATGTATACTGTGAGATATAGGTTGAATTATACGGTTACTTATATAATCCCCGAAACTGTTACTTAGGATAGTCGTCGCTGTGTTTAATAAAATCAATCATTATTTAATTTAAAAAGGATACTTTTCCAATTAATGTAACTGCCAAACACTCTTCGTCCGAGTAATTTTCGTAAAAAGGTATCGACACATTTGGTGTGGTAAGTGTATTACATAATATCGTCAAACTTGACCCCTCTTTGTGACCCCCATCGTTCAACTTCACATTTTGTTAGAAAAGTTTGTAACGTATTTCCGAAAGTCCTGTAAGTATCACTTCCCAAAACGTAGTCCCAATCTTTTACTGGACGCAACATAAATTCCGTTTCGTAAAAAAAAATAAGTGAAAAAACGGGTGTAAAGTGGACTTGCCGAAATTGATTGAAAAATATTTTATATTTTTAAATGGAGCTTAACACAAACTTTTGATATTTTGTAATAGTATAACCAGAGACAAAAACGCCTATAATGTTTTTGTTACTTTTATAAAGTGTAATTTAATTCATCGTGTACAGAAAACACTTGATTACGATTAAATACCCGGAATGTGTGATTCTTGTTCAGGTGCTCCCGAGCAGGCTATGTAAGGCTGCTGTTTTTTTAGATTAAGTTCGAAGTACCCTTAGTTCGGAGGGAAATGTTTTATTTTTAAAATAAATAGACAAAAATGTTTTTTCATTTAATTTGTTTATCGAAACAGTAATGTTATTTTGATTAACGATATTTTTTCAATTCTTTGTGTCCTGGTGTCCACGGAAAAATGGATGTAAATTATTTTATTTTTTATCGCAAAAATACACATTTTTTGTGACAGTACCCTTATTTTTGGCGCTAGCTTCATGAAAATTTGTGAGAAGGTGTATTAGAGTCCGCTCGACTTTTTGCATTAATAAAAAAAAATTGACGCAAGTCGAGTTACGCGTTTCTTCCAGGAATGGTGCGAATTGTTTAGAATATGGAAAAAGCGTGAGTCGTTACGTAAACTAAATACCGGGATATTTGAGTCGAAAACAGAAGTATTGCTTATAATTATAATAATAAACTAATTGAACATGAACCACAACAGAACTGATTTTGGGTTTTTATACCACAAACCCTTTTGTTTGTGGTAAAATAATAAGGAGAGACTGTCAGACTTGTAGTGGCTTAAAGACACGGTGTTCATAAATAGCCGTTTACGTTCTGGGGCCACGGTTCCCTGATAAGACTGTCCCGCGAACCCCGGCAATAACTCTATCTCTGCCTAATGGCGATGTTGCTAACGATTTGTTCGATAAGTACAATTTGACTTTGGGACAGACATAGTTATATATAGACATAGTATAAGTTCCTACAAATAATTAAATTAATAATTAAAAACTAAAAGCTCCTCAATGCTTTCAGCTAGTAATGAGCCCAAAAGATAGGGGCTGGGCGTTGTCATATTGTATTGACATTTACGCTCTGGCCATAATAAAAACCAGACGAAATAAATGGAAAAGTTGTTTGCAATTTTACTCATAAATTCTTTGTTCTCTGAACCGTAGCTAGACTTCGTGGCAAAATTATGAATGGCGACCTGTTTTGGCTTACAAACTGTAATATAAAAGTTCTTTGATATCTTAAACACCATCACAACATCTAGAGAATCTTGATATTATAAAAGTGCCAGTTAATTCTGGCCGATTAAAAGTAACCATAAATTACTATAGCAGTCTAATGTCTTCTGAATGTATGCCCCATTTAGACTCTTCCTCATTGACTGGCGAAACTTGTATTACAGCTTTGTTACTGTTACTGTCAGCAATATGTGTCATCCAATTGCTGGACAAAACCATCTCCCAATGACTTTTAATTATCTCAATCCAGGGCGTTATGTGAGCCACTGGTCGTTAGTTCTGTCCAGCTCCTCCCCCATCTTCTACGAGCTCTGCTGCGACTCCTTCTGGCTGTGTCAGGGCTCCACACAGTATACTCTATCTCTTAATAACACGGAATAAATGCACCTGAAAACTACGTTCAATTTCCGGGAGTATCCAATGACGTCTCCGGCGGAAGCTCGTCTTGGAAAGGGCAAATGTGGGTGTACCAAAGTTACATGTCTGCCTAACCTTTGGAGTTATATAGTACAGGTGTGGTTCTACGTTATGTGAACCCTTATCACTTCTATCACCCCCGCACTAAAACAGAGCATCAACTCCTAGCTTCATTCACAAATTGCGTAGAAATGTAAACAGTGGCGGCCTCGGCATTGCGGAGTCTCGCGAATCGATACAGCCGGCCGAATGTCAAGTTGAAGGGGGCGAAGGGAGTGAGGGGAGAGACAAGGGGACGACGCGTGGAGGGGGGGTGAATGACGTCGGACGCCCACACGGCTCCCAGTGAAGCAGGGCGTGGAGGCAGGCCGGTGGCGGAGCGCAAGCGAGGCGAGGGATCCCAGTCGCTTCGGATGTAAACAGAGTCGGCTGATTTTGGGAGAATTTGGCAGTGTTATGAGTTTCAGTTCATGCCTTGTAGATCATGGTTTGGATACATAAATACACTGTGACAGTTTGGTGATATAAAAACAACAATAGCAGTAAATACTTGGGCTTCAATGAAACTAAAAAGGCAGCGAAACCAATCCAAAGAAAGATGGTAATGTTCCAACGGCAATTAGATATCATAGTCCGAAGTATACGAAACCTCCAACCAGACTTTATGGTTCATACAGTTACACAGTAGAGGCTATAAGGTGATGGATTCATCCAACACCTTATAGCTTTCACTATCATACAAGCATAACATACCACTTCAAACTGTAGACACAAGAGTTTTACCGACTATGCATAATACCAGTGATATTTGAACTAACCCAGCTTCGTGTTTAATTTTAGATTCTTAACTATTCAATAATATTTACTTTTGAAACGGGAAATGTTAGGCGAAACAGTTGTTTTATGTGGTTATGGCAGCCCAAATTAGTTCAGAATTGAGCTCTGAATTTGACAGCAATCTTCCTCTTGGCATCAAGCTTTTAGGCCAGAAGCAAAGATGGTGACCTAACTAATATACAGTGAGCTTACCTAGAAGAATCTGAAAGTCCCGTGCACTGACTGAACTCAGTACGACTTCGAATTAAAACCAGACTACGAAAAAAACGCGCACTGAAAAGTATAAAACAAGAATAAAAGACCGATATTAGTCCAGTCATGTCAGCCAGTTACACACATTTGAATTGACAAATAAAATAATATTAAACACTTTCTAAATTATTGTGCTACCCATCCCTATAGCTACACCCTACCCGTCTCAGTCAGAAGACATAAAAACTGTGAAAGTACCGTAGATGTTCCAAGAAGTAGATCTCTATGGAGAAAAACGGGCAAGATTCGTGAACACTCTTTCTAGATCGCCAAAATGATAGAATCTTTGTTACAAAGGAAAGTGTCGCGAGTCAGGCAAACTTAGTGAGATCTCCGAAACCATTTCCGCAGGTTCCAAGTAACCTATAATGCCAATACCCGTTGAAGACCGTTAGGAGGTTGATCCCACCCACCCCAAAACCGTCCAATAGTACAAGCGAGCAAAAAACAGGGCGCGTAGGTGAAGATATAAGGTGGCCTATAGTTTCTGGAACACTGGCTTACTAAAAAAAACATTTGACTAGTTTCTGCCGGTATCCTAAAGGTGACTGAAGACGTCATGATCTTTACACCCACTTTTCTTTGGAACTAGACTGTATATCTTACCATTTTGTTTTAAAATAAAGTAGTTTTTTCAAGCCACTTGGTTCAGTAAGCAAGGCAAGACGCCGACCTTCCTTCCACTTGACACCACCAAAACGACACCACCGGTGGTGTCGTATGGAATCTCTAGTCTATATGACACTACCCTAGTGATGACCAGAAACGCGTGTGTCAAGTGGAAGGAAGGGACTCCGATACCTTACGACTTTGGTATCCAGGTGACTATCGCAATACAAATCCATAGAGGTTCGTAAACAGGCACGCTATAATGGATACCAAAGGTGTAAGATATTGGATACTTGCGTCGTCGCCTAGTGTATGAAGGGGCCACAGTAATATCTACCCGACTTCAGGCCGGCTCTTACTATGGTTATACAATAAGCATTATGTCTGTCATTAAGCCTATAACAACAACAACGTAATGAATTTGATATAAATGTATAGTAGAACTGTCACTAAGCATAATATTAGGTATTATATGTGCATCTGGACTGAGAGCCCAGATTTTTCCAAGACAGAAAAAGCATAATAAGTTTAAGTACAAGTCGAAGAAAAATCTAGATTATTAGAAAAGATTAAAGTGATTGGCAAGTAAAACGAGTCTATTAAATTCCTATCACTAATTCAGAAAAAAATCCAATTTGATATAGGCTTCATTTAGTTCGAAATTGGAGATTAGGAACAGCCAATTAACGCTGCCAGTCTCGATGGCAACAAGAGATCGGAATTTTCCGTTGAACTTGTGAAGATTTTAGTGGTATACCTTTAACTTACCGTACTTTACTGTTGCCTTAGACTTGTTTAAAAATTTAAAACTAGAATATCAACGACAGTTGGTAATTTGGTGTTGCCATTTCACATTATGCTGAGTTTTTTTTTTACCGTTGTCAAATTATTATTTTTTACAGTCTCTTAAAACTTTGTTGTGTTAGTTTAATGTGCAAATAAGAAAAATCTTGGAAGCAAAATTACTCCACAGTAAATAACATTTGTAAATCTTTATTTAGTTTTCTCTTTATTATCAAGTAAGGGAGAATAATATTCCATAAGAGCAATTGGTATAGATTGTGTATCTGGCAGCGAATGAAAAATTTTTAATGATTTCGAAAATTCTCGATAAGTCTCAAAACTTAAAGTCTGACAAAATAAACTATGGGAAACTAATTTAAAAAAAAACAAGCTTACTTCTTAATAAACAGAGCTATCTAATTACTATCTCAAGACAACGTACTCGTCAAGATAAACTAAACTCGACGGGTTTGAGTCATTTCATTACAGAGTTCCTAATGGCCACTTTACAGATCCAGCATCGGATTTGCTCCATATCATAATATTTCATTATCACACGATACATAAGTGTGCAAAAAAAGCTCAATAAAAAACCGAGAAGTGAGTCAAAAACATGAAAGATTTGAAGACAGAAACAAAAGGGACAAGTGAAGCCGAAACAAAGCTTGTAAAAAATAAAAGGCACATATCTGCACGTGCAAGCAATATCAAGCTGATTTCAACCCTGAACTAGAGACTGACGTAAGCGGATGAGCCCCAGCCCCCTGGTGGAGGAGGGGGGGGGGGGGGGGGTCGCCGGTAGACCTGCCGGGAGCTCCGCCAGCAGGCGCACTTTGCCCTTTTCCAGACGATTTTCCGCTGAAACAACGTCATTCGACACCGGGTGAACTTGAACGCAGTTCTCCGATGCAGTTTTTTTTCAGCTCTCCATAAAGGTTAAGGCAAGTTCTCCATAAGGTTAGGCGCGTTGTTATAAATAATAGTGGTCTGAGGCTAATATAAGCTTTTTTTTTAAGTAGTAAAATCATTCATCAGACAGCGAGCCCGGCAGACTTTGCTCTCGTCATATTGCTGATTGCTTTTTAAGGCACGAGTGGAACACGACGTGCCGTCGATCCAGGCATAGTCCATGATTGGACGGCGAGTTGCCTATTGGCGAGTAATAGTCCTGCCCGAAAAAGGCGTGGCCAAGGTCGCAGGACCGTCTACACCCAGGTTGGACTTTAAGTCAGTAAGAGTCTGACGGTCCCTTCCGTTCCAACCTGGGTGAGATAGTATACCACCAGGTTATACTAATGAAGAATAAGACTTCGAAAGATTTATTGTAACTACATATTTTCGGAGCCAAGTGAAACAAAACAGTGAATGAAATACTGAAATATACAATCAAGCTAAAATCTTTATAGCAACATAAAAAAGAAAAGATTCCAATTATTTTAATTGACCAAGTTGTACCTTTATTCATTCCTTGTCTGAAATTCAGCGTTATTATTATTGCGAGGAGGTGGAGGGGTGTCCTCGAGCGATAAGCGTTTAGCGAGTTTAAGCAAAACTATGAATAAGCACTACCTACTACTTTGCGCAGTCAGCCTGTGTGTTTAGTTAACTGGTCATGCCTCTAAAGCCTTATGCATCTATACTATACTATGTATTTCTGAATGTGTTCGTAATAACGCAATTTAAGAAAAAAAAAAAACTTTAAATGATTCGTCATCACTTGGGTGGAGCGGAACTGACTGTCAGACTCTTACCGACCAAAAATTTGGCCTGTTCCTTTGGTATACTTTTAAAAGTAATTTATTCAAAATAGGCTGATTTATCAGATACTTTTTGAAGGTCAATTTTTACATAAGACAGCCCCTCGACACTTCCTAACTGATTTATCAGTACTTTCTGAAGATCATTTTTTACATAATAAGCTTAAGATCTGTCTGTACGGTTAGAGCAACCAAGACCCTTTGGCCCTATGGCCTCGTCAGTTTGCTTCCTTTTCAAATTCAAGTGGAGCAAGGAGAACCCGGGCTTCATCATCACCTCAGAAATAAAAAAATCCTAAGCTTATAACTTGAGCCCCACACTACACCTCTCGTTGGTTCTATCGATCCGCTATAAGCATGAATGGTGTTGACGTCACTAGCTGCCTGCGGGGTGTAGGGGTGCGGGGGGTTGTTCGCTATGCCAGGGGTGCAGCCTTGAACTTGCTGCATCGATCCTACACCCCTGCACTTGAACCAACGGCTTCGTTCATGAACAAGCGAACGCCGGGCGACCGGCATTTGTTTTGTGGCGTTTTTAGTTTAGAATTCACTTTGTTTTGGCGAATTTTGTAGGTTATGGGGTATGATGAAGAGTTTTGTACTTTACACAACTCGTGTGTTATTTCAATAGAGAATGGCCATACTTTGGCACCATATTTTGTCTTCAAGCACGAATTTATTATATTTACACGCTCTAAAATAAACAAGAATCATAATAATGCAAATAACATTAACACCATTTTAACGGTAGTAAATAGTAATGTTAAATGCAATTGTTGCCACAAAATGACGGCAAGGTCATCTCATTCTCAGTTGGAGCGCATAGCTTAAGATATTGATATGAAGAAAAAATAATGTTCTTTAACATATTTTTTATTGACAGTAGAAAGTAAGATATGAGCCTTGTTAGTAGATGGTAGTTTTGTGACCCTGGACTCCTCTATCTTTAGTATACTTTGCTTTTAATTTAGTTCCACAGTAGCAATCACGGAATTTAGGTTCCGCGGCCGGTTGGCAATAGGCTCGCCCTAAACGTGATACGTAAAGCTGGCAAAATGTGGGTGTACTTCAAGGCACACCTCTGTGTCCAGTTAGACTGGAAATCGGCCCTAATGTAGTTGGAAAAGGCAAGACTTTTAGGAGATGCAGTAGTTTGGGAATAGTGCGGTGGTCGGTGGAAATGAAATAATCAGGCTCTCTGCTTAAGCCTCTGGGGATAAAGTTTATAACAAATGTAAAAAAATGTGGGCAGAGATCTATAGAAGGCTACCATTTCAGTGATAATGTCAGAAAATAAGGTTGATTTAGCGTTTTTGTTGCCCGCAAGGGAAATATCAAAATTATTCCGAGTTTTGTGTAGGATTATATTCATTTTCCGCTGCCACTTTTGTAACAATGGCTCTATTTATATAATATTATATTTAGATTTCTGATTTTGTTCCGTGGGAGTCTTTTGGAAAAGTTTTTGTATTATTATGCCCACGTATTATCCTGTTTGAAGGGTGTGGCCCTGAAACGTTTCAGGACTTTCAGGTTCTGTAAATGTTTTTGTTCCCTGCACGTCTGCTACAGAAAGGCGACCATCAGACAGGAATGGCGGCGTATTGTTAGGCGAGCCACTAACAGCTGAAATGATGACCATGACCACTCTGCTAAGAGTGCAACGACGAAGAAGAAAAGTTTTTGGCAAGCAGTGAGGCGTAAGCAATCTGTCCCTTTCTCAAGCCTACAATGTTAATGTTATGTTGATGTCATACTACGAAAATCTATAAAGTAAACATGCATTTAGGGGTTCGCAACTATTGGATGACTTTTCGTCAAGTCGGAAAAAGTAAAAACGCAGTCGTGCGGTGGAATGCGACGCTGTAATTCGGGGGCAGAACTTAGTAGGTTAATACGCCATAACAGCAAGTGAAAAACAAACAAAAACTTTGAAACAAAGAAAAGTTTTTATTTAAAGCCGCAGAAAAAATCTTCGCACGATTTATTTTGGAACTGTGTCAGTCAATGACCAATGATGACAAAGATGTGTGTATAATTATATCCCTTCTTCGTCATGCGCTCGTCATGTCATTCGTCATGCGGTGACGGTGGGCGCGTCATACCGACGAACATGACAGATCCTACGTCACTCGATAAGATACGTTTAGGAGGAAAATTGAGCGTCATTTTGAAGGTTCCATACCGAAGGGGTAAAAAGGGACCCTATTCCCCGTCTGTATATCAGTCGGTCACCGTACTTGTCTGTGCTGTATTTCATGAACCGTACAGTTGACACTTGAAAAATTTAACAGATGCTGTATTTCTATTGCTGCAAATACTAAAAAACGGAATAAAACAAATATTTAAAGCGGTCGCCTTCTTCTGCGCAGAAGTCATGTTAGGGGGGGGAGGGATGCATGAGGGAGAAGACAGGGTCCACCTCACAACCCAGGCACCCACGTCACAGAAGTTGCGGGGCGATTTCCGGCCACCGTAGACGAGATGCGGACGGTGACTTATGGCCAACTCGCTGTCCGATCATGGACCATGCCCCGGCCCGGGAGAGAGAGCCAAAGCCGGCAGGGGTCGCGGGACAATCGGGTCAAAGTATGTTCTGTGTTTTGTTTCTATGACAACAAAATTGTTTCAAGCGATGCTTTGCCAGCATAGTGTGCATGGGGAAAACACTACCTACGTATCCTTCACCTAACTACAGCCGTTAGGACCTATAATAGTGATGTGGTACTAAGTTATTGAAATTGACAGATAATGACAGATTTCCCTGGCCCATTTTCATGAGAAATATACCTAGGACTTAGGAGTGACGTATAGTGGATTTCAAGTGTCATAACTTCGTTCAATTTGGCTTATGTAACAAATGAAAAAGTACGGATCTGAAATGTTTTTTTTAGCATGTTAAAATCATCAAATGAGTCCTCCCACCCAGGGCATTGCGGGAGGGACTGTCAGATTCGCGCTATCTAAAATCCACGGTGTCCTTCAATAGCCGACGTTCCGGGGTCACGGTAATTCGTCAGGTCTGAAATGGAATAGAATAAAAAAATAATAATAAAATAATAATATTCCACAACTATCACACAACGCCATCTAGTCCCAAGCTAAGCAGAGCTTGTGTTATGGGTACTAGACAGTTGTCTAGTACCCATAACACAAGCTCTGCTTAGCTTGGGAAGCAAGCTATCAGTTGATAAACATACTTATATATTTCTAAATACATACATATTATAGATAAATTACACCCAGACACAGAACAAATGATCGTGCTCATCACACAAACATTTGTCCTGGGTGGGAATCGAACCCACAACCTCCGGCATAGCAGTCAGGGTCACTAACCACCAGACCAACAGGCAAGTCAAATTTTGATTAATTCAATAATTATTAGATTTGGTCAGTTATGTCGTTTGACGAGTATCTTTTCCCATTAAATAACACAATAACGGAAATTGAATCATTTTATTATCCACTTTTAATAACAAACCATTAAAATATAAGATAGTATGAAAAGTGATTCATTAATTTATTATCGTTTCTACCGTGTGACTTTTTATTCAATGATTCATTTGTGTTTATCTTGACAGGTAGATTTTTAATTTTCCTTCCTTAATAATTTTGCTTTTATTATGACGTCATTATATGGAATTTTAATGTACCTACGAGTACTTCAAAAGTCTGAAGGTCCGGGATGGATTAGTACCTATCTATAAGTACAGAGTGAATTTTTCAACAGGGTGTGGCCCCTGGCTGGAGGCCAGGAGTCATCTTTGGCAACCACAGGAAAGTCCGGTTAAGCAGCTTACAACCTCATATAGGTTGACCTGCGAGATGCCAATATCAAAAAAAAAAAAATCAACAGGGTGTGGTGTGGAATCTCGAACTATTCCAAATTGCGAAAAATACTAAAAGGAGTGTCGAGGACGACCTTGAATACTAAACCGCATGATTGGATATTTGGAAAATCAATTTTCTTGACAACATTTTGAAAAAGAAGACCCGAAAACAAACACTCTTAATGATTCCAATTTATTTTATAGCGAAATAATTTTATAGTGACAATTACTTTTTTTTAGCAAATCATAAAGTTGATCTGACGAACCACCTGCTCTGTGATTTTATCCTGTACAGTCAGTGGTATAAAACCATTATTACATATTGATTTAATAAAATAAAAGAAAAAAAATCTATGACTAAGCATGAACAGTACCCTTAGCACGAATTTTCAGTATTACTATTGAGACGTAAAGTAAACTGGAACTTTGACAATTTCAAATTGAAAATTTTCAAGGAAAAAATTAGTTCCTTCTTCGCACACCAGAGGCGCTGTTCCATTTTTCATACAAGAAACGCCGTAAATACTGTATAGTAAAAGAGTGAAAATTCGTGCTAAGAGAACTGGGATCATCAAAAAAACTTCAAAATTTTCGTCTGTTCGGTTTTGTTTCCGCACGGCACGCAGTCTGTAATATTTTGTTTTTTATCAAAATGCGAAGTTATGTGCGCGTGCTGTGAGTTGGCGCACGACGCTTTTGTCACGTAGGCGAGGCCCTTCGTTCTTTGCCACGGATATTATGGCTACACTGATGTTTTGTTGAGATTGAGTAAATAAATCTGTTTATTGACAATAAACCACAAAATACAATAACTATAAATTATCAATATTATTTTCTGTGGTTTTCATAATGTTTTTATGAGGATAGAATAGGTTATCCATATCCACTATTCGTTGAAACTTAAATAACTAGCGATATGTGGGTTTATCACCATGTAGGTACAACTTTGCCTAATCCTCTTGTGAGATGAAAAATCATCAAAAGAGTCCTTGACTTGACTTGGCTGATTAAAAACCACCAAGTTTCAGTTGCCCTTTGCTTTCCACCGCCACGGTGTCCCTTTTAAACAATCACGCAACTCTGCATAATTTTTTAGGGATTATAGTCGAAGCATAATTGCTTTTCTTTTTTTTGACAATTCAAAAGTGCCTGTAACTGGCATACTTAAAATAAATGATTTGACTTGGCTATTCTGGCGATGTGTGTTACTGTTTTTATCAGAGACGGAGGTATTCTACATTGGGCACCCGTTCAAATGGCACCGGAGCTAATGGCAACGTAACTACTCTTCATACGGCTTCTAGAAATTTATTCGCAGATGTTAGGTGCCCAATATGGAATGAATACCTCGACAATTTACAGTCAGACATCACGCCTGTGGAGAAACTTCAAATTGGGCACCATTGTTTGGAGTCGTTTGTGGAATAGTTAAGGTGCCATTAGCACAGGTGCCATTTCAGCGGGTGCCCAATGTGGAATAGGAATCTCAAATCGTCCAATCAATGATTCTTTTAAACTTTTCAAAGGGGAATTACCAGGGTTGGCATGATTAAAACAAATTGTTTTAAAACACAAGTTTAAAACAGTGTTTTAAACAGTTTGAAATTAAACAGTGTTTTTTATTACATGTTTAAAAACAATGATTAAAACAAGTTTAAAACATTGTATAAAACAATACGAAAAAAAACATGTTTAAAACTACTTTTCATGGCGCTAATTAACTGAATATAAAATGAAAATAATATTTGAATCTGAATAGTTCAACATAAGACCAATCCAGTCTACCTACTGTGTCGTAGGTGCGTTTACAAACGTAAAGTCACACAAAAAAGCCCAGCCCCGCCATAATTATTTTTATAATATGCAAGTATTTCATTCAATAAATGCATTCAATCAAAACAAATATCTAAGTATGTACCTACCAGGATTTAAAATTGTAACAATTTTAATTAATAAACAACATTGGTCTTATAAAAAAGTTAAACGTAAACTTCGATCTCTAATGTCAGCTGTCGAAAGAAACTAAAGGATTATTGGTTACTCCCCTATTTTTGGACATCAAGTACCGCAAACGAAACACGGTCGGTGTTTCGTTTGCGGTAACTCCCCACGGCGAGGGGATTTACCTTATGAACAATGAACAATTCTACGAATAAGAGGCGCGCCGCCTGTCCCGCTAGGAAAGTCCCTACGTCGCCCAATATAAAATCAACATTAGAAATTACCTACCGGATGAATGTGATGCGTTTGATTGGGTACATATTTGAATATCGAAGATTAAAACATCTACGCTTAAAATATCGATGTTCAAAATATCGAAAATGAAAATATCGAACGACCATAAAATCGAAAATTAAAATGTCGAAAGTTTAAAATATCGAATGATTAAATGATCTACGTCCAATATATCTAAAATCTAAATATCTACAAAAGTTACATCGAAAGATCTAAATATCGAAATACAGATTATCTAATGTCCTAAATATCGAAGTACAAATATTATCGAATGTCCGAAATATCGAACCTAATAAGGTGAGTCGACGGAGCCCCGCTTCGCGGGGCTCCTATTTCTGTTTGCAAGGTTTACAGTAACCTAACGAAACTTCGAACCTAACCTGTTCGAGTCGGGGTGCCCCAAGTTTCGAGCTCGCTTCGCTCGCTCTTGCATCCGAAGTCCGTCCAGCTACCTTGTTGGGTAGTAATCAGTAATTTGACTGAGGACGCAAGAGCGAGCGAAGCGAGCTCGGGACTTGGGGCACCCCGACTCGGACAGGTTAGGTTCGAAGAGAGTGGCGGGGTCTGAAAGACCCCGCCATCCTCTTCGTGTTAGGTTACTTTAAAACTTGCAAACAGAAATAGGAGCCCCGCAAAGCGGGGCTCCGTCGACTTACGTTGGTAGGTGGATATTTCAACTAGTAGGTATTTTCAACGTAGATATTATGAAATTAGATATTATGAACTGCGATGTTTTAAACGTTGATATTTTGAATTTCGACATAACGTCTTTCGATATTTTGAATCATTCGACATTTAAATCAGTCGACATTTTAATCTTCGACGTTTTAAGCGTAGATGTAACATTTTTCGATATTTTGTTACAATCGATATTTTAATTTTCGATATTCTGAACATTGATATTTTAAGCGTAGATATTTTAATCTTCGATATTCAAATATGTACCCGTTTGATTACGTAACATACAAATAAATGTTATCTATTGATGGTTTTTTGTAAATATTTAATTAATTATGGCGAGTTTATAAAGATCTAGTCTAGACAAGAAACACAGTCGATTTAATTTGAAATAATGTACTAAACTAAAAAAAAAACAAAAAAAACACTTGTTTAAAACATTTTGAACTGTTTGTTTTATATAATTAAAAAAAAACTGTTTTTTTTCCAACCCTGGGAATTACCGTCTCATGTAAATGTATCTTTAAAATATTTTCCCACGAATTCACACTCCAAGTTTTTATCAATCAGAAGTACATACAATCATATAGTTTCACATAATAAAGTTTGACGTAACAATGTAATACATTAATCACTGATATCACTTGATATTGAACGAAACACGCATGTTTTTGAGATAAAGAAGGTTCTAGTCAAAAGTAGTTTTTGTTTCAAAGACACTTGAACATGATAATATTTACTGATTTGCTATCTTACCGAGTAATAGAGGATGTGTTCAAATCTTTTCAAATCTTTTCTAAAATACAGGATGATAATATCAGGGAAAATTTGCGTTTTCTTTCCGAGCTCGTTCTCTATTCTTTCAGGTTAACCTCAGCAACCCAGTTACTGGGTCACACGGTTCTTCTTGGTAAAACTGGTTGGCAGATTTCCGTCTGTCTGTGAAATTATTAAATGTAAAATTAATAAAAACAAGGATTTTTGATTGTAGGTGCATTCTAACTGGGCTGTTTTTTGTTCCTGGGCATTCTATACCCCCAATTAATGGGATACAATATTTTTTCGTCATTTGAACAGATGATTATCTGGCGACCCGCCCCCGCTCCACACGTGTGCAATCTCTACTGTATTATGCATGTTACATATACGTACAAACCTTCCTCTTGAAACACTCTATCTATCAAAAACCGTTGGGAAGTTTCAAAGATCTAAGCTTACATAGGGTAGGGACAGGCAGCGGGAAGTGACTTTGTTTGATACTATGTAGTGATACATGCTATACCTTTTCAGTTCTATGATACACATGTATTGCAGATACATGTAAACTTATAGCACAACATTGTGGAAAACCGTGTGAAAATTGTTGCCTGCAAACCTGTTTTGACTGACTGTATCAAATTACGTGTTTTTCCTCAATTCTAATCGGCACAAAAGACAACACCCCAAGGTTAATGACTATAAAACCTACATTTACTAGGTAGGTAGGTACCTATCTAAAATACCTACAGCCGATCAGCCTCAAAACACAATCGCATGCGTGCTCCGATATCAAGGGATTAACGACTCCTGCGCAAGTGTGGGAGCGGCGGTATCTCGCTTATCTGATAAGGAGAGCTGGTATCGGGACACGTGACTGGATGGTATTATTATTTAGACGAAATTTTGAGAGCCTCGCCTACTATCTAGAAATACAGGGTTGTTTACAAAGAACGGCTACACCATGAATTCAAGCAATTTTGAGTATACCGATTAGCAACACTTTTAGCAATATTTTTGTTGGTTATATGACTTGACATACCATTTCCTCCTCCTCTTCCTCGCGTCGGCGTCGTATCTATCTATCTAATATCTTTAAACGAGCAATTCTTGTATATTTATATATAATCAGGATCTCGGAAACGGCTCCAAGGATTTTCATGAAAGTTACAGATTAGTGGTTTTTCGGCTCAAGGAATCGATTAATCAAGGTCTCAGGTTCGAGAAAAGCTCGGTTCCCAAGATATAGACATTTTAAAAACCGAGCAAAGCTCGGTCAACCGGGTATTAACTCATTACAGAGGGTTGTGATTCCGCCATAAAGTCACTTTCAACTTGAAGATGCTTGATTTCTCGCCATCTAGGTTCTGTGCTTGGCAGAAAGAAGTGCATTGTGAAGTTTCATGTTCAGGGATGCCATACCATTTACATATTGGAAAATTCTTTGCTTTTTCCTTTGTTTTTCGATCATATCAAGATAATGTTTGATAAATCAGACTCTAAACCATCATCATCGTTCTGTCTTCATCTCTCTTCATTTATTTTCTTCACACCCTCAAAAAGGACGTGAAAAAGTTGCCATCTTGCGATATCTCTAGTATAGGCTACGGTGACCATCAAGTGGGCCGTATGCTTGTCATACTCGTATGTATAGAGAAAAGAGCAATAATTTTGACAAAAAATAAAATAAAAGTAAATTTCAAAGAATTATTGGGTGTTGGGAGTGCACACCTTGATTCCACCTGGCCCTTTCCATCTACGGACTACAAGATGCACGGCAACGCGCCATCAACATAATTGTAAGGTGGACATCCCTCCGGTGCAAAGAGGAGGCAAGGGCTTGCGAGAAGTGGAAGGAGTGGAGGGGAGGCTTTTGTGCAGGAGTGGGACAGAGCAGGCTAGTAAATAAAACCCTCCGGTTAGTACAAAGCGTTTTTCCAACACTTTACTGACTTATTGTACAGCTATAGGTAACCTTGGGATCTTCAAGTCAAGAGTGAACAGGTTACTTCTAGGCAAGCGTGCTTCATCGTCGACCACATCTTCGCTTACCATCAGGCGGGATAGTGGTAAAACGCGAACCTATCAATAAATTTAAAAAAAACAGCCTGTAGATTCTAAATAACGTATGATCACTAACTTTTGACACAAATAACGTTTGACTGACCTGTTGGTCTAGTGGCTGCTATGCCGGAGGTTGTGGGTTCGATTCTCACCCAGAACAAATGTTTGTGTGATGAGGTCGAACATTTGTTCTGTATCTGGGTGTAATTTATCTATAATATGTATGTATTTAGAAATATATAAGTATGTTTATCAGTTGTCTAGTACCCATAACACAAGCTCTGCTTACCTTGGGACTAGATGGCGTGGTGTGATGTGTGAAATATTATTACTGTGGAATATTACCGTTTTCTATTTTAAGTTCCTTCACATTATTTCGTTAAAAAAACAGCCTGTAGATTCTAAATAACGTATGATCACTGTTTTCTATTTTAAGTATACCTTCACATTATTTCGTAAAGTCATTTTATATTGTTATTGATATACAAGATAAACTTAAATTGCTAGTCACTTAAATATAATCCTAGAGATATGCTGAATTGTTAGCACGGTTGGTGAGCGTGCTGTCCAAGGACTTTCAGATTATTAATGAATTCTGTGTAATGCATTATTATTATATGAGACATATTGGCAGGCTACGACAGGTTATAGCTGCGGGGATGTTTTTTTATAGAGGTAAATGCGACCCTGTCTTAACAGGTTACCGATATCCTGAAACGGAAAAAAGATGAACAGTACCCTTAGCACGAATTTTCACTCTTTTACTGTACAGTATTTACAGCGTTTCTTGTATGAAAAAATGGAACAGCGCCTCTGGTGTGCGAAGAAAGAACTATTTTTTTCTTTGAAAATTGACAATTTGACATTGTCAAAGTTCCAGTTTACTTTACGCCTCAAATACTAAAAATTCGTGCAAAGGGGACTGGTGTCACCATCGTTGCATCAGGACTGTCCTTATGTCCTAACAGGTTACCGTGATCCTAGAACGTAAAAAAAGAAGAACACCGTGGATTTCAGTCAGTACGAGTTTGACAGACTACTAGTTCTGCATGTCCTATGGCGGGAGGACACATTTGATGAATTTCAAACAACAACAAAAATGGTTGTTTGTTTTTTTTTTATAATGGATTAAGAACAACAGACCACATTGAAATAATGCGCATACACTTTAACTGTATACAGTATGTTGTGATGAATACGCTACGATTCGGATATCCCGTATTGATAAAAATGTGTTAATGGGAAAAACCTTACGACGTGCAATAAAAGCATGAAAAGTTGTGAAATAATATTTAAATTAACAGCGTACGAATTCAGCAGGAAAATATTTATGAATGATGCAATATTTTCAGTCATTGAAAAAACAAAACTAGTAGATACTTAGTAATTATTAGGTAAATAATGTTGTCGAGTTTTCTCACCCAGGGCGGGACGGGAGGGTCTGTCAGACTTGTACTGACTAAAATCTACGGTGATCCTTCAATTGCCCTTTACGTTCCAGAGTCATACTTACCTGAGATGACGGTCCTGCGACCCCGGAAAGCTTTAGGCCTCTATGAGCCCCCCATAGAGGGCCAATGCCCTATCAGATTGCTGGCAGGTCTTTGAGGCGAATATACCTACTTACATCATGTAAAGTATACTTTATTCCACAATCTGACCATTCCCACATAACTTAGCATTATCTTTTTATATAGCGGCAGGGCGTTTCCCTCGATAAGGAGCATATTCATAACAATCGTTGTTAATCGGTCGCGACCGTGGAAATCAAGCGGTTGACACGCGTATGTCACGCTAACATCGATATGAGGCACGTAGCTTTGATAGCTGGCTGTATCCTGGTGTTATCGTGGTGTTGAGAGGTGGTGGCTGGATGTGGAGCACCCCTCCACATCCAGTCCAACGGTCCACATCCAACCACGGGTCTGTCATGATGGAGATCACGTAGACAGGAAGACACGTTGTGTCAGGCAGATGATAATCATGCATGCCGCAGACACTATGGTCGCGGGACTTATTCTATCACCATGACCCCGGAACATAAAGGGCTTTTGAAGGACACCGTGGATTTCAGTCAGTACGAGTCTGACAGTCCCTCTCGCCCTGCCCGGGGTGGGAGGACTCATTTGATAATATTGCTACGTTAAAAAAAATGCTGCAGACACTATGAATTTTATCTTTAAACGTTATGCCCGTCGTGGTCATCATCTGCCTAGCCTTTTCCGAAGTATGTTGGAGTTGGCTTCTAGTTGAGCTGGATGCAGTTAAATATCAGTATTATACATGGAGCGACTACCTATCTGACCTCCACAACCTAGTAACTGGGTAAGTGCACAAAACATAAAATTATCTCTGTATTCCTGAAGAGATGGACTGAATAGAAAATCGCACCATATTCTTCAAGTGTCTTTAAAGTAGTTGTGAGTTCGATCCCAGGAAGACCTGTTACTTTGTGCAATTAATTTCATTACCACTGCTTTAGAAACGGTAAAGAAAACATTTTGAAGAAACCAGCATGTTCTAACATTCGAAGACATCAGAAACACGCCAAGGCCGGTGTGGTCAGAGCCTCTCAGAGACTGCCCCATCACTGGGACACTGGGAACATTATAAATCAAAAATTAAAACCACAAGCATGACATCTACACTACACGCTGGTACTTTTTATCACTATTAGTGCCACTTCAAGCTATCAAGTCGAGGGTAAAAGTCACGTTACAAAAACAAGACCCAATAGTTTTCCATCACGCCCCGACCGCATGATATATTTAATCTAAGTAAATATCTTTCATATTTAGTATATTATATCCGTTTGACGACGTCACGTGGGGCCCGATAAGATAACTGATAAGTGCTGATAACAAATCAATACATTGATTATTTGTTAGATAATAACATCGTTCAACACATGGATTATTATGTTGGTCTTTTGTTTTGTTGATTATTTGGGTGCGATATCTTGCTAGAACTTTTTTTTGGATTTATGATTCAGACGATGTTATTTTTTTGGCATGGCAACATATTGATTTATGTTTTTTTTTATCAGTTTACGTGGCGCTTTAGATACTTGAGATCTTTATTTGCACGTAAAATGATAAAAGATATTTTCTCCTTTTTGTTGTGAGATAAAATCTTCAATGAGTCCTCCTGAGTGGAACTTTCAGGCTTTTACTGACAAAATATTTCAAGAAGAAAAATAAATGGCACGGTTCGGGTTGGTCGTTTCCGTGGAGAAAAACCGGCAAGAAACTTCATGGTTACTCTTCATTCGATTGTCCTTTGCGTTCCATAGGGCCACGGTATCCTATATAAACAGTCCCGCTACCCAAGGAGTTTTAACCTAAGCTAGTTAATGTAAACAGATAATAAAGTATGCATACCTGAGATTTTTTTATTAATTTCAGCTGAACAACTCCACGCGTTACGCAAAAGAGAGTCAGACGGGAAGTCGAGAGGACAAAGTAATTCTAAATGAGTTTTGGTGGTCAATGATGACGGTTCAAAGAGAGAGTTATTCCAGTGTGCGAACGAGATGGAGCTATACAAGTTGTCTAGCGTCTTCTCCTTCCCACACAGGTATTACTCTAGAAATCAGAATCAGAAATCTCAAGAGAAATCAGGTAGCCTGCAATGATGGTAGGCTACCTGATTTCTCTTCTGAGAAACGGAGCCCAAGAAAAGAAAATTATTACAATAATTAAGTAATCTACTTTATAAAAATAAGTCGGGTTTTCCTTCCTGACGCTATAACTCCAAAACCCACGAACAGATTTCCACGGTTTTGATTCGTTGGAAAGGTCTCGGGCTCCGTGAGGTTTATAACACCATCTGGTGGCGAAACGGAGTTCGTCGGGTTTGCTAGTCACTTCTATAAAACTAATTACTGTTATCAGTGCCTTCTAGTTTTCTCCAAATCACGCAGGAAGTACATGATACTGATAAGAAGTATAATTATAGCGTTATCATTAATATAAATATTGCAGGGTGGCGCTGTTTGAATTGATTGTTACAAAGTTATATGAAGCAGGTTTTTGATAAGGAAAGGGTTTGGCTGTGAGACAAAGCGCGCTCTCATGACGCAATGAGAAGTAATTCGACAACTATAAGTGAAAGTAATTCCTACTACAACGATATAGAGTTCGCAATCAAATGTTGAAAACGTTTCAAGTACATTCGTTTTTTTTTTCATAGCACTTACAAACGGCGTAGACCGCTACGCCTCGTAGCAGTGCGTAGCACGTGAAACATATTCTGCTCTACGAGGTCAAACAGTTCTAGATCATAGGACCAATCGCAGGACGTTTTTACTACGAAAATACATTATTTTTACTTGCTCGAGTTTTTTTTTTTTACTCGGGTTTGAACTCATAACCTCAATTACGTGTTTAGAGTAGAGATGTTAATCTCTCGCCATCATGTTACTAATGTAATGAAATGGAAAAAGATGACAGTGTAAATTCTATTCAAGTAATAATTTTCATAATTAAATAAAATATAGGAATAAGTGCAACAATGCTAATAGCACTTTTCAGCACCAATAAATTGCAAATCGAATCATCGAGTCGTTGATAGATCGTGTCTAATTTTTGTTCTAAAATATGTCGGATTCATCACAATATTTTCCGTCATCGTCTTGAAATCAGTGGTGATGAAATTAATTATTCCAAGTAACGCCTAGATTGGTTAAAACTCACGACCTATAACTCGTAATTCGGCCGATCACAGTGCTAGCACTGTCCCCGTGGGTCACCACTGCTCTAATAAAGGCAAATCAGCCTTCTTTCTGTTACATGATAATCTTTAGACACCTCACCGAACAGGGAATCGACTTATGACGTTATTATAACAAAAAATCTTGGACTAATTGACGTCACAAAAGAGTTAAGAACAGTTATTACCCCTAAAACCACCACCTATGGGGTTATTTACCCCGTTCAACCTCTCCGTGCCCCCATAGAAGTTAATTTAGGCGTGGACTATTTATACTCTTGGACACACAAGACGTATTTTTAGTCCTGTTTGAAGCACGTTTTTGCGTACACGGGGACTATTTTTGGGGTGTTAGGGGTGAAATGAGGTCAGTGTACTGCGGATTATGTAGTACAATGATCAAGCGTGGGTAGAAAAAATTGTTTCGGGATTCTGTGAATAAAATATTTAGGAGAGATTATTTTTTGTTAGATATTTTTACGGAATTAGGTCAGTGAGTGTTTTATTATGGTATTTAGCTCGTAAAATTGGGGATTTTTTAAGCTATTGTCAAACAGACAGGGCGAAGCGAATACGATCCGAATCCTGTCATATAAAAAAGCGAAAGCGGTCAGATAGTCTATGTGACAGGCTCCAAACAGTTCCATACATTACAAACAAAAACGCTTCACCACGCTTTTTAGTTTGACAATGGCATTGGAGGTTGTAAAATTGATGTTTCCCTAGAAGGGACTGTCAGACTCAACAGTCTAAAATCAATCGGCAGTGACGGGTTGACCGATTCCACTACAGTCCACGCGTCGGCTGAAGTCCTTTTGACGGCGCTAGTCTCTATCTCATTCAACAATTTGCATTAAAAAATGACCACGTATTTAAACACTGTTTTAGGCTATCACGGTTATTTTCGAGTGTACTTCGCTAGTGCGACAAACGGAAGTGCGATGAACGCTTGTGCGACATAACTGTACTGCGACACACGATAGTTCGAATGCACGCTTGTGCGACACACTAAAGGTCGACATACGATTGTGCGACTATAGTGCGACACCACGGTAGCGCGACATTACGATAGTGCGACGTCACGATGCCACACCCGCGCTTTTCTATTTGTAAATAAAAAATTTGGAATGTATGTTATCCTAGCTTGAAGCATTTGTCCATTTTTTAAAACTGTCCCGTTTAAAGGGGTCAAAAGAAGCATGAACAAAAAATATGTCGTACATGAAAATGGGTAAATAAATTGAACTGCAGGGTAGATTCTTAAAACATTACGTATATAGTTAGATATTTTTGTGCCAATTACCCATTGAGCACGTATTATTTTTTTATGGAGAAAGGATAAAATGATTTTCGCACCAGCGTGATGTCGACCTTCAGTGTGTCGCACGAAGCGTGCATTCGAACTATCGTGTGTCGCAGTACAGTTATGTCGCACAAGCGTTCATCGCACTTCCGTTTGTCGCACTAGCGTATTACACTCGTTATTTTCACAATTTAAAATGTCACTTACGGGATATCGCGGGAGATCGCGGGATGACATCCCGCGATCATGGCGCTTGCAACAGCGTCGAAATATCGGGAACTCAAAATCATAAACAATCACGGAAGATATCCCGTAAGTGACATTTTAAATTTATACCACGTATTTGCCGCAGGCCTTCAGTCGTGCCACGGACTCTAGCTTTGGTAGGTGGAACGCAAAGGCCAATTGAAGAAACTGGTTCGTTTTTATTCAGTTTTATCTGCCGTCCTTTCCGCTATACCGGGAGTATTCAATTGATAGGCCTCCCACCACATAACCACGAAATTTCCGCAGTCCTTCAGTCGTGTCACGGAGTCTAGCTTTGGTAGGTGGAACGCAAAGGCCAATTGAAGAAACTGGTTCGTTTTTATTCAGTCTTATCTGTCGTCCTTTCCGCTATATCGGGAGTATCCAATTATAATATAATTTACTATAGAAAAAAAAAACGTCAATTTTCTAACCAAAAAATGCATGACTTTGTTTTATTATTAAACGCTCGTGCGATCTAGTAAACAAATACATGTTTATTCTAAATTTAATTGGTTCTATTTAAAGTGTGTTTTATTTACAACTTAGAGTGTTTACGTTCATATGACTGACACTTAATAAAATAAGATCAAGGGCTGTATTTTATTGTAAATTGCAATTATTTGTTGAACACTTTACCTAATTTATTTTTAAGGTTACACTTATGCGACTTCATTCATATCAATTGATCGAAAGTAACTTGCAACCGTTGCGTTGGGTGTAAGTGGCGGATTATTATCATTAGGCGTGGCGGTCAAAGGGGACGGCTTACCAGTGTCGCGGGACTGACTGTAAACATAGCCGTGACCCTGAAACGTAAATAGAAATTGATGTAAAAAGGTGGATTTTAAGTCAGTAAGAGTCTGGCTGTTCCTTCTGCCCTACACAGGGCTGGAGGACTTATTTAATTTTACCACCCAAAAAAAAGGGGGAGGCCTTTATTCAACAGTAGACAACCTACTGCGGATATGATGACGATGGTGATGAACGTACCATTCAGTTTAGACTTGGTCATTTAAAAAAGCATGGCTCAAAAGGGTAGAGGTCTCTACATAACACATCACTGGGTGAAGTGCGGCTTCCAATGACTGCCAGAAACTGTATATTGTTGCTAGTGATTAATATCATCATCTGCTCAGCCTTTTTCCGACAATACTGGAGCTGGTTTAAAAAAAAATGGATCCTCATTAAGGCACCCACAGAGCGCGACCCGTCTCGGCGATCCGATTTGGCGATGCGATCTCAGGAAGCAGTGAGAAAGCACATATCGTCATTCATAAGTTATAGAGATCGAATGCGATCGGATCGTAGGTATCGCATCGATATCGGAACGGATCGCGCTCGGTAAAGACCTATAGAGTGTGACTACCAACAATCCGTTTCCAACTTCCGCTCCACTCAGAGATCCAAAGTAAAGGGAAGACTGTTTTAATATCTTCCTGTAACTGAATAATCGCTGATCTCATTAGGTTAGAGAGGCGTTGGCAGAGATAGAGGTCTTAAGTCATAGGTCTTATAACGAATGACTGAGTTCCGATAACTTAACATATCGCTAGGTATTGTGACATGACAGTCACACGATTTACATAACATTGACGTGACTTATTGATGCTCGTTTGTTTTAGTGTTTATCATGCAATTAACGGCATCGGAAATGTGGGAATAGCTTTGCCTCTTTAATATATACGTGCGCATAAATCGACCCAGAAACCTAAGAGTCGATATACAAATACATATTTGATAAAAAAAAAATACCTGAATTGAGAACTTTCTCCTTTTTGAAGTCGGTTTAAAAGCGTGTCACGTCAGACTTCAAAACTCTGCGCTGAAGCTTCGCACGGATAATTACATCTTTATGTAGCCTAAGTCACTCAGGGTGAATTTGGCTTTGTAATGATGAAAGAGTTTTTGAAATCGGCTCAGTAGTTTTGGAGTGTATTCACTACAAACACACACACATTGACACAAAAATTCAATCGTTATGTTAGTGTAGATAAGCTTCGACCAAAACTGCCACATTCACGACGTTGATAGTGGCCTTAAACAGGTCTCTTAAAGTGCACATAATGGTGGTTTCAGAATGGTTATAACATGTAAAATTCCCCTCCATCCCGCCCTCCACACCTTTATCCCAATTACCGATACAATGTACGAAGTTATCAATATTTATTATCAATTCAATAACACACACGTTATCCGAGCTAACTGGATCCATCGAGTGCTATGTTTGCTAAAACTATTATCTGTTAGCATCGAATGTTGCTTTAATATAATGTGCTAAGTTATAAAGCAACTTTCGTGATACCAGGTGGTATTGAAAAGATACTATATAAAAATTGAATTTCAAAAAAATCCACTTGAGATGTTCCAAGTTTGAGGAATCTGGTAGCTAAGTCGTCGGCGTCGGGATCGTTGATTGAAGGTTAAGGTTTTTTAGGTTAGTATCTGGGTGGGAGTCTTCATCATATTTAGACCAGAGGGTTGCGTATGCTAGAGTCGAAAGACTGTCGAAACGGATAACTGTCACGCTAGAGCGTAAACGATTTTTTTTTTTTGAAATTGAAGAATCATGGTGACTTTTAGTCGTACAAGTCGAACCCCGGCAGGCTTTGGCCCTCTAAAGGGGGGCCCAGTCATTATGCTGACACTCTTTGTGGCGCACGTGGCGTCCGGGCATGGTCCATGGTATGACAGCGAGTCGCCTATTACTCACCACCCGCATTCCCGCGATCTGAAAGTAATAAGGGCGTCTCTTTAGCAGATTTTTGACAACAGTTGCTCTATTTAATATAATTGGAAGGGCCGAGTCTACCTCCTAGCGGTCCTCTCCGGGCAGCGGCATCAAAGACTATCTGTACCCTGTGGTGATGGCTTTGCCGCCCCATTGGCGGAGGTAGGCCCCAACCAGGGCCAACTGACTCGCGACCGACTATCCTAACAGAGTCCAGCGCCAAACACTTTTAGTGCGACGGAAAATGTCGTTTACGGCATTTAACGTTAGTGACGCCCCCGCATCTCAGTCTGCCACTGCGAAAGAGTTCCGATTCTTTCTGTTCTGCGTTAAACGCTTTATCTATAAACTAGGAATTGACCCTAATTTAAAAAAATGTAGCCGGATGAAAAGTTCCGCAGGTAACCCTTTAAATGCATTAGATATTTTCCATTGCTTCTAGTACTAATGTTACTTACTCAAACTTTTCCATGACGTCATATTGAACGTTAAAATTTATTTTCGTAGCTTTGCTCTGTCATATCTTTACAATGTCTTTGTGCTTATTATAGGCATATTATAATGTAACAGATTTTCAGTAGGTACATAATAAACGAGATAAAAATGTAAGTAAACATGACCTAACACCTAACTTATCAGACGGACAAAATGCGGTAAAAAATCGACCTTATTTCGTCTGACATTACCCTAAAAGTTTCGCACGGTCGGATTAGGGTTCAGGCCTAAAATAAGGCCATTTATTTTACATTGAAATGAAGGTTTTCCATTTCTCTACAGAAAAATCTGTAATGGAATTTAAAGAAGTTTTTTACACGTAGTATAATCTGTACTAATATGGAACTACTGGTTCGAATTGAAAAATTAAATTATTTTTGTGTTGGACACTGGATAGCCCATTTCTTGAGATGCAACACGCTACGGCCAATAGTAGCCGAGTAGCTGTTGAAACCGCTGAGAACAGTCCTTTCGCCCCGGCTGAGTTAACGAAGAGGTAAATTGAAAAATCAAATGCTTTTCGAAAAAAAGGCCTCGTTTTTAAAGCGCTGATGTGTGAACACATACATGGGAATGTATTTGTTCTATTTTCGGCGCATTTTTAACGCCCAGAAAAAAACGCTCGTGCGAATAGGATATTTTGATGAATGGGGTTAGGTTCATGTGCTGGCGTCTGTATATCTGTATGTCTTTTTTTTAATTTTTAACTTAGTAAAATCATCAAATGAGTCCTCCCACCCCGGTCAGGGCGGGAGGGACTGTCAGACTAGTAGTGACTAAAATCCACGGTGTCCTTCAATAGCCCTTTATGTTCCGGGGTCACGGTAAGGAAACTCATCCGATTGCCGATTGTGTTCCACTCACATGTGGGGCACTTTTAGCAACCATATCACCAAGGGGTCCGGTTTCGAAACCCATCTAACACAATTTACCTATTTTTAGTCATTATCAGTGTTTTGCTCACTGTTGGAGGCTCGAGGGTCGTAGGTTCAGAAGCCAGATGATAACAAACCGGTTTAAACCTGTTAAGGTGAGCTGTCTACGCAGCTTTGTGTTTCATGATTGCTTCATTTTGCATCATTTGCTTTTTGTGCGCAGCAGGGGGCATTTTGGAGAGATAATGGGAAGAATAACTATAAGATGTGGATCACCGGAAAATATGTGAGGAAACTCTCGCTTGGCAGCTGGATCAAGCGTTTGATTCAGAAGGTAGTACTTCTGGACACGGCGCGCCCTGACTACCGGTACTCCCGACGCTGTTCCTGATATTGGTGAATTACTATATTTTTAATGTTGTTTTATTTTTTCGTTCTTTTGCGAAAATATTTGAAAATCATCACAAGGAATATGTGGGTCACAATTAAAAGAAATGAAACCAATAGCGGAGATTAGAAAAAATGCAAATACATAATACCTAATATTTCTTACTTTTTTTTTAACGTGGTAAAATCATCAAATGAGTCCTCCCACCCCGGGCAGGGCGGGAGGGACTGTCAGACTTGTACTGACTAAAATCCACGGTGTCCTTCAATAGCCCTTTGTGTTCCGGGGTTCACGGTAAGGAAATAATCCCGCGACTCCGGCAGGCTTTGGCCCTCTGAGAGGGGGGCCCCGTCATTATGCTGACGCTCTTTGAGGCGCGCGTGGGACACAACGCACCGTCGACCCGGGCATGGTCCATGGTCGGGCAGCGAGCTGCCCTTTACTCGCTGCCCGCATGACCAATATTTCTTACTTAGTATTTTTTTCGAATATAGGCTTCGAATAAAGGATCTCAATTTGTCAACATCTTTTTTTTTTGGTATTTAATACTGTCTTATGTAGGTACCATATGTGCATTAATAAACATATAAATTGACTTTCATCTGGAACAACTTGTTTCGTGTGGGAATCTAACCCGCGACACGTACCGCATCATTCAATCACTCAATCCAGGCTCAACTACAGCTTCGGTCATGAATTTTATTAATGATTGCGTTACTATAATTATCAATTATTTTTTAATTGACATAGCTATATCACTCTCGCACAATGTGAACTCATAATACCTATGACGCAGGTCAATATTTCATCCCATTGTTCCCAGAATTACGATATTTTCATCAGCTCGTCTTAAAACATTGCATCAGAACCCATTCTCTGAAAATAAGTAAACAAAGATAGATAAAACATGTAAGTAAACAATTTTTAAGTTTCTAAGAAATCTTTATAAAACACAAAAAGTGAATTGTGGCCCATGAGGGGATCGAACCCGCGACCTTCGCGTTATTAGCACGACGCTCTAACCAACTGAGCTAATGGGCCGATGTTTCACCGTGTCGAAATTGTGGACTACATCAATTTGCTAGCAAAAGCTTTTTTTGAACAGTTTTGTTTTTTTTTTTAATGACGTTGATAAAAATAATAGAAATGGAGTAACAAAGAGTTTGATTATATCTTCTGTTGTATTTATTATTGATTAATAGTAATTAATTTATAAAAAATTCGAGAGTACTTTAAAATATTTATTATCATCGTTTATCTTGTTTACTTTCGCTGGTTGAAAGTTATTTTTATTTTACGCTGTTATGCACTGTTGTGATAAATTTATATCAACATTGTGACCCCACTACGGACAAACTTAAAGAACTACGTCCAACCCCGATTTACGTATCGTCTGGGTCTTGGGGTCGAACACGGGTGGCATTTTACTTTGCGTATTTCATCACCATTGCTCTCAAATCGTAGATGGAAAACATCAGGAGGAAACCGGAATGATCTAGAATACAAAAACTAAAAAATCGAAAAAAATGTGACCACCATGTACTAGTGCTTGATAGCCACCATGTGCTAATATTTATGGCAGATGTCAGTCGGTTTTATTTTTATGTAAATTTGTTCAGTCTTCAAAAATAAAGACTTTTAATTTTATACAGTAATTTTTATTTTTTTTTCTTACTTATTTTTTTTGTAATTTGTTTTATTTTTATTTTTCTCGTTTTTGTTCAAATATTTAAGTCAAATTCATTCCTAATAACTTTTTTCATGCTCTCTAGAATTTTGTAATCTGTCTGCTGTCGTAACGTCAATAACATTGTCCAAGTAGCAGTAGGTAAGAAAGCAATTAGTGAAAAAAAGCTCATAATAAAATGAAAACTACTAAACCAAACTGAATGAAATTTTTATGGGACCAAACGGCAAGTATAACTATTAAGTATGTACATCGAAAAAAACTAAACCGAATCAAACGATTCAACAAGAAATCACGGAGTGGTAGTAATCGGTGTAGTACAAAAACAAAAATAAAAAATCTACAGAATTGATCCGAAATATCCTCTTCTTTTAAGTCGGTTAAAAATACACGTGCTTTGTAAAACTGGGACATTATCACTCCCCAGTAAGGTAGGTATACCACCAGGGTTATCAAACAAAATCATTGTTTTAAAATTATAATTGCAAACATATACTGATACCACAGTTCCTATTGTGTTGTTAGGTACATAAGTTATGTTTTATCTCTTGTTTACTTACATTTTTATCTTTTATTTACTTACATTTTTTTAGGAGTTTTATTTGTATTATTTTTTGACGTAAACGTGTTGAAATAATATTTGCTTGGGGTATCTGATTGTGAGTCTGACTGTACTTAATTTATGCATGTTATAATGACAGTTTTTCTGTGTAAAAACAACAATTTTTATATTATTTAGGAAAATGATAGCTAATATAAAATAACGCAAAAACTTTTTGGATGATGACATCATTTTAAAACCATAAACAAGGCTACAAAGAGGTCAGGCACGTAAACACCATATCATTCCAACTAAAAAAAACAACCTCATAAAAACAATTAACCAACTGCGTTAAACAAAATTATCACACAATATATATAATTCTATATATATATAATCGCCCCATTGAGCTAAGATGTATAGCAACATATTAAAATACATACAGTGCCATGACCCCAGCTGCCAGACACGTTATCACTATTGACACTTGCCAATCTCGATGGCAGGAGGCATTTGCGTAAGCGCATTATCGTCGACAGAAACCAGAATAAAATAATCTCTACGCTCCGAGCAATCACCCTCTCTGACGCCCAAATTTCACACGTTGAGGGGAGGGAGGAAGGTCAACGTGATTAGTCAACGCTATCAGTTCAGTAGGTAACGTGGGGGCTTTATAGTTTTCTTGTAGCCAGTCGGTGATGGATCGTCGCCGACAACGGACGTACTGGGGATAGGTTATTCAATTTGTTTGCAGAAAATTTATGAATACTTAACTAAAATTTCAAATATGCGTTTGGAATTGGAAATCAATATCAATTTAGATTATTTATTAATTAAACCATTAACAAAATTGCTTGTATTGTAAAGATAGTACGGTGCCTATAAACACATCTTAAAAGTACATAGGTTTTTTTTGGAACACTTTACTATTGAGTACAAGCACAATTATTAGGACTTTTTCAAAGGAAAATTCTAGAGCGCAGGTGTTTCGTAAAATAGGTATATATATAGATAGTCCTTATCTATGTATATTTTATGATGTCTATCTGTGTACATAGGTATTGCACAACTTACGAGTATCACCGTAATTTTTCCCATAGTCACATTATTTGAGTTGTATAATTTTATCGTTCTTGTGGCGTTTTTCCTTACTATCGCATGATTGTTCATTTGGAAGTCAATCATTTAAAACGCTTGAATGTATCTGGAAAAAAATTGGTAAAATGATAGATTATAGTCTTAAATAACACATGGGATATCTTTAATGCTGATATAAAGATCCCGTGGGACAATTATAATTAATTTACCACAACTATCACACAACGCCGTCTAGGCCCAAGCTAAGCAGAGCTTGTGTTATGGGTACTAGACAACTTTTAAACATACTTAAACATACTTAAATATTTCTAAATACATACACATATTATAGATAAATTGCACCCAGACACAGAACAACACGCCAGTCAATTTTATACGTAGCCGCTAGTTTTCATTATTATAAATAGTCTAGCGTTGACAAACTCTTTTTTAAAGCAAAAACGTGATGATAATTTATTACCGACGCGTACATTAATCTGCACAGTTTCCGACTGCATTCATTTATCTGTTTGTGTTAATCTGGAAAAATACTGGGTCGATTCTGATAGAATTTTGTTACTGACGAAATGTGGGCGTTGTTTACACCCCTGCCTAACCTTACGGGGAATCGAGCGCAATGTTACGATGTTTATTTAATTGAATCTATTTTTATTAAAGTTTCTGTGTAATTTTTATAGATAGAGATATTTCTATCTATACTCTTATAAAACCCTTGAGCGATTTCTTTGAATAAAATGGTTCTTGAAAAAGATAAATTATTTCTTGTGAGAAGATTACAAGTAATTGCAGTACACGGATGTTCTACGATAATGTTTCAGACTAGCAATTCCTATTATAGCTTGAACAAGCTGTTGCCAACGGCTTCGTCTGCGTTTATGTCGAGATTTTTTCCACGTTAACGTCATATATGACTGGCCTGTTGGTCTAGTGGTTAGTGACCCTGACTGCTATGCCGGAGGTCGTGGGTTCGATTCCCACCCAGGACAAATATTTGTGTGTAATTATGAGCACGATCATTTGTTCTGTGTCTGGGTGTCATTTATCTATTATATGTATGTATTTAGAAATATATAAGTATGTTTATCAGTTGTCTAGTACCCATAACACAAGCTCTGCTTAGCCTGGGACTAGATGGCGTTGTGTGATAGTTGTGGAATATTTATATTTATTTTTATTTTATATTGGGACATTAAGTATCCCATAATATGAAGTATCCAGTCTATATATTTATATAACATATCCCTGTACCAAATTGAAATGAAAACCGTTCAGTAGTGTTTTCGTGAAAGGTAACAAACATCCATACATCCATCTTCTCTTTAAAACTTTCGTTGTAATATTCTTTAGACGTATTTTAGACAGTTGCTCCATGTGGTATTCTGTTTGGCGTAGCTGTGGAACGCACAACTAATCATTTTCCTGTTTTTTTTTTCTATTTTGTTTTTTATTATTTGTTTTCCGTAGTTTTTGTTCCAAGTAAATATATTTTCTTTCTTTCTTTCTTTTCTTTCTACTTGGTAAGCCAACCCGAACATAGTTGGGAAAAGGCTTTCTTTGGAGAGCTGTTTTCTCCACATAAAAATATATATTATTATTTACATATAAATTCTACATTGTACAGTCATCACCGAATTTTCTGGAACAGTGATTGAATATTGTTGTTTCGTCTGAAAATAAATGACAAGGGCAGAGGTCATGGGTGTCATATTTTTAAGACGTAAAGTAAGTAAACAAGATGTCAGACTTTTAAGAATAATTACTGAAATGCAATTAGCGGTGACATTTTTTTTAAAATGGCTTATTGTTCATCACGCTTGTAATCTCGGAGGATATAGGTAGAGGCGTACTTATAGTAGACTCACATTTTGACAGAAAATGTTTAAGCCCATTGTGAAATGGGAAGAGCCTCTGTCATCAAATTCGGATCTTGTCCAACAACAAGTGATCCCTGTTTTAACAAAAAAAAAGAATACAAATGTCCAATAATTTCCACAACTCTAACCTAACTCTAACTTACTCATAAATCGAGAAAATGTATGGTTAGTCCGAAGATTATCCTGGTTGTAACTTTAGTCCACGTTTATTATTAAGGGGGTAATTAACTAAACTAATTCAATTTACAATAATTGATTGATTCTGAAAACTAGTAATAGGTAGGTACTATAAGTTTGTATAATTGTTAATCGAAAAGAATATTCTTTGACATCTAAAACGTTATTTACTTACTTTTCGTGGGAACCAAATTAACAAAAGCCAAAGATAAGGACGTGAAACAGAAAACAATAATCGTTATTTTATCGATACCTACTTTAATTAAGTTATCGCGTACTCTAATTAACTTTTTACAACCAAAAGTGATAAATTGGAAAGAGTTCTAGTACACATAGTTACTAGCGATAAAATGAGAACAGAAAACAATAAAATTGTAGGTACAGTCGCGGGCTTACACATGTTTCATTATCTGCTTATTCATTATCTGTTACCGTAGCTTACGGACGGCGAGAAACAGGTTGCTCAGCGTCTGATTAGGATCATGCCTGAGTTGCGTTGCGTTCCGCCTCTAGTCTAGGGCCCAGACCCCAGTACAGCCAAATGTATCCTAGGATTACGGTCGGGAATCACCCAGGTGTGATTTTATATTATGCAATTTAAAAACAGTGATGCAAAAAAAGGTCTGCATACATTAATATGCGTGTGACTATACCCGATATGTGTATAATAACACGATGTAAACATGTGGGTGCCGTAATACTAGCGTTATCTGAGCAAAACAATGCCACGAGGGGCGCGCGTGGTCGCCGTGCGACTCCATTTAAAAATAGATTCGTTGACTCACCAACATAACAAGACCTGCCTTCCCCCGCCCGGATTTAAACAAATACAAGATAATACACTCACTGTTCCAATAATTACAGCTCAATTTTACTGGTTGGCGCCAGAATCTGATTCTCTAATCTGATATGACCTTCCAAACCCTCCTTTTTCCTTGAAATTGAGGAGGTAAGACTGAAAATGACGTGGTCAGATTATGCTGGTCAATGTTTAGCGCCTTGCCTCATAGGACCACGCCCTGCTGATGTGTTCGATGCGTCTCGCGTTCCAAATTTGAATTCTTGGCAGTGTTGTTGCCAGTTGGAATTTTAGCACGATTTCTTTTTTGTCTGATATTCTTGCAAAAGAAGAATTTAGTTTTGTGATTTTGATTTAAATGATTACTTGTTAGTTTATCGTGATTTCCATTGGCAACATGATTTCCTATTGTATAAAGTATTAACGCAATTATTGGCAATTTAATTCATGCAAGGTTGCAATTGATAAAAAAACTGCAACAATCACTAGAAAAATATTTTATCAACTTTATGCTATCGTTATCACGTTTAAGTACCTGCTAAACTTATAAATTGATGTATTCCATTTGAACACAATTGTATAAAATGGATGTATTCCATTTTCTTGCACTATTTGCATATTAATAACATTTTAGATTGTGGATTCGAACAACACAATTTATAAGTTTCTAATTTGTAATTTAGAATAAACAAAATATTGCTTGCATAGGAAATTAGTAAACTAACTTATAACCTAGGCCATAATCTGTCTGCATGCTCAATTACACCAAAATTCGTTATGTAGTTTAAGCGTAAAGTCATGTGAAATAAACCCATTTTTCCTTCTACGAGTCTCAGCGCCATTTTGTATCTGCACGATCATGTGTTCTGAATTCTAATTTCAAATGCGCCGATGTCATTAGATTTAAGATGCATCGCCATATAAGTATTGCCAGGGTTAAATACTATTAATTTATGGTTTATGCAAAATTAAAACCACCGCCGTATTATACCTTTGAATAAATAAATAAAAATGGCCTCGACTTGTCTGATCATAACTTAGGAACACGTGTTATGAAAAAAATCTTGAAATGGTAATGATGACTACCATTTTAAGATCAGTTGTAACGCGATTCACGTGTCGACTCGTAGGTCCTACTTCAGAATCCTTTACTTTGTTTAATTTACTTTTAACCAGCACTGCTCAGAAAATGGTGAAGGTATATTATGGTAGAAACACCTTTAAATCCTTTTTTTTCCTTTATTCCCATCTGCCTCCTTTGAGCTGGCCACAGGGGTGGTGGTTGGCACTAATTGGTGGCATTTACCACCGGGGTGGTGGCTGGCACGTATTGGTGACGTTTACCCCCCCTTCAATGGAACCTATTTATGTGTAGTTTCATCTGTCCCCTTCGTAGTTATAGTACCTGTAATATACACAGTTTATTCGTATTTCGTGGAAATATTGATCTGAAGAGAATTTCAAAATTCAAAAAAGTTCCGAGGAGAGTGTGAAGAGAGTATACATCAACTTTACCGTATTTAGCCATTACAAAATATCATACACTTACGACATAATAAACAATAGGTATTATAATAATCCCGACTAATTTCGGCCACAGCAACTTGAATCTGCCTATTGAGAACATCGCTGCCTGGTGTGCCCTCAGGTGACTGATAAACACGAATAAAAACAAAAACGAGACGCACCTATGAAATAAATAAATACTACGTAGTTCTCAACCTCTGTTGACATCTACAAGAAGAAAAAAAAAACAACTACTGAAGGCAATGTGAATCATAAACAAATTAAGAAAAAAAAAGTCACCCAACCTGACTTTCCTGTTTAATGCGCAGTTTATAAAAATTCAATGTTTACGTTGATTCTTGTTACAGTTGCGTATTAAATATATTTTTTATAAATATTTCAAAATATCTAGCTTTATTTTCTTTTTTGACCAGAGTGGGTGCCAGAATAAGAATACAGTCATTGCTGCCGAGAGAGGCCTAGAAAACGCTGGCGTGACGACTTAGAGATGTTTATGTGAAATTGGCTGGACAAAACTATTACATACAGGGTGTCCCAAAACTCAACGTCAAGCCGAAACGGGGTGATAGGATTGATCATAACCATCACGATTTTCTATTAGGAAATCTATCCCATGTAGTTTGAAAATTATGGACATTTTCAGAAAATCCTAGAAATTTGATCAAACTGTACCATTTTTCGGTTATTGTGGTTTTCCTTTTTTATTTTTGTTCAATTGAACTTTGGAAACGTAATCCTAAATAACATTTCTAGAATCCTAATAAAAAATAATGACACAATTGCCTCAAGTTTCCGAGAATTGAGACTATTTGTTTAACTACGAATTTAAAATTTTCAACATCCGTCGACTTTGACACGCCCTCCTTTAAAAAAAATGTACTAGAGTGCCTTGGCAAGTAGCATCAAAAGTTGGCATTGAGTTCATTTTGCCTTAAAATTAAGAACCTATCTAGAGCTTGTGCGAATCAAAAACATTTTAACCGAGATAGCAAAAATCGGCTTACTCAAGGTTTTAATTTTTTTACTCTTTTTTATTGTATGGAACTAACAAGTATTGTACCATTTTAGAATCCTGATTAAATGCGCCAACTTTTCTTGCCACTTGCCAAGGCACTCTAGTACATTTTTTTTAAAGGAGGGCCTGTCAAAGTCGATGGATGTTGAAAATTTTAAATTCGTAGTTAAACAAATAGTCTCAATTCTCGGAAACTTGAGGCAATTGTGTCATTATTTTTTGTTGGGATTCTAGAAATGTTATTTAGGATTACGTTTCCAAAGTTCAATACAGCCCACTCCATCCCACTCCATCCCACTCCATCCCACATGAACAAAAATAAAAAGGAATAACCACAGTAACCGAAAAATGGTGCAGTTTGATCAAATTTCTAGATTTTTCTTAAAATGCACATAATTTTCAAACTGCATGGGATAGAATTTTTTTCAGATTTTTCTCGTGATGGTTATGATCAATCCTATCACCCCGTTTCGGCTTGACGTTGAGTTTTGGGACATCCTGTATATTATAGTAGGAATCCTGCATTAAATGCTTTGTTCAGCGGTGGGCGTATACTACGAATGATTTGCATTGTCCATGCGTCATGCCAACAACGTGCCACGTGTAGTTGAGTTGACTTTAAAGATCACGGTTGAAATCATTAATTCTTTACTTATTCCTTTGGCTCAGTGGCCTATTAAGACGTGTAATGCTTGTTCACCTCATTGACATGAGAACGATCTCTGCAGCACGTACAGTCGAACTCAGAATTCCTGGGTCAATTTCTGAAAGCAATAGCCTGACGCTTCGCTGTGACTTACGACCTTTTATTATAAGTTGTTTTAATACTATACAAATCAAAGGAACTTACGGTATACTTCATAATTTCAACCTTTTCCTACAAGTAATGCTGGCGCAGTGGTTAACGTGCTCGGATATTTCCATCACTGCTGGCGAAGGATCGATCCTCACTTTTTTCTAATTACTTTTATTTTATTTAAAAATTTTAAATAGTTGCGATATTCTTTTTGTTATTTTTCATGCATTTTTTTGTAGAAATTTGATAAATAAAATTGTTTTTTTTTTGCAATTACTAATACTAGTCATTAGTGTTGTGTGTCGACCGTTATCATCATAATTATAAGTATAATAAAGTTTTGTAGGTAGATCAGGGAAATAAAACAAAAGTTACAAAAGTAAATTATTTCGATTTGTGAGGTAGACATAACTATGTTAGTTCGTTTCGAGTCTCATTATAGAACGTTGTTGCTTCCTGGATATTTTATGTGACGATTGTTTACATCTATGTTACGCTGTTTTAATGTTATTGTTTTGTAGTGAAATATTAACAGTGGAAATAATATAATCACTAAGGTTGAATATTATAGCCGTGCATAAATATGGATGAAACAATACAAATATCAAATTAAACCGGACTAAGTGTGAGTATTAATATTTAATTTTTAAGTGTTTCACATGTTAATATCTTATTTATTAGTTAAGATTCCCTACAATAGGTTTGTTTAAAAGATAGTTAAACGTGTTATTTACTTATAGTTTTTACTTTTAGTAAAATAAATTATCAGTTGTATTTTGCATAAAGATAATAATAGTATTCCATGTTTTGTTCTAGTGAAATACTGTGAGTCCTGTGGAAGTGGATATGAGATATAAGGAACGGTCGAGACCAAAGTCCAACACCGACGGTTGTCAGACATCATAATAAAATTATGGTGAATGAATATGAAGGAAATGGCTTCCCCCAATGAGTAACTAATTCAACACGAAATGAATAACCGTTCAGTTTCACCGTGCACTCAAGACAGAAAACTTCACCAATCAGCCAAAAACCCTTTTGTTTTATAGAAATAAAAGAAACGTTTAAAAGCACGACCATATTTTTAATACTTATGGCTTTTGTTGTATTCATTCTTAGTTAGCGAAAACATCATTTTATTCACAGTTCTTATTAATTTAGGGCTTAGATTTGAGGCTAAGTTTCAATCATTCTTTTCATAAAGAAAACGAAAATTAAACTGATGTCCTCAATAGGGTATATTTATGGAGAGCGGTTATTTTTTATGGTTAAGAAAATAATAATAAAATTAATTTTTCAGATATAGAACATATTTCGATATTATTATTTTTTTGCTAAATCGCACCTAGTGGAACGCAAAAAGCTTGATTTCATAGAAAAAAAATTTTGGGAACCGCAGCCCCGGAACGCAAAGAGCAACTGGCCCTTTGCCTTCCAGGACCGTGGTGCCTTCACAATCATAGCTGTAGCAGTATTTTTTATGTAGTGATAATGTTATTTATTTGCGTGCTTCTATTTCAGTAAAAGAACATTCATCCTTAAATACCTAACTTTTTTTAAACAACCTGTTTCTGGACCGTGGCCCTGGAACGCAAAGGGCAACTAGCGTTTTGCGTTCCAGGACCGAAGTGCCATGAGACGTTTGTTTGAAATAGTAACAAGGCACCGCGGCCTTGGAACGCATAGAGAAATTGGCCTGCTGAATTATTACTATTTCAAATGGCTTTATTATATTAGTCATATCTTTAATATTTCTTTTGTTAACATATAGACAAAATTACACATGAATTTTTTTATGGGATAACATACTAAAATGGCCGCACTTTATAAAATAAACCCTATAATTTCTTAAATATAATTAAACGTAATTTAGTCTTATAATCAGCTAATTAAATTGGATAATATTGTTTTATCTTCACTTCTAATTTGTTTTGTTTTAATTGACTTATTTTATTACTGATAGCTGTTGGGCTAAGTGGAGCTATATCAATGAGATCTGAGTCTTATAATGTGTTTAGCTATTGTTTAGTTTTTTTTTTAAATCATGATCTTATTAATCAATGTCTTGTTAGTTATTCAAGTTAATTTACAATTTGTCATGCTTATTATTTATTTAAAAAAAGTTAAATATTAGTTTAATGTTTTTTTTTGGTCTTGGTGGAAATAAAAAAAGTCATGCTGAATTAAAATGTTTATTTTGTTTTATTTATTTATGTAATTATCAAACTTATAAATTATATTTTTGATATCACATTCATACGAATCTGACAATCCCTCAGTCAACAGTCAACTCATTTGATGAACTTCAACATGACATTGCAAAAATATTCGTTCTTTCCTCAATATTGATATTCGCCGGCATTATGAGAATACTTAAATATATCGCTATCTATATAATCACACGTCACTAACCAACAACCACAATCTAACGACAACTTGATTTCGATCAAGTTAAATATTCCTAAAACTTGGTCTACCTCACAGAAATTGTGAACAAGCGATTATAATCATATTTCTGTCCCATTACAATATTTAACAATTGAGTAAAACTTACAAAAAGAATATCACTGCGAGGGGATCGAACTCGTGCCTTGCTGTTCACCGCACATTATGTAGTGGAACGCTTAACCATTAGGCCAACTGAACAAGTATTATATATGTTGAAATTATGAATCCTATACAATCAGAAGTTAATGATGAATGTGTTTCTTAAAAATAGAAGGTCGTAAGTCAAACAAAACGTCAAGCTATTTCCTTAAAAGTGTGTTTGACCACTTTTGAACCGCTACTGTACATCTATACCAGCTGGTGCCAGCTAAAAATTGAAAATTATCCTACGGGGAGAAAAACGGGATAAAAACTATCCTACTCGTTAATCCAAGCAACGTTTCTGCGCAATAGTATGCTACTGCAATGGGGAAGGCCGGTCCAAGCTAATTGTAGATGGCGCCACTATAGCTAAGACCTAATCCGCCCGGGGTGCTATGACAGGAAACCTCCACGTGCGCCCGTGGACTGGAGTTCCCTCTCGGATACGTCCAGAGGGAAGACCAGTTTTTCGGGCCGGTGCACCCTGGGATGCGGGCAAAAACTCTTCCTTGGGCACTGTGTGCCCAAGTGGTCTCTTTGCCCGTATGCAAATAGCCTGTCGTGTGGATGCTCCAACGCGTGTCCCTCTGATCAGCAGAGGGCACAGCGGCGGAGCGGGCTTGCGGACGGTGAGTGATGGGTAGCTCGCCGTCCGACCAAGGACCAAGCCCGGGTCGGTGGCGCGTCGTGTTTCGCGCCAAATGCCTGCTGGGGTCGCGGGTTTTTTCTTAACCCAGGTTACCGTGGCCCCGGAACATAAAGGGCATAGGAAGGAACACGGGTGGATTTTAGTCAGTAAGAGTCTGACAGTCCCTTCCGCCCCACCCAGGGCGGGAGGACTCATTTGATGATTTTACCACCAAAAAAAAAAAAAAAGACCTAATCCGCCCAATGAGGTAGTACTATTTTGAAGTACCTTTATGATTTGAACCAATGACGATGCTTGGAACTAGCTACACTAGCGCCATTAGTTCCCCAGTTGCCATCCCCATTGTCATCATGATTAAACAGACATGTCCTAGTATCCTAGCACCAAAAATTCTTAGACATTTGTGGCAATCCGCACTGCTTCGTGTGGAATCACCACACGGAGCAGTGCATACAAGCATATAATAGAAAGTAAGCATGTGTTCTATGTAATGTTACTTCAGTCCTGTGTAAGCGTTTTACCGTGGAGTTACAATATGGCGCCAGAGCCCTCTCATTATAGCAGAAATGCAGATGCATCCAGATAAAATATAAACTCTATCTTATTAGGAAAAGGCTAATAGATGACTTATCATCATCATCATCATTATCGTCTCAGCCATAGGCCGTCCACTGCTGAACATAGGCCTCCCCTTTTGATCTCCACATATACCGGTTGGAAGCGACCTGCATCCAGCGTCTTCCGGCTTATGACTTATGACTGACTTATGTTATAAAGCTATTTGTGACTTTAATCCAATGGCAAGTAATTCCAAAATTTGTAGCTTTGTAATTCAACAATGCTGGATTTATTTAAACGCATTTTTCATTGTCTGAGGCCAAGTCCTTGAAATGCATGTGCGCACTAATGTGGCCTCGCCACAGCCGCCATTTTAAATATGCTTGTAAATAAATGATTACGGCACAATAATGTGGATTATTCTAAACCACGGCATTTTGTGTAGTCAGTTTTATTGTAAACTAAGTACTCGTAAATTTCATTGTGGTTTTTCTAGTGATTTTCTAGTGTAGATTTTCAACTTATTTCATTGTATTTTCTTTTCACATCTTTTTCTTGGTTAACTTTGTCTATTATTTCTGTACCTATATACTTTTTATTATATCATTTATATTTCTTCTGCATCCCCCTGAAGGTATAACCAGATTATAGCCTTCCACAATGGAAGGTTTCAACTGAATTTCAGTATTTTACATGGAGCGTCTGCCTATCTGACCTCCACAACCTAGTAACTGGTAATACGTACGATACCCATAGGTAAGACTATCTTATCAGACTTCTGACTTACAGGTAAAGACTGTCAAAGATCTACAGTGACAACAGGGATCAATGTCTTTACTTTCTTTCTTAGGCAAGGAGGCATCTCGCTATGGTAGATGGTCATAGATCCACAGAAGAAGATCGGTAAATGTGGCTCAGTCTTGAACATTGACTTGTGTAGCTGTTTTTATTTAGCAACGAGCTCCTCATTTACAGCCTTCAAAGTACTTCAAACACCATCAAAACCCAAAAAAAAAAATATGAATTAAAAAAGACAAATTAAAGATACGGCATTGATGAGTAGAGTTGCGATATCCTAAAGTCCATTTACACGGAGCAAGAACTAGTATGCGAGTTTCACTACATTGCGGCATTTGTTTCATTAACTGAATTTGTTCTACCTATAAATTCCGCAATGTAACGCAACTCGCGTTCGAGTTCTCGTATCGTCTAAATGAGGCTTAATTGTATTTTTTTGTCGTGGTAAAATCATCAAATGAGTCCTCCGGGCAGGTACTGTCAGATGTGTACTGACTAAAATCCACGGTGTTCTTCGGTAGCCCTTTGTGTGCCGGAAGCGCAGTACACGTATGTCCCGCAACCCCGGTAGGGCTATGGCTCTATGGCCCCGTCATTATGCTGATGCTCTTTTTCTTTCTTTTCGCTCGTGGAACTCAACGCGCCGTCGACCCCCGCATGGTCGGACAACGAGTTGCCCTTTACTCGCCTACGGTGGCCGGAGATCGTCTTTCCTAATTGGTTAGGCGTCTGGAGTGGAACTGAATCTTACTCGAAGCTGATTTTTACTTTCCTCAAAAGAGTCATTAAAACCCAGTAATTACCTACTTCTAATTTAATTTCAATACGAACATTTGGCAACATTCCTGTATTCACTAATTAGCATACAATTACAACAACAACAAAGGCAGCTCAGCCATCGTGACTCACACCATGTAGGTACGGCAGTAGGTGTGTCATGCACTGACCGCTTCTTTCATGAAGATATTTTTAGAACTGTGGGGTGCTGTGGGCTTGACTTTTGTGTGAACTGAGGCGCTATTCATGATTTCTCCCGTTTTTTTTAAGGAAACTGAAACTTTGAAGTTATTTTAAAAGAAAAATTAGTCCCTCGTTCGTGCACCAGAGATATACGGTTTTTCATTTTTCATTACAATAATTAAACGCAGTGAATACTTAAAGTGAACTGGAAATAAAATATGTACAGACGCCACATCAAACTACCACGGTCTAGCAAATGTCTGTAATAGATTTTCAACTTTATAACAAAACAAGGAGATTCACGTTCGATTGGCAAAAGACAGATTGATGTGTTTGATTGGACATTATCAGTAGAAATTGGAATCAGCCACAACCGCTGTAGCAAACTCAAAGGAACTGGGTGGGAATAAAGGAACGTACCTGGTAAAAGTACCAGTCTAACTGGATGTTGGTCTGATATTGTGCTAGTTTTTGGATAACTGTCATCTGCTATATCCCGAAACTTAGGAAATTAGTTCATAACTATTGGGTGTTTATTCCCAACGGGAACATACCGTTGGGAATAAACGTCAACCACCATCACCCCGGTGGCAGACTTGAAGGTGGCAGATGGAAATAAACGCGGTAAACGCCATTTTTCTTAATACCAACCACCACCCCGGTGGCAGATGGGAATAAACCATGCAGTTGTATATATTATTATTATTATCATGTATGTGTTTCCAAGTGATATTGTGCACGCAGCATGCATAGACGAAGGTTTTCATGGTATTATACAACGTGTAATGTTAATAGCGCGAAATTCTCGTGGGGTAACTCAGCCCATGTTACTGAACAATGTTTGTTCTAAAACTTTAGGAAAAAAAAACGATTTTTCATACAAAATAAGAAATTGATCGAGCCCATCAGTATGAAAAATCATTTTAATCATGATTTGATTTATGGGCTGAGTTACCCCACGAGAGGTTTTGCGCTATTAACGTTACACGTTGTATATGCTGTGTGTGCGACGACTGCGTCTCCTGTCCTGAGGCCTCACCGTAGGTTGTGGGAAAGAGATGGCGCTAGACGAATTGTATAGTTCTGTCTCTTTCCCACAACCTAACCTGGATCGCGTTAAGAGCTCGTGGTAAGGCCTCTGTGGGATAGTCCTTAAAAAAAAGAGAAAAAAGGCCTCTGTGCGTTTGTTATCCTATCTGTGGTTTTCTCAGGAACTACAGGTTCAATAGTCCATATCGAGCAGCGGCTGTAAAACCAAAATTGGCTATGAAACAAATTATCAGCATTACACAGCAAAAATTATCATGTTATGATTTTTATGCTAAAAGGTTTCCACGTATCATTATTATGTCCTAGGTCAGGATTATCAGATTCCAAATAAAAGCATTTTGTAGATTTGGCATTAATGTGCAATTTGGCATAATTTTTGAAAGTCATCGTGACTTTGTTAGAGATTTTCTTTTATACCTTGTCCATGTTCTCATCATCTGCCTAGCCTTTTCCCAAATATTGGGGTCTGCTTCTAATCGAATCAGATGCAGCTGGATATCAGTATTTTACCTGGGCTGGGCAATACGATACACCAAGGTAGGACTGGTTGTCAGACTTTACAGCTTTTGACTAACAGTAACGACTGTCAAAAATCTACAAATGATAGCCGGAGCCAAAGGCTTTACGTGCTTTCCGAGGCACGGAGGAAACTCGCTATACACCAAAAATGGTCATCCATCCACAGACCAACCTCGGCAAGTACGGCTTAACCCGGAAGATCAGCCTGTGCGGCTGTAATTATTTAGCCACGAGCTCCTTGCCATACTCTGCTAGTAAACTTTTGTCAAGAAGGACGCACTAACAATATTCGTTACTACAAAACATGTTTTTTTATGGGCATTTATGTCCTACTGCTTGGCAAATCCCTCCCCATAACCTGCCAAGTGCTCTTTTCTATAAAAAAATAAAAATCCAGATCGTCCTGCCACTACACAGAACATGTAAGCCATTTAATCCTTTATTCTAGGAAGATATAGGAATTATAATACCCTGTACTTACAAAACCCTGCTATCCAATAAAAAAGTTGGTCTATACTGATTCGTAATTAAATACAGTTAAAGTTAAAATTACAATGAGAAGCCAATGTTGACGAATCGAACACGCACAGTTACCAAATTGTTTACAAGAAAATGTCGGTAAAACTTCCGTGTTTTATTACTCATGCCATTTTAACATTCATACCTATGAACATACGTTTCAAAGTTGAAACAAAAATAAACAATTTGATATAATATACCAGCTGTTACCAGCGACTTTATTCGCTCGAAAATTATTCTACAGGAACATATAATTATAATTATATGTTATACATTTAATTATGTAACATATAATTATATAACATATAATTATATCAATATCACATTAATAATTGCGTGTTGTATTTTTGTCTTACTAAGATTTGATGCAAATGATGATGTTAATAATAATCCAATAGTTGGTCGAAATAAAATTGAATTGAGTTAAATAACACAGCGAAAAACTTATATTACATATTACAGTCTATTACAGTTATATTACAGTCTGATATAAAACCTATGTTTTATATCAGACTGTAATATAATAGGTGAGCTAATTTTCAGTAAGATTGACATGATTAAGTAACAAACATCTATTGATATATTCATTCAAATATTATCAATTACAATTTTAGACATTGCTATGATGATGAAATAGCAAGGGTTATAGCCAGGCTACTCAAATGTTTTGGAGTCACTTTTCAGTCTAATTGACGATACTGAAACACAGTATTAGAGCATGTAGGCAGTCGCTAAATGCTCAATGCTCCACAACTCATTTTTTTTTATGTTCTTAAACCCTTTGGGGTCGCGGGTCTTGACTATTGTATCAGGTTACCGCGACATTGGAACGTAAAAAACTATTGATGGAAAACCGTGTTTTTTTTTAGTGCCGACCTGGGCGGGAGGACTCATTTAATGATTTACAACAAAAAAGAAACACCCTTTTGTTACCGACGTCATAATTAATATTTGTAATTTCCATAGGTTTTATTATTATCTTTATCTTCATACAGTTTTTGTATGGATTTATTTAAAAGGGAATTTTCGCACTGCATGTGCCGTGCCATGTAAAATTTGCAAGTTGAAGTGGCAATGGGCAGGCCACATCGCTCGTAGAACTGACAACCGATGGGGAGGAAAAGTTTTCGAGTGGCGACCACGGACCGGAAAACGCAGCGTAGGCAGGCCTCCCATTAGGTGGACTGACGACATCGTGAGGGTCGCGGGCAGCCGATGGATACAAGTGGCGAATTGTCGTTCAGCGTGGCGGTCTAAGGGGGAGGCCTATGTTCAGCAGTGGACGTCCTCCGGCTGATGATGATGATGATGATGTGCGGTCATACTTATCTACTGCGCTTATTCACACAGTAACTGATAGCCTTTTTAAAAACAACTTCTATAGTCTATAGGTAGCATATCTATGACACGAAGCGACTGCATGGCATGCAGAGTTAGTCATAGATAAAATTGTTTGACTTCGGTTCGTATTAGAATTTTATGTCATGGACTCCTAGTATGTCGTTGAAACTTCTAGTAGTTTCCATTGTAATTACCGGAGTCATAATTCCGACATAAATATGTAGAAATAATATGTGAGTCAATAGAGAGTAAAAGAAATTAGGGACATTCATGTCTTGTATGTATCAGTTTATATGTTTCTAAACGCACCCACGAGAAATTCCTAGTGTTGCCGGGTAACATTTCTAAAAAATGTCGTTGTTAGACATACTTACATTTTTTTTTTCTCTTTGGGTCGTCGATGTCATGCAGAATTAAAAGTAATTTCTGACAAATCTTGTCTAGTCTTTGGTTTGTTCTGTGCAAAATGGTAAATAAGTCTTCAAAACTGTTGCCAGAATATGAAAAAAAAAATCTATAAAAATTACTACTCGTAGAAGGTGTAGGTATTAAAAAAAATCTAAGTCTACTCTGATAAAAACTAAAAAAAAACTACATCGGAAGGAGTCCAGCCCCACCTACTAAACCAAATATTATTGTTATCACCAGATTCTGTCATGGTCAGATTATTGCAAACAAATCGATAACAGTCACACCAAATACGAATTCGAGGACAGAGCGAGCCTCCACATTTTGCAAGCACCGATTTAAAAATCTAACCGTTGCAGAAATACGACGCAATGACGAGAATAGCTGAGAATGCACGAGCAATCTTAACGTGGAAAATTATCGTTTCATTAAAATAATAGTTTTTAATGTCTAGTGGTGATATTGTTTGTGTTTGTCGCTTAAAATTGAACTAAAATGCTAAGGGGTACTAGTATTTGTGATGAAAATATCGACGTATTTACATTCTTAAAGCAGCGCGTTAGTGCCTCAGAAACGCGGTATCGAGGCGAGAGTGGGCTCGTCAGCCGACGAACACGCGGCCGAGGCGTGCGTCTGACGTCACCCGCGTCACCACACCGTCAAAACAATACTACTAATCCCCCACAACCAATTCTCAACCTTAACCCCCCTTAATAAGAGCTCCAGGCTTCTATTGTTATGATATTGCAGCCGTAGTTTTCCGTTCGCTTTGCGTAATGTATGTTGTAGAGTTTTTTCGGCGAGCACACGCGCCTCCCGTGTTGTTTTGCGTCATGGCGTCTTATAGTTTCGAAAAATTTTAGCTTCTGATGCCCAATTTTGTGAAATTAACACGGATTCTGATGAGAATTTGCTGCTTGAAATACGTTAGAACGTTTATCAATATTGACAGGAACAAAAAGTTGAATGTAAACGTCGATGTGTTATCAGTGTGTAAATATGTCGTTTTATCAACGCGGCCGAGGCTATAAAAGCGGTCGCGGACGATTCTCCGCGCCCAGTGCGGATCGCGCGGGCACACTACAAATATGACTAACTAACAAACAGAGTATAGAAATAAAACCTAGTTGAATTCAGTTACTCTTTGTTAAAGTGTTGGTGTTGCTCATATCAAACCAACATACAATGAAACTCAATGTTACATTGTTCTAAAGTATGACCCAATATCAACTTGTACTCAATTCCAAGGAAGGTTATCCTTACAAATGTACTCACCTTTGAAATTCACAACAAACGAGATACTATTATGAATGAAATTATGCAAGATCAACCTTACGATACAGAGTAATAAAATTTACAATCAAGGAAGCAATGATACAACTAAAATATCTCCATAGCAACAAATTGTATCATCCTTATCAAACAAGGTGTCAAACGTGTCTTAGGTAATAATAACAAGCAAATGAATAATAATAAACAATCGTAAATAATCGATTATGAAGAATGGACAGGAAATAACTAGAAATATAGGTCATGGTTGAATGATTCAGACCATCAGACGCTCATTAACAGTCAAAATGGTGCGGAATTCATGTAAGTTAATATATGGAACGATTTTGCACCAGACGAGGTCATCCATTGTTATGATTTCAAAACTAATGTAAAAGCAATAACTTGTGATAAGAGTCTACCTGTCGTTGAAGATTTCTACGTCTCAATAATCTCTGAGGAGGAAAATGTAAAGAGTATTTTCAAAACAAATACTTTTAGTAATCTCAAAGATTAAAACCAGGAAGTAGGAGATTCCGTATTTGGAAATATTTATGCTGTAGTTAACATTGAACTGTATGCAAAAACTTTCAACCTTCGTTCGGTAGACAGTTACAAAAACCTTATTCATGGAAAATACAATACAGCAATAATCCATTTTATCTGAACAGATACTGGAGATTACCACAAGCAGGATTAACTTTAGATAGGAATGACAGAACAACAAAACATTCAATTCGCGTGGTATTCTCCAAATTGCGAATCAAAATGTGAGTCAACTAACGAAACAAGTTTGCATCAATATCGTTTGATGATGAAACAAATGCAGCAGCTGTCAAAAATAAAGAATACAATGACAAACATCTATTCTAGAACAAAACAGTAGAAGGACGCAATAATATTGCAAACGATTACAATATTACCGATATCATCGCGCAAGTTCCCAGTACCGTATCGCTTGTAGAGACTGCATTGCTGTAGGCAGTGACAGCGTTGAAAATACACAGGCCATGAGTAATGTAACACGCGGACACGGCGTGGCTAGCAGTGACGCGCGCGCACTCATAGTTGCGTCACTATTCTTTAGAACAGTGTTCGAATTTCACGCAAAGGAACTAAAGATGAGCAATGTTATGGTTTGGGCGTATGCTTCTGAATAATGTGTCAATAGATTAGAGTATTAGAAACTCTATAAGATTTTAATGGATTTCACGAAGCCATGAGTATTTTGGAATTCGTGTATGAAACTAATTCTTCACAATCTAGCAATAGTTACGTTTGCAATTAATCTGGGGACAAATGTATCACTTGGTTTAATTGAGCTCCAGAAAGACAAAAAAATAGAAGAAACAAAAACTGAACGTAATGACAGTGTTAACGTTAAATTAAAAGGAAAACTTTTAAACCAAACCGCAAAATACTAAGAACGAAGGCAAACTTCTGTAAACAGATTATGTTTACAATAATTAATGAATAAATTATAAAAACTAGGTAAATAAAAACTCATAGTAACAACATCGTCATAGCCTAGCTGGTTTACAGTGACTGCTATTTAAATTATAACTCGGGGCATTGGTGGCATTGCCAAAGTCTGACCAAGGACTGGTTCTTTGGCCCGGGTCGACGACGTAGTGTTTGGAGTGACCAACGCGCGTCTTAAGAAATTGACAGCAATCTGGTGCCCCCATAGTGTCAAGCGTCTTCTGGGGTTGCGGGGCTGTTACACTCCTTAAAAAGGACATTGTCAAAATCATTGTCTATGACCAATATCTGATCAGGATTAATGGAGGTGTCAATCTCTTTTAACGTGACACGTATTTAAGTGGTATTCAACAGGATTTTTATAAATAAGCTATTCGGTAGTTCAATAAGTCCCAAACATTTATGAAATAAATAAACACATTACCCTCCTTTGCGTCGCGCAGTCGGGTAAAAAGAAGAAAGAACATTGTCTTTATTTATGAGGACCCTATTTTGTTCAGGATCATTCATTTCAAAGCTTTGGAGAAATCTTCCGCAGTCACTGTGTATCGGATACGAATCCATAGAATAACTGCAAAGTGGTACCTTACTTTATATACGTGAATGCAGACATGCACACAGCAATCCATTTTACCTGTAGTGTTTTCCTTTCTGCATCTCCGCCTAGTAACGTTACGACATTAAAGTTATTAACATAGTTGGAATCGTCGTTTTTTTTTAATTGTGGTAGATTCGTCATGAGCTCTGCCAACCAGGGCGGGCAGGAGGAACTGTCTGTTTAAAATTACAGAATAGCATGAGAATTGCAGCATTTTTGTAGATTTTTCTTTAGTTCAACCTACATTTTACTGAAGTGAAACAGCTGTATTGATATTTCTATAGATAAATTAACCTCGTACTCTACACTTGTCAAGTGTTCTAGAATCTATATTGTGATCGGCTTCCAGTCTAACCGGATGCAGCTGAATACCTCCACAACCCAGTAACTGAGTGATATGATACCCTTTTGTAAAACGCTCATAAACTCGAGCTTCTGACTATTAGTCACTACTGTTAAAGATCTACAAATCAGTCTACACTGCACAGTCAGGCCTACAGATCCATTATTCTTCAATATCTTTATTTATATTATATTCCTGTTACTTGCGTGTACAATAAAGATTATTAATTTCATCTATTTTTAAAGCAGTGGTTATTTTGTCACTGTCTGCAGACTGCAGTTTCTTATTTGACTTTCCTGTCACTTGTCCGTTGGAAATTCCTGCATGTTCTTGTACATCAAGTTCTTGTATCTCTTGAGTGTACCTGCTGTGAGTAAACAAATCTATGCAACCAAGGTTATAAGCCAAAATTCTTGCAGTCATGTTTTCAAACTCTTCTTTTTACTTTGCCCTTACAGTGCCAATCCTGGGCAAAGGCTAGCGCCACACGAACACTCTGAAATAAACAACAATTTGAAGAAAATAACATTGAAAAGTTAAAAAAGATAATTTAGATTCGCATTCATAAAAATACCTGCTTTTACTATCAAAGTAGTTTCACAGAGTTTGCTAGTCCATGTTTCATCTTTATTTTAAAATACCTAGCACTATTGTCAGTCTAAATAATTAATCATGCATTCAATACTACATTAGTGAGATCATTAGCAACGACTGTTCCGTCACCAATGTCAACTCTTGTATGCGCAAGAGCATCTCATGTGCCTTGTTTGAGCCAACGTTTATCTATAACATCCTCAGTTTATGGTACGATAGATTTTGTATTAAGTGTTAATAGTGACATTTTGGCTCTTTGCCTGTTAGCATCATTGAGATCGAGCATAAACAGACAGCTTTAAGCAGTCAGTATGGATTGCTCGAGCTGTCAGCGTATGCCTGGTGACTGCTTGACCGCACCCGACAGCCCGGAGCAGTTCGACTTCTCGAGTAGAGCGTCGAGGTTCGGGTTGCCTCCTACCCACTCACATGGCGTGGGGGAGTAGCCGATCTTTGCGTTATACTCGTGAACGGGTGCTGCTTGTGGTGTCTGGTCGACTTGCTGATCTTTGGTTTTGTTATATATGTAATTTAATTTCTTTTCTTTTTGCTGTTTTTTACTATGATGGATGGTCCTAGTTTATCTTTGTGTGCCTTCTAGTCACGATTGAGGTGTAATCTCGGATTGATGTATAATGTGAATGTTCTATTAAATTGTGTAAATCTTGGTTCTTCTAACCGTACAGACAGATGTGTTGCTGGGGAGTTTGTTCCGCCACTTCTTCTTCCCAGCCAAAACACTAGGAAGTGTCGAAGGGCCCGCGCTTTGGAGGACTGTCTCATGTAAAAATTGACCTTCAAAAAGTATTTGATTTAGACGCCAGGATGCAAACATGAGCTTGTAGTTTTACACATATTTTTTATATTGTAAATCTTTCAAATCCAGCCTGTCCCTTGCTGTTCACCACTAGCGACGCCATAAGCCGAGGTTTATACTCCAGAAGGGGTTGCGTAGCCATTTTTTTTTTCTAGTAAAATCCAATGAGTCCTCCTCCCTAGGGCTACGGTACTGATTACTGATCTATGATTTAAAAGCTAATTTTCTTCTGATAAAAGTACAATAATTTTTAAAAGCGTAATTTTCAAATAACATTTGACCGATAGATACTGTTCATTGACGTATGAGTTTACACATATTCGTACATCGAATAATATTCCATGCAAAACTGTCTAAACCATATTTGACTTTTAAAGTCAAGTATTTTTTAACCAAGTTCACAATTAACACGCAACTGTACTACGTGTCTACCGAACCTACGTACTCTACCGCATTGTAAAAAAAAGGGTGTGACTAAAAAAACATAACAAAATACATAGGTACGTACTTTATCGAAGGGCATCGGATTGTAGATAAGATTCAAAGTATGTACATACTTTAGGTAAGCACACAATCAAGATAAATAACACATAATAATAGGCAAGTGTACACGGAAAAAATCTAATTAGACCATCAATAAGATTGAAATATATTGGACATAAACCAATGAATATTGACGAAGATCAAATGCATCAAAACTCGAGCGTTCTAAAGCCATACTGGCGTGTGACTTTAGAACGTTTTAAAAATTATACAACGTTGGGACTTATTGTGAATTTTAAAAACTTTGTATCTTCTTTAGCTTATGTAACAAAATAAAACATAACTTTTGATGGCGTTACTGACGAACAATTAGATTTTCGTAACTAATTTTGACTTTTACAGCCCCTTCCCTCTCACAGAGATGAGACCTGTATCTCAGCTGTGGAGAAAAATATGATTATACTTTACTAAGGTTGTCAAAAAACACTTTACACGTTTTTTTTACATCTTTCATCTTTATGAAGATACAGTAAAACTTACTTATGTATGCTGGAAATTAATAAACTATTTCGATTGTTAGTATCGATCGGATCTTTGTCTTTATGTAACCAAGATTCTTGAAGATGTCCAATCAAACAGCCGTCTAAAGTTAAAGAGCAGGATTTGGATTGATAGTTAATTTCGGGTGTAAGCAGATATACATCATTACATTACTTGCAATATTTTGATGCCATGTAATGATTGCTAAAGTATTTCCATTCCTTTTTCCCACAACATTGTTGCTAGCTCACATCGGGTAACGTAAATCGGAAGAATCTCGAACCATGCAGTCTCACGCGCATTGCACGCAACGTGTTCATGTTTTGTTTAGACTCGAGTGTGCGTGACAGTGTGTGTGAGTGCTGAGTGGCTGTTACTAGGTTAGTTACTCGGTTCATCAACTACTTAACCAACTTAAAAAAGGAGGTTCGCAGTTCAACTCGTCGTTCGTATGTTTGTCCGTAATCATCTCGCATATGGCTGAACCGATTTTAATGTAAGGAAAGTCTTCGTTATTTTGCTTCGCGAGTATTTTGGAATATGAAGTGAAAAAAAGGTGGATATATTTTAAAGTTGCTGATTTCAGCGTCGGATTGAAATTTTCAATACTAATTACGACTGTGTAAGCATCATGTGAGGTTCTAGAACGCAAAGGGCAAGTGAAAACACACACGATGGGTTGTTCGATCAGAGAGTCTCTAACAGTCCCTTCCATTACATACAGGGCGGGAAGACTTATTGGATAATTTATAAATAATTCTGTATGTTATACAGATTATACAACATTGTTTTAAGATGAGTCGACGAATGAATATTTTTCTAACAAACATTTTCAGTCACCATAACAACAGTATTCCCAATCTCTTTTAAAAATCAACAACATTAACATCAATCCACCGGCCAACACAAGAATTTCTGTATCTCATTTCGTCCACAGTTTGTGTGTCAATGTTCTGCGTTCGCGCAGGTGCGGGCTCGGCTGTGACGTCACTTGCGCACGCGACCGCCGCGTGTCGCGCACGCCCACCGCCACGCAATTCAAATGCTACGGGCAATTGTGCCAAGTGTGTGTTTTCTATGACATTGGTGTAGACTGCAGACGGTTAGCAGACGAATTTTGATTTTAGATTTTGAGGTGGAAAGTTTTGGTTCGCTGTTGCTTTTTCGTCTCAGAGGAAAATACGTTTATAACTCCTGCTACTTCCAGGATTTTGAACGAGACAAAAGACAGCAGTAGCACGAAATTTCACTCTTTTACTTTCCAGTTTTTACAGCCTTTCATGTATAAAAAAATGGAACAGCGCCTCTGGTGTGCGAAGAAGGAACAAATTTTTTCCTTGAAAATTGTCAATTTGAAATTGTCAAAGTTCCAGTTTACTTTACGTCTCAAATACTGAAAACTCGTGCTGAAGAGTACTGTGCAGATAGCTACCTATTAAACTACGCTCCATCTAAAATGTCGCAACACAACCTAATCAGGCTATAATTACATATATTCTAGACCATACTCAAGTCTAGATGCGTGTTGTAACCTAACATACCGACACGACTGAGTATCACGACTTTGACATATCAACAGTCGAGTGTACTGTACCTAATTACGGCTAATTACCCATGTGAGTGATGAAGAAGAACTTAGTGATGAAAAGATACACCTACCTACAGGGTTAATTTTCAAGGTTGATGATCATGACGAGTAAGACAAATTGGTTGTTAACGCACCCACGATTCAGGAGTAATTCCTAAACTCAAAAAAATCTAAAGGGCAACTCGCTGTCCGACCATGGAACATGTCCGGGTCGCGTATTTCCAAAACCTATACTATTTCAGTCACGAGTCGGACTCTACTCGATTAGCTTTTGTTTGTGCATATTTCTCAACAAAACCTAATCTATCTCAGTAAGAAACTGGACTCAAATAGATTAGCTTTTAGAACCGGGATTTCTTTGTGCATATTTCTCAACAAAACCTAATCTATCTCAGTAAAAAACTTGACTCAAATAGATTAGCTTTTGGTTTTGATATTTACAAAGTAAATGCACGGACAAATCTAGTACCATTTTAGTCACGCACGAGCCAAACTCTAAAAAGCAGTGAAATGAGGAAATCAGGGATTTCACGAAATCCAATTATCAAGAAAAGTATCTAGTGATAATTATGACAAAAATACTAATATAAAGTCAGAGATCATGTCATTTCACTAAACTAAGTAAAATGTTGAAAACGTCGACGGAGCACCGCTTCGCGGTGCTCCTACTTCCGGGTGGTTTAAAAAAAAATAACCACGAAGGGGATGGCGGGGTCTTTCAGACCCCGCCATCCCCTTCTAACCTAACCTGTCCGAGTCGGGGTGCCCACAGTCGTATTTGCGATATTCAAGTACTACAAAATTTAAGAAAAGTTAAATTCCGAGGTAAATTTACTCATATAGCTAGTGAGCCTCTTCTCGACAAGGTTTTGCTCGTACGTAATGTTTAAAAATAACTCGCCGAAAGTCTAGCTATTCGAGTGACATGAATTATATAGAACTAGGTTTTGTACGTGCATTTTCTTTGAAAATATCAAAACAAAAAGCTAATCTATTTGAGTCAAGTTTTTTACTGAGATAGATTAGGTTTTGTTGAGAAATATGCACAAACAAAAGCTAATCTATTTGAGTCAAGTTTTTTACTGAGATAGATTAGGTTTTGTTGAGAAATATGCACAAACAAAAGCTAATCGAGTAGAGTCCGACTCGTGACTGAAATAGTATAGGCTTTGGAAATAGGCGTCCGGGTCGACGGCGCGCCGTGTTCCACGCGCGCCTCAAAGAGCGTCAGCAAAATGACGGGGCCCCCTCTCAGAGGGGCCGAGGGGGAGGAAAGAGGGGGTCGCGGGACTTATTTCCTTACCGTGACCCCGAAACATAAAGGGCTATTAAAGGACACCGTGGATTTTATTCAGTACAAGTCTGACAGTAAGGGGGTAGGAGGACTCATTTTCATGATTTTTTTATTATTTTATGACTGCTTCGCAGAAGGAGGCGACCGCTACTCACTCCGTCTCGCCCCGCAGCATGGCCGCGACCAATGCCGGGCGCGAGAGGTTTCCATCGTGAGGACACGGCGGTGCTCTGCCCAAGCGGGGCAGTTCTGCACCGTATGCTCCACAGACGCCTATCCAGCCACTCCTTAAAGAGGGGTCTTATTAGTGTGTCCAAGATCACTGGCTTAAGAAAATGTCATCGAACTTGAGCAGGTGAATCATAAAAAGTAACAAAAAGACGACACAGCTTGCGTGCGTGTATTTTTAACTTTAACTTAAATTGCTTAGCTATTACTTTCGTGAGTCATCTCGGTTCTATTTAAGTTTTGTAACTGTTAAAAGACACATTGACCTCTTTAGTAACTAACTGAGATTAAGAAATGGCTGTTTAAAAAATTACTAGTTTTCAGGAAAGCGTGTTTCGTGCCTGACCTGATAAGAAGACTTGTCTTAGAAAATCGCTAAGAAAAACCGGCCAAGTGCGTGTCGGGCCACGCACAGTGTAGGGTTCCGTAGTTGCCCATCAAAATACCTACGTATGCGAACTAACTAAACTGATTCGCTGAATTTAATTTTAAAAGGAAGAATTTTCAAAATCTGTCCAGGAGTCTTTGAGAAATCGGGGAAAATACATAAGAAAAAAGATTACGACGAATTTAGAACCTCCTCCTTTTTTGAAGTTAGTTAAAAATAGTTGACGATAAAAACCTACCTATCCCCAAAAAACATACCGTAAAAACATATTTATTAAAGCTGTAAAAATAAAGTTGACAAACTTACATTTGCAATTTAAGAGCATGTTTTCCGATACATTTTGTTTAAGAAAACATATTTTCCAAGTACATTTTATAAGTTGGTCCACTATTACTCGTAAAGTTGTAAAGCCTGCTTGGTCATGATAATTTTCTTTTAAACTTCGTTATATATACTACTATAGTGATTTTTTTCACACCCCCAAACATAACCGTTTAGCTGGTGGAGGGGGGGGACACTCGAATCGAGCAAAATTTAGCACTTTAAAGCTTAATATTTCACAAACGAATTTTTTTATCAAAAAACTGTTAATGGAATTTATCATTATTTTTTAAAGGCCTATTTAATGATACCCCACAACAAGGGGTAAGCGAGAAAAAAAAAATCCTCACTTTACGTGTAAGTACAGGAGGTACCCTAAAAAAAATATTTTACGAGATTTTATTTTACCACTTTTTCGGCACAACAAATCCGTATATTTACACCAAATTACAGCTCTCTAGTACTGTGCGTCTCTGAGCTAAACTGCGGACAGACGGACGGACGGACGGACAGACGGACGGACGGACAGACGGACGGACGGACAGACGGACGGACGGACGGACGGACATGGCGAAACTATAAGGGTTCCTTGTTGACTACGGAACCCTAAAAAATTGTATGTGCGCTCTTATAAATATTAAGGCGCTCCCTCACCGTGAGCATTCACCTGTGTAACGTTACAGATTCGAACATTTCATCAGTGACGGAAGACAATCGAGTATTACAATGCGCACCTTGTATCAAAAAATCTGTACTAAATGTACATACGCGAATGCTCCTCAGTCAGGGAGGTACCTAGTATTGTAATGTTATGCTCAAAGTCGAATTTATAAAGTTACATTACATGCGAATATTCTCGGAGAGCCTTAATTTTTTTTTTGTTTTTTTTCTGTTTTGTTGTCAAAGCGAAACTGACATACAATATCTGTGAAAATGTCCACTGTCTAACTAACGGTTCATGAGCCTACAACTACCCTTTTTTTTTTTTTTTTTTTTTTAGCGTGGTAAAATCATCAAATGAGTCCTCCAACCCCGGGCAGGGCGGGAGGGACTGTCAGACTTCTACTGACTAGAATCCACGGTGTCCTTCATAGCCTGTTAAGTTCCGGGGTTACGGTAAGGGAATAATCCCGCGACCCCGGCAGGCTTTGGCCCTCTGAGAGGGGGGCCCCGTCATTATTCTGACGCTCTTTGAGGCGCGCGTGGGACACAACGCGCCGTCGACCCGGGCAGCCTACAACTACCCTTAGCACGAATTTTCACTTTTTTATTTTATAGCGTCTTTCCAGTATTTACAGCGTTTTTGTATGGAAAAATGGAACAGCGCCTCTGGTGTACGAAGCAGGAACTAATTTTTTCCTTAAAAATTGACAATTTGAAATTGTCAAAGTTCCAGTTTACTTTACGTCTCAAATACTGAAAATTCTGGTGATTGCGAACAGTGAGGTCAGTAAAAACAAGCAAGCATCCTAAAAATTTATATGACATTAAAAAAACCTATATATGATCCTTCGAGAACTAATGAGGCTCTGATAAGAGCCTAATCGTTAGTTTATCGCGCCATGGTATGCAGGGGGCGTTATACTTGTTGAGTAAGCCATTGTTTATCATACAACTATGTTTTGTGACATTACCTTCAAAGGATATTATGTCAATATATTGCTATCTATACGCTCACGGGAGAGCAGTGGTGGCCCAGTGGTATCGGTCCCGACTTACGAGTTGTATGTGGTTCGGAACCTGCCAGGCGCATTACTTTGTGTAAATTATTTCATCACCACTGCTCTCAAAACGGTGAAGGAAAACATCGTGAGGAAACCGGCATGTCCTAGAACCAAAAATTCGAAGACATGTCAATTCTACCAACCCGCACTGGGCCCGTGTTGTGGATTATGGCCCACTCCCTCTTACAGAAAGGAGGCCTGTGTCCCAGCAGTGGGAACATTATAGGCTGATGATGATACGCTATGTGCGATATTGGGGCATGCGGGTGGCTAGTAAAGAGTGACTTCCCGTCCGATAATACGTCGACAGCGCGTCGTGTTCCACACGCGCCTCAAAGAGCTGGGCCCCCCTTAGAGGGCCAAAGCCTGCTGGAGGCGCGGGACTTTTACTTCAGTTAACCATGTACCTGGGGCGTAAAGGGGTATTGAAGGATCATCGTGGATTGTTTTTGAACGAGATCTTAGTGTGGGTCAAAGTTTAAACACTTGATGCACTAAGCAGATGAAGTTTGAAGAATCCAAGCTACGTGAATTGAAACGTGCGGGATAAAATCCGGAACATGGATATTCGGCGAAGAACCAGAGTCATCGACATAGCTCATAAAATTTGCAAGTTGAAGTGGCAATGGGCATGCCACATCGCTCGTAGAACTGACAACCGATGGGGAAGAAAAGTTCTCGAGTGGTGACCACGGACAGGAAAACGCAGCGTAAGCAGGCCTCCCACTAGCTGGACCGATGACATCGTGAGGGTCGCGGGCAGCCGATGGATGCAATTGGCGAATTGTGTGGGTCAAAGGTCAAAAACATGCACTAAGTAGATGATGTTTGAAGAATCAAAGCCACGTAAATTAAAACGTAGGTAAGTATTAAAAAAAAAAACAAACCTTAAATTGCGTAAACAGTCTTGCATACTACCAAAACACTTCCTAGATTAGCAGGTATGAAAAAAAAAAGATTCTCCGAAAATTCATGAGAGGTGTAATCTTGACGTCATTACCAGATGTAAGCCAATTTCCAGACTAGTTTGTTTATCTATTACAGGATAAACAACGCATAATTTATTGTAGACCAGTCCATTCACGACTTGCTAGGAGAGTTTGGTGAATTTTTGCAATTAGGTAAATGCTTGAGGCAAGCTGAAAACTTGCTGTGCCTAAGCAATTTTCCAAAACATAAAACAGCTCTTAGGCCAACTTTGGTCTTAGCACTGAGCGGTGCGGTGGGCGACGCGAATAAGACTTTGGAAGTACGCGAATTCGCCACTGGCTGCACCTCGTGGGGTGTTTTAAACATTTGATCTTACTGCTTGCCCCGCGCTACAAGCTTTGGTCGCGACAGCCATAAGTTTTGGTCCCCCAAACTGAGTCACGTTGCCTGCTTTCGCGACTCGGTTTCGATATGAGTCCTCCCTCGCTGGGTGGAGCTGGAGGGAGGTACTGACACGTACTGTCTGCATGCGTATACTTCTCCGAAATAATATTTCCTGATACAAGGAAAATAGCTCTAATGAATCTACTTTTACTCTGTTTACAAATATATTCAGACAAAAACCGCTTAGCGACACTCTAACACTTTATAATTGAGGAGGCAAAAATAACACGGTTATAAATATTATTATTTCTTTAGATGTTTTTCCTTCACAGATTTTCCTAGATTCGGTACACGTGTCCCAACGATTTTAATAATTAAAGAATACGTTGTTATTCATTCGCCATTTTGATGACATGTAATTACGTACAGTACTATCCAAAATGGACATTAAATAAATAATGAAAAATAAATGAATTTTTCAAGCACGTAAAGCCGTTGGTCCCGGCTGTCTTTTGTAGATCTTTGACAGTCGCTACTGTTAGTCAGAAGCTGTAAAGTCTGACAACCAGTCTTACCATGGGGTATGGTAATGCCCAGGTACTGGGTTGTGGAGGTCCGACATGCAGTCGCTCCATGTAAAATACTGATACTAGCTGCACTGGTTCGATTGGAAGCCGACCCCAATGTAGTTGGGAAAAGGCTAGGCAGATGATGGTTTCCCAAATTATTTTTTAAGACACTAACTTCTCTACTAATAATATGAATGTAAAAATGTGTATTTGTTTGTGTGTTACGACGTTTGTATATGACATGTCAAAACAGCTTATCTGAAGAGTGGCTAGACAGCTGTTTTTAGTCGTTAAGAGGTGTGTGTGATTTGATGATTTAACTAACCCAAAAAAACGGATTGTTTGATAGGGTACCGATACTTTCCATGTGCTTCCATTATCATCAAGTTGGGACCTGAAGAACGAATCCTGGAGAAATCTTATGAATTCAACATTCTTAGTTAAAAGACAGCAACGTCTGTCGCCTACGTCATCGGACGTCTCGACCGCGAGAAGGCTACCCGTAGGCGTGCCCAGATGGCTGGGTGACTCGCCGTCCGTCCCATACCCGGGTCGACGGCTTGTCCTATTCCACGCACGCCTTCTTATAGAGGGCCTGCTGGACTCGCGGAACTGTCCAAATGGGTAGCTGTGATCCTGGAACGTAAAAAACAATTGAAAAAACACGGAGGATTTTATGCAGGACGAGTTTGACAGTCCCTTTTGTCCCACTCAAGGAGGACTCATTTGATTGTAAATGTGAACAACGTCTGTCGAATCAGCTAGCATCATAATAAAAACCGACTAAAACATATCAGTTAAATTCCATGTCTATTTCAGTGTATAAACCCGGATTCGAACCAGGCGTCCCACCGCAACGTCACTGAGGGGAGTGGTCGCACGCGACGGCTGCGTGCGCGCAGATCACGTGCCGCGATGTGTAGTAACACTGGGCCACGGCGTGTTGTTTTATAAGCTATATTAAAATTAAAGGCAAGTGTATGTGCACGGATGAGAGACGTTTTGTCGGTTTTAGAGAAGGTGTGTTTTTTTGCATGTGAAGGAATAGGATAGTTTTTCAATCAGTAAGAGCTTGACAGTCTACTTCTACTCCATGCTGAGCCAAAGAACTCATTTCATGTATATGATAAGGGAAAAAAAGAATAAAGAATCTATTCGTGCAGGACGGATTTTTATCCATGTCACTAATACAAAAATGTGAAAGTTTGTGACGATAGACTTTTGTTACTCTGTCATGCAAAAACTACTGAACAGATTTAGATAAAATTTGGTACACGGATAGTTTATACATAGCATATAGTCTTTATCACGATTTTATTTTCCCGTGAGATAAATTTTCGAGTTGAAGCGGGCGCAGCAGCTGGCAACAGCTAGTCCGAATTTAATGTGGCCTTACGTATTATATTACTATTGAAAAATTACGACTGGTTCTGTGTTTTAGTATTTTGTTTACGCTGGTTGTTGAATTGTGGGTGTATTTCAGAGTATCACATTACTAAGGTTTGTTTCCGGGAATTTGGGTGGGCGTGACGGTAGTTTTTGGCAAGGTTGCATTGATTCTCTGGACCATTTGTGTGAAATACCATCTGTTTTAGAATGCGATCAGCAAAGGAGTGGACTCTCTGCCTTTTTTTTTAAGTGGTAAAATCATCAAATGAGTCCGCGGAGCCTAGGGCGTAATGGGAGGGACTACCAAACCTGTACCTAGACTCATCTTTTTTTACCTACGTAAATCAATATTGACGTAGATACGACATTTTTCCTTCGCCTTTTGAGAGGTACCCTTAGCACGAGTTTTCAGTATTTGAAACGTAAAGAAAACTGGAACTTTGACATATTCAAATTGACAATTTTCAAGGAAAAAAATTAGCTACTTCTTCGCACACCAGAGGCGCTGTTCCATTTTTTCATACAAGAAACGCTGTAAATACTGGAAAGACGCTGTCAAGTAAATGGGTGAAAACTCGTGCGAAGGGTACTGTGGTGATGAAAGAAATTTCATAAAGTAATGCGCCTGGCGGTGTTCGAACACACGACCTACAACTCGTAAGTCGGGACTGATACCACTGGGCCACCATTGCTCATTATTTTAATAGTAAATTCATTATTAGCCGGAAGACGTCCACTGCTGGACATAGTCCTCCCCCTTAGACCGCCACGCCGAACGTCAATCCGCCACTTGCATCCATCGGCTGCCCGCGACCCTCACGATGTCGTCGGTCCACCTAGTAGGACGCCCGCCTACTCTGCGTTTTCTGGTCCGTGGTCGCGGTCCAGAACTTTTCTTCCCCATCGGTTGTCAGTTCTACGAGCGATGTGGCCTGCTCATTGCCACTTCAACTTGCAAATTTTATGAGCTACTCGTATGTCGGTGACTCTGGTTCTTCGCCGAATATCCATGTTCCGGATTTTTAGTAAATTGGATAGTAAATTGGACTAATTCAATTTGCAATTTATCTGATGCGGTCAAGATGCCTAATAACAAGTATGGGGCAACGTTAAAATATATCGCTTTATTACCGTTCTTAGCGCCTAGCAGCTATTTATAGTGCAATACGATGCTATAATTATCCCACACATGACAAATGGGGTGAACAGATCGTGCCAAAACTGCACTGGGAAAGACTCTTGCATTTGAGAATGTAAAACGTATGTACCAATTGTACATTTTAGGTATATAACGTGTAACATTAATAGCGCAAAACCTCTCGTGGGGTAACTCAGCCCATGTTACTGAACAATGTTGGCTCTAAAACTATTGGAAAAAAAATGATTTTTGATACTGATGGGCTCGATCAATTTCTCATTTTGTATGAAAAATCATTTTTTTTTCCCAAATATTTTAGAACAAACATTGTTCAGTAACATGGGCTGAGTTACCCCACGAGAGGTTTTGCGCTATTAACGTTACACGTTGTATTAACGTAGTAACTAGTGAGGCTAATCTACGAAAGTTGTACAAATTGCAGACTTTAGGAAGTTAAGTTGTCCTTGTATATTCTTGTCCGTGGATGGGTGTGTTACTTTATTTCAAATACCATCTATTTTAAATGAAAAACGGAAAATATGTTGAAAGAAAAAACTTCAATAATTTTAATCTTATTTTATAAGTGCGTTTGTGAAGATGGGACGGAAGTTTGTTACTCGATCACCCAAAAACTATGTAACGGTTCTAAATGAAATTTGGTACACATATAGTTTAGAACCTGGATTAACACGTATGACAGTTTTCATCCCGATCATTAGTTCCCGTGGGACAACAAATTTTCAAGTTAAACGCGTACGAAGCTGGTGTCAACAGCTAGTATAATAAGGGTGCTCCCACATTTGTCGACGCAGAATCAGCTTAAGCCGGTCAAAAAATCCTTTATGTCAACGTAATAAGGGTGTTACTAATGCCATTCGCATCGCCTCAGCTCGGACGATGCGATTCCGCGTCAATAAATATGGAGCACCCTAAATGCGTACTACTAAACAGATTTAGAGATAAAAAAAACAAATAGTGTATCATCTGGATTATCTTATAGGATAGGATTTATCCCGACTTTATGTTCCTGTGGAATAAATTACGAGTTTCCTACACGCGAAGCTACTGTGTTGTCATAAAGAAATCGAGAGTATTCTCAGATGGGATCACAGATCAGACAAAGCAATATGTAAATACATTGTGTACTGTTTTGCTACTAAAATAAACTCCGGCGCAAAGTCCATGATCCCGTGCCACACCTCTATATCTAGCGCGGTTATTTTAATCCAGTGATAATCCCGAAAGCCGTCACCACTCTAGTTTGTACTCTATGGTACAATGTTTGTATATGTAGTGGAAAGATTTTGAGGATAATGAAGTGTTCCGAGAAAAATAATAACAACTTTGCTTTGTGGAATCGTTTATGAAATTCAGGAAAAGAGTTTGAAAACATGTTTGGCATTAAAACAGACATAATTATAACGCAAAAAAAAACTGTAAACAATTCGTGCCGTAGGCACATCATGCGTATTAATTAATATTTAAAATATTATAAGTAAAAGACAAGTACACGCGTAGCATGGCCCTATGTAGCTAACAAAAATAGGCAAAGTTATTGAACTATTATTTCTATACAATTCTACGGTTTTTGAAGTGAAAACTTCTTTAGCGGCGTTGTACACTTTTTCTGTAATGGGTAAAAAATTTAAAACTCGCGTCAGGGTCACGTGACCAAAACTCGCGTCAGGGTCACGTGACCCTGATCGAAAATGAGTAAGACGTCATTCAAATTAAAAATAAAACATAGTAACAAAAAAGTTTTCACTTCTACCGGCACTCCTGGAGTGCAACCTTTTTTTTACACAAGTATGACAGGATCCTTAGGTAAGTACACCATTGAAGGATGGAAACATTTATTTTCTATATTTAAGATTACCATGCTTACAAGTTAAAACAGTAACACTTTCTACGTTCTATCATTTTGTCTTTTCGTCCGTCGACAAAATCCTGATGTCGGATTTAGTTACTAGTATTATAATGTCGCCGAATCGTTCTTCGATGAAAGATTTTGTCGTCGAATCGCCTATGAATGTATCGTTGTGTCGGCAAATCGTTCAGCGGAGAAACGTTCGTCGCAGTTATGTTTCAGAGTGACATAATTCATATTAGTATACTCCTATGCTAAAACTTTCAAGGAAACATGGAATCAGAAAATTCAACATGACGAGATATTTGCCGTCATAAACTTTGCTAACATTAATTTAATGCGTTTTAAGTAAATGAGTAATTATTGTGAAATTTAAGGTAATTACCTTCAAAGGGCATGTCCAAACCTGTATCTTAACGCTTAGTCACTCACAAGGTGGGCAGGGAATTCCCTTTAGGTGACGCAACACACAGTGTTGCCAGTAAACTAATTAGTCGAGAGTTTTCTTTGGCTGAATACAAAATAGTAATTAGACTTTTGTCTTTATTTTCTTTGGCATCTTTAAAAAGGAAAACATACCTAATAATCCGCATTATTATGAGGTTCGCATTCTACTTTGGGCATCGGCTGAAATGACACCTGATTGTATGGCACCGAAGGCAGTCTACATACTGTACCTATCAATAACTTTCGCAGGTGCCATATGTGTCATAGTTTCTTATTGAAATCAAATTCCACATACGACACTTACAGATCGTTGCTGAAACCACGTTGATCCAGTAACTGGATGCAGCGTCACTGGATTGATTCTACTCCGATCCAGGGCTGGACGATACTGGATGCTTGTACTGGATTGGAACATGTTTGCATTATTGAAGTGCAAATCAAAATTTGTGGTGCGGGTCCCAACACAGGATCTCGACACGTACCTCAAGGAGGAGTTTTGGCCGAAGGGTGTAGTCTACCGACGTTTTCGCGGCAGGCCACACGACATCGTGCGGTGTAACACGACACCGTCTCTTCGTGTGCCGCAGTTTTAAGTTATTGTCATGTTTTTATGTATTAGTTTATTGCTTATTTTTAATTTTTGTTTTGTATTTTATATGGGCCATTGATGCCTGCAATATAGGAATAATAATAATAATGTCAGGTCGTTATGCAGATTACGTGTAGTCAGAAATGCGATTGGACTGCTATTATAGGCATGTCAAGTTTGCAGGAGAAATTCCAAGTGTGGGCAACATTTTAAAAAAGGTCCTCCCTTTCAAGAAAAAACTGAAGGGACTGCCAGATTCCTACTGACTAAAACTCGCCCTGTTCCTTTAATTCTGCTTTCTGTTTTATTGCATCTCTTGAGACATTTTCGAAAGCTTTCTTTTTTTGAGATATATTTGCTCTTGAATCTAGTCCAGACTACGGGTCGAAGACCCTGTACCGGATTACTTAAAAAAAGTCGCGGGATTTCCCGGTATTTTCGAGATCGGGATTTCCCGGGAACATGCTCTAGACCAGACTGAGACTAGAAGACAATGGAGCGAGCTTACCCAGAAGAAGGCTGATCAATTATGCTATTCCTCAAAGGAATATTGCTGCGTGGAGGAGTTTTTCGATGTTTTAAAAAGTTTAGTTTTATTATTTTTCCGCAAATTTTACATGTCGTGGTAACTCAGCACTAAAATTGTCATAAAATACCTTCTAAATGATGTAGTTTTCACGTGACAAATGCACGCCATTTAGTCGTGTTCAATGAGTTTTATTATAGGTATCTAACGAAGAAAAAAATGACACAGCAACTTGCGATATTTAAGTACCTATATATTTCTCATTAGTTTGAGGTTAAATTAATTTATGTAAATGAGTCAGTTACATGCCTGTTAACCTTTTAGTAGTAGGATGACTTATGGAGCTTGCAACCGTGTCGAAATATCAGAATCTCCATGGCAGCTTCGGGAGGTACCTGTGCATGATAAAAAAGGAGGAAACGCCCGGGTGTCACCACTGCGAGGATCGCCCGGAGGACACGGTGGAGCATACGGTGCAGGACTGCCCAGCTTGGGCGGGGCACCGCCGTGTCCTCACTGCGGCGATAGGCGGAGACCTCTCGCGCCCGGCATTGGTTGCGGCCATGCTGCGGGGCGAGACGGAGTGGGAGGCGGTCGCCTCCTTCTGCGAAGTAGTCATGCTCGCGAAGGAGGAGGCGGGCCGCTTGAGGGAGAGGATACCGTCCTCCCTCCGCCCGAGACGCAGTGGTAGACGCCCACGGCGACGGATGTCGCGGGACGATCTCCGGCCACTGCAGGCGCGGGCATGCGGGCGGCGAGTAAAGGGCAACTCGCTGCCCGACCAAGGACCATGCCCGGGTCGACGGCGCGTTGTGTCCCACGCGCGCCTCAAGGAGCGTCAGCATAGTGACGGGGCCCCCCTATAGAGGGCCACAGTCCTGCCGGGGTTGCGGGACATACGTATACCGCGACTCCGGCACACAAAAGGCTACCGAAGGACACCGTGGATTTTAGTCAGTACAAGTCTGACAGTCCCTCCCGCCCTGCCCGGGGTTGGAGGACTCATTTGATGATTTTACCACGTAAAAAAAAAAAAAGCATTACTAATGGTAAGGACGGATACGGCTCGTATCGTAAGGAGGTTCCTCTCTCAAGAGCCCTGACTACCGGTAGCCCGGTTCCCGATACTGGTGGTCTGCTATTTTATACTTTTTATAAGTATAAAATAGCAGACCAATAATGAATGAAATTAATGTTTTCTTTTTTGAAAAATATTTTAAATGTAAAAATCCCGTTTTAAATTGAAGAAATGTGCTGTGACGTCCAGTTGTTTCGAGTTACCAAAATTTTAACAAGTTAATTTGTATTCTCTGGTCTACAATGTACACATAAAATGCACAAAAAATTATTTTTCATTTCTCATACTCGGAAAGTAGTGTTTGTTTGATCAGAGCAGCGGGTCGAAAACGATGCTTCCCTCCCTTGGGCGGGAAAGACTCATAGTAATTGCTTCCCTCCCTAGGGCGGGAATGAATTTAAAAAATAGAACTAAAATGGGTTATTTAGTCGGCTATAATTTTTTTTACATAATTAAGAAAAATATCGATAAAAAAAATGCTGCGGTCTTGTGAGTGTATACGGCCAATGTGAATTAAAAAAAATACCTATCCAAGTGGGATGGCCCGCGGCGGTGACGCGGGCGGTGTGTTCCATATTTGAAATTTAAATTAAAAAAGACAATTTTTTACTTTCCTTATATTTGAAATGAAAAGTAGAGTGTTTAACACGGGTGAAAGTCATCAATTCCCACTCGGACTATAGCCGCCCTCGCTTCGCTCGTGCGTCTTTAAATTAGATATGAGCGCCGCGCCGGCGCGCCGCCGCCGCCGTGATTTTCCCCGCGCCGCCGCCGCCGTCGACAGGCGTCGGCGCGCCGAACCCAAGCGGGCGGCGTTCAGTTTAATCTAACACGCTGATCAAACCGAACGCACGATAATAAATGCTGGAAAAATGGCGGCACTAGACATAGACGTTTATAAAACGATACTCTTTGACATTACAATTTCTGTGTTGTCCAAGTTATCAGCAAACAAACACAGTTTTTGTAGGACCTATTTTGGTCAGTTGGTTGTTAATATTATGGAAAAAAAAGGGAGGATGATGAGCACTCATCAAGGTTTCTTTTTTTTAGCGTGGTAGAATCATCAAATGAGTCTTTCCACCCCGGGCAGGGTGGGAGGGACTTTCAGACTCATACTGACTTCCACGGAGTCCTTCAATAGCCCTTTATATCCCGGCAAGCTTTGGCCTTCTAGAGGGGGCCCCGTCATGGTCCGTGGTCGGACAGCGAGTTGCCCTGTACTCACGGCCCTCGCCTACGGTGGCCGAAGATCGTCTTGCGATGACCGTTGCCGTGGGCGTCCACCACTGTGGCTGGGACGCAGAGGACGCTGTCTTCTCCCTCACGCGGCCTGCCTCCGCTTTCGCGAGCATGACTGCCTCGCAGATGCAGCATGGCCGCGACCAATGCCGGGGTGCGAGAGGTCTCCGCCTATCACCGCCGTGAGGACACGTCGGTGCTCTGCCCAAGCGAGATAGTTTTGCACCGTATGCTCTACAGTGTCCTCCGGGCGATCCTCGCAGCGGTGACACCCAGGAGTTTTCTCCTTCCTCATCAGACACAGGTTCCTCCCGAAACTTCCGTTTCCGGTGAGGACCTGCGTCTGCGGTAGGTCAGGACCCCGTGACGCCTATCCAGCTACTCCCTCAAGAGGGGTCTTACTGCCACGATTGCGGCGTGCCCGGACGTCGGTTCCGACAGTCGTCCCTCCATACTGCCCTGAGATCGCGCCGGAGCTCTTCCCTCCGCGCCTCGACTTCTCGAGGCAGCGGGTCGATACGACCCGGCGCTGCGCCACCAGGCGCCATTCTAAATGCGCTGGAAGGTAATCGCCTCCAGATCCTAGGGCAGCAATCGGGCAGATCCGGAGATTGACCGATTCGCCGGCGATCGTGCGGTATCCCCAAATCATACGGACAGTCATGACCCTCTGGCATACTCATCAAGGCTTACAGTAAAAATATAGCCACCAGCAATTTTTAATGTTAATTTGGTTTTCTTTTTTTTAGTTTATCTTGCCAATTCAATTTGTCTCGTCAAAATTATAATAAATCTTTAATTATACGTAAAACATTGTTCTATTTCTTCTCTTAAATTAATTAATTATAATAGTTAAATAAAAGTCACGCCGCGCCGCCGACGCCGCCGCCGCCGGCTCCAAAAAGTCGGCGCGCCGCCGCCGACTGATTGACCATCGGCGCTCATATCTACTTTAAATACCTCGTATGGGAATTGATTTTTTTCCACCCTTGTATAACAATCTACTATATATTGCCTGGGACGTGAATATTGAAAAGCAGAAAAAAACGATAACGTACAGGACTCGAACTAGGAACCTTCTGATTCAGGACACCAGAGGCCAGAGGCCTTACCATGAGCTCTTAACGCGATTCAGTTTAGGCTGTGGGAAAGAGACAGAGCTATACAAGTCGTCTAGCGCCATTTCTTTCCCACAGCCTATGGTAAGGCCTCAGGATGTTTTTAACAACTAAGCCGCGGGCCACATAGAAAAGACGTAAGACGAGGACGTGTCGCGGACGTGCGAAAATGTATGAGAGCCGCGTCAGCGCCCCGTCTCTTCTGTGTGTTTACGTCGCGACGCATCTATACATTTTGTATGAAAGAGACTCCGAAGAGACATAATATGTCTCCGCCCCGTCTACGTGTTACGTCTTTTCTATGCGACCCGCGCCTTAGCTATCTCGCGGTCATGCCCGTCGAGATCGCATGCGCACTTCAGGGAGCTGCGCCAGTTATCTGGCGAGACCCTATAAAATAAAGCCAAGTGTCTGACAAAGTCGTGGGAATGTGTACCACGGCCCTGAAGGGTAAAGGGTAATTCAAGGAACAGCGGTGTATTTGAATTGAAGGATGGAGGCCCTCCGGTAACGGAAACAGAGTCAACTTCGACTACTATACTATTATTGTCTTAAAGTAGATTTTTGAGGAAAGAAAAATTCAGTTGCAAGTGGGATTCGAACCCGCGTCTTCTGAATATGTATTCCAGATGCCTTAACCAACTAGGCCATTGCAACCTTCAGTTGCGCACCTGCAAGCTACACTTGCACAAAAATCATCTTTGCGATGCGTGTCGCATGCGATAATGCGTTAAAAATAATTAATATTATTGTCTTGTTTAGAATAAATTAAACTTCTTTAATTAAAGATACTAAAATAGAATAGGTACTTGTCAACTTTTATTGTAATGCTTATTTATGCAAAATATATATTTATTTCTGGTTTGTGCGCAGTCCAAAGTTTAGTTTTGTTGTAGCATGATTACCTTCGTCTCTAAGTTTGTTAGTTTAGATTTTATGTAGATATATTTTTAATTGCTGTTGTGCCAAAATAACACTTTTACAGAATAGTTGACGATACAGTTTTACGCACAGGAGCCTTACCCCGAGATCTTAACGCGATCCAGTTTAGGCTGTGGAAAAGAGACAGAGCTATACAAGTCGTCTAACACCATCTCTTTCCCACAGCCTTAACTGGATCGCGTCAAGAGTTAATGGTAGGCCACCAGTTTTTCACTAAATAGGCTAGGCTTAGGAGCCTACCCTTTTTAGTGAAAAACTGTGTAAGTATAATTGTGTCTAATGTAATCTTTTTTTTACAAGGGTCATTCGAACTCATAATCGTAGCCGTCTGTCCTGGCTTCAATTTAGAAACTGAAAAAAAAATCTATGACACTCAAAAAATATAGCTTTCTACTTGCAACGTCATTTTAAAACACTCATTCCAGAGATTAATTCCCATTTAAAAAGTCACAAACTTTACCCCTTTTTTATTTGTAGGTATTAAATAACTTACTAGTAGAAAAGATAGTAATACTCGTATTATTAACAAAGACACACCCACTTTTGAAACATCATAAAAACTTAGTATTATAAACATTACATTTATAAATTCACACCTTTTTTTCTAATGAGAGCATCCCAACTCACCGCGTTATATCCTTTTCAAAATCAGAAGGGTTAAAATAATATAGTTACTGTAGCTGTACGGTTATTTCACGTGGCCAAAAATAACCAGGGTCAATGACTATGACGTCAGACACAACTGGTTGGTCACACCCAAGCCTTCGCATTGTGGTTTAAAAATAAAATCAAAATTCCCAAATTGCATTGAGGTTCTTTAAAACGGAGAGAGGAAGTTGGTCATTTAAATATTTATTAAAAATGAATTTTCGTTTTTTTTAAAATTTTTCTGTCTTTATTTTATGAAGTGCTTGTGTTATGAAAACTGAATCATAATTGAAGAGAAAAAGCCTATTTTTTATAATTTTTCTGTAAGTATTTGTATCCTTTTTAGTTTGGCAATATACATACCTATATACTTATTCGGTCATTTGTAGACTTTAAACAGTATTGTTTTTGTGTCAATAATACAAAAAAATACATTTAGAAATGTATAAAAAGAAAAGCAATTAAACGAAATTTATAAGATAGCAAAATTGGGCAAGAATTTGACAGCACAATTTATTACATATTTGTTTTTTCAGTCCGTTTAGAAAATTCACATCCGCAAACAGCATTACTTACATTACCAAAAAGACCAAAAACATTGCACCATGCATACTTATCAAGCCGATTATCCCTATATTGTCACGATGACGTCAAATCACGATGGGCGTGCGTGTAGGACGCGTGCCGCCCGTCTGTGGACGCCATGCGGCGTCGTGCCTCGAACGCGATAACACGTCAACAAGTTTTGGCTTAACTAACATGACGTCGCACATTGATATTAGACATAATTTTTTTTTCTTTTCGAGGAGGTAAAAATCACCAAAAAATCCTTACACCGTGGATACAGGAGAAGAAACTTTTAGACTTAACTGACTTAAAATTCACTGTTTCTTAAAAGACTCTTTACGTTGCAGGGCTGCGGTAACGTGCTTAGATAGTTCCGCGAGCCCAGTAGGAGTTTGGTTCCGTTAATTTATTGTCAGCTCCTTGAGGCGTCAACACGCCGTCGACTCCGGCCTGTGCTTGATCAGACGGCGAGATACCCACTACTCGACGTCCGCTAGCCCATAAAAGATACCTATTTTTATTTTTGGAGAAAACGGTGAAGGAAAACATCGTGAGGAAACCGGCATGTCCTCAAAATCAAAATCAAAGCATTTATTTCAAGTAGGCCAGTTTTGCATTGTCAGAGACAACCCAAAAAATCGAAGACATGTGACATCCACCAATCTGCACTGGGCCCGCGTGGTGCATTATGGTCCACTCCCTCTCACAGAGAGGAGGCCTGTGTCCCAGCAGTGGGAACATTATTGGGATGATGATTTTTCGGAACTGATTTTTTAAATAGGTTTTTTCTTTGGAAATACCATTGCCACAGTTATTGCTTGGGAATTACCCATAAGGCGTGTAAAATCTCGAGGGACGTCCGTTGTATATTGGGGAAAGCCCTAATTATATGATAGCGGATGTGACGTAATGCCTGTCTCAATTAATGTGACTAAATGGATTATGTCTGAAGGCATTAGTCCTTGAACTTGTTAATAACAACTTACATTTATGAAGCAAATGATTCATCTATGTAAACTGTTTGTGATTCTCGGGATTTCTATTTTAAAAATGTTAGCCCACCCTGGGGACTACTCCTGGATCGTGTGTGCGTTTACAATTAATATTTAAAATCATAATATACACAAATGCCCAGACCTGGAATAACTATTTGTAGATCAAATGTTTATTACGAGCAGGAATCGAACCCGCGACACGAAGCGCAGCAGTCCCATACTAAGTAGTCAAAGTCGTATACTAGTCATAATTGTATACTAGTCATATTTGTATAATAGTCATAATTGTATACTAGTCTCTTCATGAAACGACTACTTTTCTGTTCTTCAACTGACTTACTAGGTAATACGATGGGAATTACCTAATAGAATGTTGTAATCCCTAGGGGAATCTGTATAATTATATTGGGAATGTTTGCATTTATGTGTATATTTGGGAAAGTCCTAACTAAATGATAGCGGATAGGATTAAAATGCAACGTAGGCGAACCTCCCACTAGGTGGACCGACGACATCGTGAGAGTGTCGCGGGCAGCCGATGGATGCAAGTGGCGGTATTGTCGTTCGGCGTGGTGGTCTAGAGGGTTCCTTTGTTCAAAGTGGACGTCTTCTGGCTGATGATGATGATGAATATGACTCTCTGATGAATGTAATTAGATTATGTCAGAGTATTTGCGAAGTTGCTAAAACTGTAACCGTGGTACCAGAAAAACTTTTAAACGTCTGTCGTCTGTCTAAAAAAATTACAGAATAAGACGTTGAAATAAGGTCCGTTTTGCAGTCACACTTTTTTTAGGCAAGTGTTCAACAGATGTTTATGTTTTTGTAGTACTTGCCTGCCGGGGCCGCGGGACTTACTCCATCACCGTGACCCCGGAACGTAAAGGGCTATTGAAGGACACCGTGGATTTTAGTCAGTACGAGTCGGACAGTCCCTCCCGCCCTGCCCGGGGTGGGAGGACTCATTTGATGATTTTACCTCGTTGAAAAAAAAAGTACTAGTTTAAGGCTGTCTCTCTTTCACAGAGAGGAGGCTTGTGTCCAAACTGTGGAAAATTATAGGCTGATTATTATTTAGGTAATCGATGATCTAACCACATGGAGTGTCCGTTTTCCATAGTCACGATAATAGGAAAAGCATTTATTGACACAAATATTTGTCAAAATAATAATTTGTGGTTAGTTAGAAGTATGTTGTGAATCAGACTTTAAGTTATAAAATATTGTTATTGCCATTTCAAAGTTGTATTAACAAATTAGATGCAAAACGGATCTATAGTGGAAGTTGTGAAATATTTTTTAGCTGGATGCATGTTTGAGCACGTTATTTGATAGTTCATTTAAATATTTGTCAATGCGTAGTGTTTGATTATTTATGTGAACAAATCAAATCAAATCGTTTATTTCAAGTAGGCCAGTTACAGGCAAAAAGACAAAAGTAAAATTCAAATTAATTTAAAAAGTTTAAAAATACTTACGGTGCTACAGTCCCAGTCACAAGACATAAAAAATTAAAAACTGTAAAAGTACTGTAGATGCCCATTTCAAAGCGTAGATCTCTATGGAGAAGAACGGGCAAGAAACTCCATGGACACTCTTTTTCAATCGCCATAATTATAACAAAATCTTTGTTACATCATTCAACTTGTGATGTTACAATTCCACTGTTTTAAGCTATCACGGTTATTTTCATAACTTAAAATGTCAATTACGGGATATCTTCCGGGATTGTTTTTTATTTTGAGTCCCGCGATCATGGCGCTTGCAACAGCGTCGAAATATCGGGAACTCAAATTAAAAAACAATCACGGAAGATATCCCGTAAGTGACATTTTAAGTTACAATTCCAATCTGAGTTTTTGACTTGGAAAATCATAAATGGCGTCCTGACCCCTGGGTGGGGTGGAACGGACTGTTAGACTCTCACCGTTTTTCTACAAAAAGGTTAAACATCTGGTTCAACACTTTTTTCTGCTCCTCCACTATTCTTTTCTGATTAATTTTGTTGCGGGATCCAAGATCGGTTAAATTCTTTCTTCGGGACACGTCGAGTATCATTGTCTCGGTGCTTTTCTTGTGGTTGCCACTGTTGAAACTGGCTTTCAGGAATTTCAGGAAATGTGTTAGTATCTCTCAGATTTTTTTGTATTGTGCAAAAGTTGATATTAACACTTTCACTGTCCGCGCAGCAGACACAATACCTAAACAATAGTCGTGGATCACATGTGATTCATCGGACAGGGAAGTGGTTAAGCTATTTCATAGCTTTATCGCAGGCTTTGAGCGCGGCGACCGAATCAAGAAATTCCGTAACAAAAATAAACCTGAAACACCCCACTTCGACCGGCACATCGTTGAAGCGTTTTATTTTTTACACGCCTACTTCCTACCTGATGGCTAACAGTCTCAGTGGCCTATAGAAGCGTCCTACCACTAAACTTTTTGAATGGGCCTCCCCATGTTCTAGCTCACTGGAAAAACCTCGAAAGTCCCGTTCATACACTTTATTTTATTAACAAGGACAAAACTATCATATTTTGTCATACCATTCATTCCAAAATATCAGAAAATAAATCGTTTAAGGCAGGAAAACCACAACCATAAAATCGACCGAAATCATGCACAAATATCGTGATACATTTAAAATGATTATTTGTGCAAACACACTGACTGCCAACCACCGCCTACGACCAGAACATTTGCTCAAAGAATGTTATTCTAAACTGTTATCACTCATCAAATAATATGTATATTTATGTTATTTATCCCTATTCAGGCGACTGGTAATTAAATCTACCCGATTTATTCGAAAATCCGGTGTGATCTTGAAAGTACATTGTATCTTTGCTTCTCTCTGGAACTCGTGGCGAAATGATTACAGCAGCACAGATTTATATTTCAGGTTGAACAGTGCTAGGCTTGCCAAATAAAATATTTTCTTTCTTTTTTCTTTCATCTTTCAAAGTTGTTTTGTGGATTGGTGAACATCCTATCCTTCTAATATTATAAATGCGAAAGTTTGTGAGGATGTATGTGTGTTTGTAGGTATGTTTGCAACTCTTTCACGCAAAAACCACTGAACGGATTTGGGTATTTGGTACCTAGATAGTTTACAAATTTTATGTTTCCGTGGGATATTTTTCGAGTTGTAGCGGTTGAAGCCGCTGCCAACAGCTAGTTTATCATAAAGCATTTTCTCTGTGCCTCAGAAAAAATGTAAAGTCGTTGGTTTGGTTTTCATTTAGACTCGTGTCATTCGCGACAATAACCCCCTCTTTTTTAGGGTTCCGTAGTCAACAAGGAACCCTTATAGTTTCGCCATGTCCGTCCGTCCGTCCGTCCGTCCGTCTGTCCGCAGTTTAGCTCAGAGACGCACAGTACTAGAGAGCTGTAATTTGGTGTAAATATACGGATTTGTTGTGCCGAAAAAGTGGTAAAATAAAATCTCGTAAAATATTTTTTTTTAGGGTACCTCCAGTACTTACACGTAAAGTGAGGAATTTTTTTTTCTCGCGTACCCCTTATTATGGGGTATCATTAAATAGGCCTTTAAAAAATAATGATAGTTTCCATTAACAATTTTTTGATAAAAAAATTCGTTTGTGAAATATTAAGCTTTAAAGTGCTAAATTTTGCTTGATTCGAGTGTCCCCCAGCTAAACGGTTATGTTTGAGGGTGTGAAAAAATTCACAATAGTAGTATATATAACGAAGTTTAAAAGAAAATTATCATGACTAAGTAGGCTTTACAACTTTACGAGTAATAGTCGACCAACTTATAAAATGTACTTGGATATCATATTTTCTTAAACAAAATGTATCGGAGACAACTGCAAATGTAAGTTTGTCAACTTTATTTTTACAGCTTTTATAGGTATGTTTTTTGGGGATAGGTACCTAGGTTTTTATCGTCAAAATTTTTTAACTAAATTCAAAAAAAGGAGGAGGTTCTAAATTCTTTGTAATCTTTTTTCTTATGTATTTTCCCCGATTTCTCAAAGACTCCTGGACCGATTTTGAAAATTCTTCTTTTTAAAATTAAATTCAGCGAATCAGTTTAGTTAGTTCGCATAAGTATTTTGATGGGCAACTACGGAACCCTACACTGTGCGTGGCCCGACACGCACTTGGCCGGTTTTTTATGAACTAACTAGCTGACCCGGTAAATTTCGTACCACCTCTAAATAAACAACCTTTTAAACCTTCCCTGGATTTATAATATGATTCAAAACAAAAATTTGCCAAATCGGTCCAGCCGTTTTCGAGTTTTAGCAAGACTATAACGAACAGCAATTGATTTTAATATAACGTGTAACGTTAAATGCGCAAAACCTCTCGTTGATTTGCGAATTTCCACAAGTCTTAGATTTTTTGTTTGTTCAGTAACATGGGCTGAGTTACCCCACGAGAGGTTTTGCGCATTTAACGTTACAAGTTGTGTAGGAATAAAACAATAACTTCTAAAGAGAATTTCAAAAGTAAGAATTATATCTATATATTAACGAAACAAATTCATAAGCATAACAATGAAATTCCGGTTAGGTACAAAATTCACGGTACACTAGGCTAGCAACTCAACACGTATCTCCGGGCAATCTGCGAGCACTCGCATGGGGCGTGCGTTGTTGATACGAGAAATGTTTGTCTCGTGTTTTAGCGATTAGCTTCTTCTGCACGCGTAGCATGGCGATTCTATCTCTATTCTACGAAGAAAAGACAAAGTTAATTCATCGTTATTTCTATACAAATCGACTTTTGCACAAGTATGACACGATTCGTACACCATAAAAGAATAGAAACATAATCTCATCTATATTTTAAACATCGCTATGCTTAAATCGATAAAAATATTTTACGTTCTGTCATTTTGTCTATTCTCGTGTCGACAAAGGCCGTTTCTGCGGCGCCATGCTACGCGTGGTTTTTTTTTTGATGGGTTTGCTCTAGGCTTCAATCTAGCTCAGAAGCAAAGCTGAGACCTAAAATGGCGCGTGCTCACTCAAGGAAATGAAACTCCTGCGCTGCTTATTGCGGGTTCGATTCCTGCAAGTTATATTTGTATGATCTATGAGTACTTGTTCCGGGTATGGGCGTTTGTTTATATGTTTATAAACACACCACAATACAGGAGAAATAATGTGGGGCACGATAAAAAAAAAGAATTGTATTCAGAAATTACTTGTCGCCGGACTCTGGGTCGGTCCGGTTCAGTACGGTCAGCTCAGCTTCGATCTGAAATTGAAAAATGAGAAATGATCAGGCCCATCAGTATGAAAAAAAATTCAAAAAGTCTTAGACCAAATATTGTTCAGTAACATGGGCTGAGTTACCCCACGAGACGTTTTGCGCTACGATGCAATCAATACCATTTTCTTTCTTTTTTTCTAGATGTCAATCCCATTCCCACGTCCAACCATTAGGTGGGCAGACGATCTTATGAAGGCCACAGGATCACGCTGGATGCAGGCCGCTTACAACCGGTCCTACTGGAAGTCCAAAGGGGAGGCCTATGTTCAGCAGTGGACGCCTTACGGCTGATATGTTGATGATGATGAAAGTCATTCCCAACATCTTGGTAAAAGGCTACGCGTATGCAAATGATGCATTCTTCAAAGCATGAGATCCATTCATGAAACACTTATGCAATGGAAATGCACTAATTACGTCAGATTATTGTCACGACGGTCATAGGATTCGCATGTGACGATAATGGCGTCAAAATGATAGTGTGTAATAGCAATTTCCATTGTTCTTGGCACCAATATTATACTACGTGCGACCGGGGAAGTCTCTGCGAAAATAGAATTGTTTTAAAATAGTTTTTGGTAATGGGAAGCTGAAATAGATTCTACCATTTTCGTCTTACCGACTGATTGGGATTACCTACATATTTTTTCAAGGTAAAATCCTCAATTTGAAGAGCCCATTGCTTAATAGTAATGGTCGTTCTAGTTGGTATTTATGTTTAAGTCAGGTAATTATTACGAGTCTACTAATCATTCACCTACTTATTCCTACCTCTGTATTAGTATCTAATATATATGGGGAAGTGCGTATGTTTGTACGTTTTGTTTTCACATCAAAACCTATGGACCATTTTGAAATTTAAATAGCATAGGAAATATTTAATATATTTTTTTATTTAATAACTGTCTATTTATTGAAACTATGGATGGCAACAATTCACCAAGTATTTTCCTTCCAAACCGGACACATATATAAAGATGAATCAGCTACAATCCTTTTAAACATTCAAGGAAAGATCTGCACTATCTCTCGACATTCCAACAGGTAAAATTACATACTGTTACGTCGATCGAATTGCGAGACCTATCTATGAGGTTCTCGAAAGTTCCACAAGGTTCTCAACAATTCTACTCAAGTTCGGTCAGGAAATTTCTAGAAAGTTCTACCCTGTTCTAGATGTTTCGAGATGGTTCTAGAATGTTCCAGAAGGTATGGGTTTACATCGAAGTCAAAGGATGTTTCCAGAACATTCGACCACCTTCTAGAAACATCTAGTGGGTCCGGCGGAGTAGTAAAAAGGGGCGCCGATCGGCGACCGAGTCAGTCTAAGTTTTGACTACGCCGAGGCGACTCGAAGTGAAATACAAGCGATATCTAAGTGAGTTCTACGTGTGATTAGATTAAGAGTGCGTATAAGTGTTAAAGTGTTGAGTAGTGTTTTGTGATTGTTTTAATTTGTGATTTGTCTGTGAATAAAGTTGTATTTGGTTTTAATTGGTGTTAATTAATTTATCCCAATACCCAGCTCGTAACATTTGGTGTCAGAAGTGAGGGATAAAATGCCGATTTTATCAAAGGACGACACGGACGGTATTCGCACCAGGAGTCAGCGCCAGCAAGACATGGACCAGAGGCGGTTTGGAGGTTCCCCGATACAGACGTCGGGTGGTGCTCAGCCTACGACGGAACCAGCCGCTGGTCCATCTGCAGTCTCTTCAGCACCAGCGGGTCCTGACCTGTCTGCGCTTATGGCGCTGCTGCAGGAACAGGCTCGCCGCCAGGAGGAGCAGGCTCGCCGCCAGGAGGAGCAGGCTCGACGCCTGGAAGAGCAGCTAGAGAAGGATAAAGAGGAGCAGGCTCGCCGCCAGGAGGAGCAGACCCGCCTGTTACAAAAGCAGCTTCAGGAAGATAAAGAGGAGCAGGCTCGTCGCCAAGAGGAGCAGATGTACCTGATAAAAGACCTGCACTCGATATTTTCTAAGGAGCTCAAGATGATGAAGGAACAAGTTCACCAGCTAGAGAGTCGTATCTCTGAAGCTGAAGTCCAGATTGCTGAGATGAAGAAGACTTTGGGTGAACTTAAGACTGGAGACGGGATTGTGTGTCCAGTAGTTGCGGTACCTTCGGCACGAGGATTTAAGGTGCCGCCATTCGACGGAACGGCATCATGGTCGGCTTACAGGGTGCAGTTTGAGGCCGTTATGAAGGCGAATGGGTGGACCAAGGAACAAGCTGCGACCGCGCTCATCTTAGGTCTGCGAGACCAGGCACTGACCGTACTTGAGGCTCTTGGCAAGGACGTGACATATGAGCAGCTGCTGGAAGCGTTGGAGTCCAGGTACGGCGACGCGCACCTGGAGTACGTATTTCGTGCTAAGCTAAGGGATCGTGTTCAACGAGGTGGCGAGAGCCTGCAACAGTGGGCCCTAGAAATTGAGAAGATGGTCCGGAAAGCATATCGGTCCGTCCCGGCTCTCATCGATTGCAATCTGGTACAGGCTTTCATCGACGGGATACGTGACTTGGAAGTTAGAGCAGCTGTTAGACTTGGGCATCACGAGACCTTGAAGGGCGCCTTGGCCCATGCTTTGGAAGTGCAGGCAGTGAGGCAAGACCATCGAACTCAGCGTAGTAGGGAGTTTGTGCCATCTTCTGTGCGCGACCGTTCGAGAGGGTACAGCCCTAGGTGCTATACTTGCGGTGAAAAGGGTCATCTTCGCTCAAGCTGTCCAAAGCGAAGGGCAGCTGATATGACTACTCAGCATCACAGTTGGAGATCCCATGGTAAGACTGATACACTGTCTTGTAGACCTTGTCCTGAAGACAGCAAGCACAGCATCCAGAAAGAGCCTAAGGAAGTAGTGCTCGTGAGGACGCTAAAAGGAAGCACGGATCTCGGCAATGAACGGAAGGAAACCTTACAGCCTGCGCAGGAAAATGACCTGGACAACTGTGTGAAAAGACCCCAGACAAACGGTAGTGGTTTTGACGTAGCGTCACTTGTTGTGCATAAACCAGTGCGCCGTACACGGAAGTCCCGTAAATCGAAAGTTAAACGGGATGGACTATGCCGAGTTGCGACCAGGAGCAGTGATGTTCCTTACCGCATACAGAGTGGTCAAGGTGGTGCGCCTAAGTTTGACCACGTTAAATGGTTGGCGCGATACAACGACGACTACGACGGACTGTGCATGCTTGGGAGTGATCGGGATTAACGATGCTCGGGACGAGCATGTCTAAGGAGGGGGCAGTGTTACGTCGATCGAATTGCGAGACCTATCTATGAGGTTCTCGAAAGTTCCACAAGGTTCTCAACAATTCTACTCAAGTTCGGTCAGGAAATTTCTAGAAAGTTCTACCCTGTTCTAGATGTTTCGAGATGGTTCTAGAATGTTCCAGAAGGTATGGGTTTACATCGAAGTCAAAGGATGTTTCCAGAACATTCGACCACCTTCTAGAAACATCTAGTGGGTCCGGCGGAGGTATAAAAAGGGGCGCCGATCGGCGACCGAGTCAGTCTAGTTTTGACTACGACCGAGGCGACTCGAAGTGAAATACAAGCGATATCTAAGTGAGTTCTACGTGTGATTAAGAGATTAAGAGTGCGTATAAGTGTTAAAGTGTTGAGTAGTGTTTTGTGATTGTTTTAATTTGTGATTTGTCTGTGAATAAAGTTGTATTTGGTTTTAATTGGTGTTAATTAATTTATCCCAATACCCAGCTCGTAACAATACTAATCATCAGATGCAGAGGAAATACACTTCTGACGTCGTCGTGTCATCGTCATCGTGTCATTACTAGTGACGCAGCTGGCGTCAAAATGACAATGTAATAGCAATTTCCACAACTGTTTGGCAACTGGCTTGCAACTGGTATATACACATAGTTATGCGTTGGCGCGTAGTTACAGGGCACTTTCTTTGTGTGATCATCGATTTATTTAACTTAGTACTTTTTGCTGACGCTTTCTTGCCATGGAGGTAGGCAGAAACTGCAGAGTGCCACCTACTACGATCCTTAGTGTGCAATTACAGTGGCGCGGGGCGGGCAGCGGAAATAGACTAGATTTCCGCCTAAATCGCCCCGCCCGCATTGCGTGCACCTTAGTCAAAAACTATGTGTTTGCGTTACCCGCATAGAGGTGTTAGTTTTTTTTTAATAAACAGAGGGAAATATTTGAATTTTGGTAATTTATAGAACTATTTCCCGGAAAAACTCAGACTAAGACGTACTAAGACTCACACGTTACATGATTGTATAAAAAACGTATAAATACCCACTGACTCAAAATATGGGAACTTTATGTGGTCTACAAAATGAAAAGTCAAGTTCCATGGACTGTTTATTTACTTAAATCCTTTGTCAATTCTTAGTTAATGTCCATCCTTGTTTGTTATTGTGGTTTTAAACCAATTACAATAACAAACGGTCGTCTTGATGGCCCTTTACTAAGAACGTAGTAGCCTAGCTCATAGCCTGTGATTAAAGAATAATTTATTTGGTATTCTTTTCGTTTTAATCGCTGACTAAAAACCACCGTGTTTCTTCAGTTACCCTTTGCGTTTCAGGGTCACGTACCCTGCATAGATGGTCTGGCAAGAGACAACTGCCATAACAAGTGCAAAATGTCGTTAGAGGTTCTGATTTCGCATGGAATCAAAAGAATTTTTTTGAACTAGCAGTTGCACGCGGTTTCATCCGCTGCTAGGCACCTAGTAGCGCCGGTCGGTCGTAGTGTGACTTTTTTTTTTGCGTTTGCAGTTTAGATACATTATAATTGCTTTATTCAATTGTAATATTACGTATTTATACTCGTAGTTACTGTTTATTCACATTTGTGTAGGTATTATGCATATCAGTGTAACCACAAATGCTGCTAAGTGATAATTGTTTGCATCATAGTACAGACGGGGATTTTCAGTTTTTAATTCAATAGTTTATGGGAAATACATAATTTACACAATGTCTGTTTATTTTATGTTTTATTACGTAAGTCTGATTTGCTTGTTTTTTTTTTTATTGTTCATCTGTTTTAAATATATAAAATTGCTGTATACGTGAAATAAACGTTCTCATGACGAGACTAGGTTTGACTAGCACGTTTATACTGCACTTGATTGTATCGTATTAGCAATTTTGAAAGTGTCGTCTATTCTATTCTATTTTTGGATAATGGCGTCCAAGCCGATGTCGACTATTCCGCCAATCACTCGAGAACTGGAAAAAAATTAAAAGTGTCGTTTCTTCGTCAATTTTGGATTACGTAAAAAAAAACTAGCTGATAGATTATTCAGATTGTTATTATAGACTATTTATTGTTGCCGTCAATTATGCCTATTCACACAAAGACTTTCAGATGTCTTTCATAATGCATACAGCAAAGGAGTGGAAGACTAAAATAACAAACACATTCCCACAAAAAAAAACAGCCGTGTTTATGGAAATGTACTCAAAGTTTTCCTCTTACATTGGTTTCCTACAGTCTTAAATAAGGCTTTCTAGTCATATATGCTACTTCTATAATTGTTTATTATCATTAACAAGAAGTCTGCCAAATTGTAATATGTGTTCCCATGAACGCGGTGTTCTTTATTTCTATGAATTTGTTCGTTTCATGGCAACATAATAATAATATGATGCTATAATCACAGGCTTGTAGACGAGAGGCGGTTATGTATGATTGTCAAATTATATTTTCAATCCAGTTCTCAGTTTCCTGGGTCCTGATCCTGGATTTGTGTTATTAATAAATCGAATTAGCAAAGCAATGCTGTTTTTATCGCTTAGGTGGCGATTTTCATTAATAGTCTTTATCAGTATCAAACTCGTTAATATTGATAATTGTGTTTAATTGATTGTTCGCTTTCGTTTATCTGTCTGTATGCTAATTAGTGTGTCTTTTTGTTTGAAATGTTTTCGGCATGATATCGCCAGTGATAAGAGCGGCTGTGTTGTTATCAGCGCGAGGTGGCGGCGGCGGCGGCGGCAGTCAGCGGGCGCGCGCCGGGCCGCCCTGCCAGCGCGCACCCTCACGCCGGCTAGTGTGTCGTGGTCGGCAGTCATGCCACCGCCGTGTGCCTCTCGCTACAAGTGCCTACGGACTTGTAACCACTTCAGGACGTGTGTCGGTGAGTGTAGTGTATAGGAGTGCAGTGATGCAATCAGTGAGGTGCAAAAACAAAACAACGGACTTGTATAAAACCTTCTTTTTAATTCTTTTGGAAGCTTAACGTCGCTAACAATAACATATTCTTCTTACATCTATAATGCTACTTAAGTAGACATAGGACAGTCTTAGAGATGAGTAGAACTACAACTAGGTAACGATCATGAGATCTGGATCACAGTCGAGTTGTCGCAGGCGCGGAGCCCTAGTGCGCGACGGAGGGCTGCACGGGCAGGCCCACAGGTGGGGAGGGCAGCAGCTTGAGCACAGGCGCTGGCGGCACGCGCTCCTTGGCGTGTCTCTTGACGTGCTTGGCGAGGTGGTCGGAGCGCATGAAGCGGCGGTTACAAACACGACACCCGAACTTCTTCTCGCCGGTGTGCGTGCGCTTGTGGCGGGACAGCTCGTCCGAGCGCGAGAACCGACGCTCGCAGCCGTCCCAGGCGCAGCGGAACGGACGCTCACCAGTGTGTGTTCTGGCGTGAGCTTTCAGGTGGGACGACTTGAAGTAGTTTTTGCCGCAGCCGGGGTAGGAGCACTCGTAGAGACGGCGGCGCGCGGCGGGGGCGGGAGCCACCAGCCACAGCGCGGCGGCGGGCAGCAGCGTGCCCGGCACCAGCACGGCGGGCGCGGGCCGCGGGGCCAGCGGCACCCAGCCCGGGGCCGCCGCCGGAGACGGCGCGCGCTGCTCCTCGCGCACTTCATGCTTGGGCACACACTCGGGGTGAGGGGACGGCACGCGAGCCTCCTCCACTTTGGGCGGAGGACTAGGAGGCTCCACATGAATAGGTGGCACAACTTGAGCTTGAGACGCTATGTATTTAGTTTGCGAGTAACTGTGTCCTCTGTTCATTTTGAATTTGAGAGATTTGACTATGTTCATGTTCATGTCTTGCGGCGGCAGCGGCAGAGGTTCAGGGCTGCAGGTGCCGTCCTTGTGCGCGCGCATGATGACGGAGGGCCGCGCGCAGGGCTCCGGAGGCGGGGTGCTCAGCAGGAGGCGCGCCAGCTCACAGCGAGCGCGCTTGCTGAACTCCTCCTCGCCCTCTGAGTCTGAGGGCTGAGGAGTGACCAGGCCCAGTGGCGGAGACTCGCGAGCCCGCTTCACTGCAGCCTTCTTGTAAGGTAACTCGACCTGTGAGACAAAGACAGATGCACGTTAGTGAACGGTCGCTAGCTATGTGAGCACGCGCGCGCTGCGTGATCGCGTCGTGCGCTCTTACCGTACTTTCGATTGCACAAATGGCACTGAGAATTTTTTTTTGAGACAGGAAAAAATTTTTTGGGGCACAATAATATTAATACAGTAATTTTTTTAAAGTTTTCTAGACGAATTTCAAAAGACACTCACTTTGTTTTCCATCAACGGTGGCGTTGACGGTGGTGAGAGGGGTCCACAAACTTCGAGGAGAGTCGACATTCTGATTAAACTAATATCATTCAACGCAATAAAACTTTCTTTTTTAATTCACAAAACTTGTGTTTTCGCTCCGCGCTCTCGCTGTTAGGAGCCGTGTGGTTCTGTTAGCGGGCGGCAGACGAATAAACCGTTCGGCGAGCGCTCGCCGTACGAGGCATGCGATTGTGGGGTGAGGGGGGGGCGGGTGTCCAATGGGAGCGGGCGGCTCGGCTGCGCGGGCCAATGAGCGCGGAGTGATCACGCAGCCGGCGCGTGGCGGCGCGTGCTGTTCACGTGCTCGCGGTGTGACGGCGAGGTCGGCGTGACGTCACCGGCGCGCCCCCGCATGACGTCGGCGGAGGGGCGCGGCGGCGGGGGGCGCGGGCGCGACAAGGTCGCCGCCTGCACCGCGCGCTCACAATCAATGACACTCGTGCACATCTAGCTCTACTATTTTGACAGTTGCGGTTCGATGACCCGCGCTAGACATTCGCTACTTTCTTACTTCCATGGCTTATGGGACTTTAGTGTTCCGTCATGGACTTTACTTAGTAGCATTTCTCTCATCCGCTGACATCGTTTAAAAACGGTAATACGCGTGATAAATGCTATCAACAGCAACAAGTGAATTATTTCACACAGAGCTGATGTTGTTATTGTATCAAGTGAGATTAGATAAACTGCTGTATATCTACGTGTCTAGTATAATAACTAGTCGGGAAGTGAGATGCGTCATTAATATTTTATGAATAAACACTTACAAGTCCAAAGTGTTTGAAATAAAACAGTGATGTATGACGCAATACACAAAAATAATAAACATTATTTTTTCTCTTCCAGCCTCCTTCATTCAGTACCAGCTACAAAGTAATATTGATTCCTGTTCAAAACAAAACTAGCAGTAGTGACAAGACATGTTTCACAACAAGACAAGACACTCGATTAGACGGATCTAAAACTGCCACTTTACGCAATACTTCTTATGATTCACTTCATTCATTACTAGCAACATCACTATCTATTCATTCACAACGTGAATCATTTGGAATAATACTAAGAGATCGTTTTAGACCCTCTCCGACCTACTGTTGAACACCTGTCTAAAAAAAATCGTAACAGCAAAACGTAAAACCACCCTTATATCAACGTGAAATGTCGTTTTGACGTTGACCGCTAGTTTTAGTCAACTGTTCAACAGATGTTAAATTTATTTTTGTGACAAGACGGTCTATGTTCTGCTAAAACGTTGACAAATACCTGTTTTGTATTACAGTCGTCATCAAAACATTAGTTTCTCTTTAGTAGACATCATTTCGCAAGGTATCACTGCTTACAGTATTTTAATGGGCGAATTTTGCAAGACTTGGTTCGATGAGTTAACGTCACAAACCAGTCTTACCAGAGCCTGTAGCCCAACGGCAAGCGACAATCGCTAACGTTCAGCAGTCGCTAATACATTTTCAACTGTATACCCCATTGCATAAAGTTGACAATCTATCAAAGATGACAGATCGTTTTCGTTTGTTTCGTTCGCTATCGCTCAGCAGTCTTTACTAGATTTTCAACTTTATGCGCTGGGGTATAAAGTTGAAAATGTATTAGCGACTGCTGAACGTTAACGATTGTCGCTTGCCGTTTGAACCCAGTTTCTGTAACATGTTACAGAAACTGGGTTGTCAGATAGGCAGTCACTCCATGTAAAATTCTGGTTTTTAACTTTACCCGGTTGGACTGGAAGCCGATCCTAATGAACTTGGGAAAAGGCTAGTTTGATGTTATACATAGTGCAGTGGCATAGCTATCAACTGCTGCACTGTGCATCGCGGGTTCGATTCCTGCACCGAACAAATATTCAATTGAACTTACAAGTTGTTGTGTCGAGAAAAGAAAAAAAGTTTTAGTGATCGAAGCCATTTTAAAAATTTATCAAATTTTTAGTTTATTTAAGCATTAATTAAACTTGTACATTAACTATTAATAAATTGTATGTACATAAAATTGTAGTACAGTTATGCAAAATTTTATGTGTGCTAATATTCTAAATAAGTAAATAAAAAATCTGAACTTCTTGAAATAAACTGCTTAGTTAGATTCTAAACTTAGATGCCATTTTTTAAGCATAATTTAATTTGCATTTGATTTTATTCAAAGGAGGTGTATCAGGAAATAAAATAATCACGTGTGTCATGTATTTTTTTATTACAGGAAGTACTTAAAAGAAACCTACTGAGCTGAAATCATGACAAAATTCTTTGTATTTCCTTTCACAGATCGCCATTTGCAGATTATAATATATTAAATATCAGTCAATATGCAGTATGATTTAAGTACTTTGTCTAGCATGCATTGTACCTACAGATTTCCCAATTGAATGTTGAATCTTCTACTTTTCAGGTAAAGTTGAAAAAAATGAAATTTTCGGGTACGAAGATCCGTTGGCGTCTGTACCTAGTTTGTTTGTATTAACTCTGTATAGACGGAAAAAAAAACAGTAGAGTTCTACAAAAAAAAAAAAACACTACAACAAACTAGTACTAAAATCATCTTCAACTGTCTAAAACAAGATTGAAGCCATACCAAAGTTCTCATCATTTCAAGATCACGTTTCTTTGTTTACATCACCATGTTTGAAAAACACGATCGCAACCGCCCTTTTATTTTTACACTGCAAAACAAAAGGTCAACGACCTCAAAAAATCTAGATTTCTAATAATTTTATTACTCAACCCATCTTTCTTGCTATGATGATTTTTCTACATAAAAATAAAACTAGTTACTCATTTTATGTTAATTTCCTACTCAGTAGTAACGGTTACGACCGGTGTGCGCGCACGCATCTGTAAATGTGTGCGTGACGTATGTGGTGACGCGTCATTGTGTGGGTGACGCGTCGCTGTGTGAGTGGGTGACGCATCGCGTCATGTTGTGAAAGTGCGGCGCACGCGCCGGTCGAGTGATCGGGGAGGGAACAAGGTGGAGGAGACAGCGAGGTCGTGGCTGTGTACTTTGGACTGTGGTAAGAGATGTGATGGTTGCAATTATGATTGGATCTTAGGGCATTTTAAAATGATTGAAGTAAGTAAATAATACACATAAGTCCTATTCGATCCGATGGTTTCCATCACTGTGCTGACCTTTCTACTCAGCCCTCGAAGATCCCGGGTCGACGGCGCGTTGTGTCCCACGCGCGCCTCAAAGAGCGTCAGCATAATGACGGTGCCTCAGAGGGCCAAAGCCTGCCGGGGTCGCGGGATATTTCCTTACCGTGACCCCGGAACATATGGGGCTATTGAAGGACACCGTGGATTTTAGTCAGTAGAAGTCTGACGGTCCCTCCCGCCCTGCTCGAGATGGGAGGACTCATTTGATGATTTTACCAAGCTAAAAAAAAGCCCTCGAAGATTCATGGTAAGTTTTCCTGAAAAACATCAAAACAAAAAAACTCGTAAAAAAACAGTAAAGGAAAACCACGTAAAACTTCGAAGATTTACATAACATCGTGGCTACGAAGGGCTACGAGCCTACGACGTAACCGACGCGTGCTACGTCGTAGCACTACGCGCTACGGTGACGTAGCAAGCACGTGATCGACTACGCATATTTTTTTGAAGTGAAAACTTCTTTAGCGGCGTTGTACACTTTTTCTGTAATGGGTAAAAAATTTAAAACTCGCGTCAGGGTCACGTGACCCTGATCGAAAATGAGTAAGACGTCATTCAAATTAAAAATAAAACATAGTAACAAAAAAGTTTTCACTTCTACCGGCACTCCTGGAGTGCAACCTTTTTTTTTTTATTATGCGTCACTTTCTTGCAAAGCTTTTTCTTTGTAGTTGAAAATTTTAATTTTGTAAGTTTGTTTTGTTTGAAATAAAGGTTTAATGACTGATTTTTTTTGTTGTAATAGAAATAATAAATGTCGAAAATTGTTTTTTTTTTTCCTTTTCCTTTTTTTTCTACAGGAATTTTCAATGGAATAAATAAATTATTTAAATATTTTTAAACAAGATAGTCTACTACGTTTTGCAGGAAACTTAAAAGTTTTTTTTTGGCAAAAATTAAGCTTTTTTTTATTTTATCCGCTGCTTTCAAATTGTATTTAATATTATAGAAGACAATCATCAACATACAAGTATTCTTTTTATATAATAATGTATTTCATGATAGCTAAGAAGTTGACACTCGCCCCTCATAATTTCATAAACGAAGCTTTAGGTTCAAATTCGGATAAATTAAGGGTTTATATTTTGTGAATGTATTTCTTAAATGATGTTTGTATTTCTTAAATGAGTCCTCCGTCTATTGTTGAAGTGGAAGGGACTGTCACTACTGTTAGACTCTTATTGACTAAATGTCCATCCTGTCCTTTAGTTGCCCTTAACGTGCCACTTTTTTGCCATTTAAGCGTATGTTCGCTCACACATTTTCGAGGCGCAACCCTAGTTCTTGATCAGACGGCAAGCTTCCAATAACTCACCGCTTGGTAAATTAAAGTGTCAAAACGACAATTTTTGACTCCCCTGTTATTGAATCTTCAAAACAAAAACATTTCACTCCGTCACCCGCTTAATCTTATCACTCAGACCACACAATATCACGTTCGTGAAATAAACAAACTGGTTTGCTGTCTATGTGTGTGTTATGTTTGGGGAAACCACGCCGCCTGACGTCGCGATAACAGCACCATTGTTATCATTTATCAGGTTGCTAACAGGTCAACATGAATAGCTGTGGTCATGATGACGGGTCATCATCATCATCATCATTTTCCTGCCTTCATCGCAATAGAGTATTTTGACAGAATAAATCATCATCTGACTGGCCTGTTGGTCCAGTGGTTAGTGACCCTGACTGCTATGCCGGAGGTCGTGGGTTCGATTCCCACCCAGGACAAATGTTTGTGTAATGAGAACGATCATTTGTTCTGTGTCTGGGTGTAATTTATCTAGAATATTTTATGTATTTAGAAATATATATTTTGTATGTTTATCAGTTGTCTAGTACCCATAACACAAGCTCTGCTTAGCTTGGAAGTTGGAAATAGATGACGTTGTGTGATAGTTGTGGAATATTATTATTATTAATTTTCTATAGCGAACCTGGAACTGAAAAAAGACACTCTTACTTACTCAAAGTCTACTATATTCTTTCCGTTGCCATTTTCGTTCCATGGCCATAAAATCACGCGGGCATGCGGCCGGTAATGGGCCCCTCGCTGCCCGACCATGGACCATGCCCTGGTCGGCGACGAAGCATTATGAAAAATCTGTCTCTGTCAAAGATCTAACAGACGACGGACTGTCTCATCAGGTAACCGGGAACGTAAAGGGCTACTGAAGGATCGCCGTGGTATTTAGTAAGTATGAATTTATTTTCTGGGAGAAAGGAATCAACATAAAAAATGCCACAAAGTAACTTTACCAACCTATCTTGAATAAAAAAAATAGCGTCAAAGCGGTTGCTGGTGGCTGATCGACTGAGTGCTTTCCTTCCTGCGGGTTCGATTCCCGCACGCAACAAATATTTGTAAGGTAGCTTTTCGGTCTCAGCACCTATTATCTATTGAATGTGAGATTTTTTCGCATTTTTTAATGTGTAATTTAATTTAAAGTTTAACGTATAATTTAAAAAAAATGTTTTGTGGTACACTAATCATTTTATTTTGTGATATTATAATTGTACGATTTGTAATATTGTGAACAGCAAGTAATATTTTAAATAAAAACAAAGAAAACAAACAATAACAATGGACATAAAACAAATCGTAATGACCCACAGAGAAACCACAGTACATATTCATGAATATTCATGTAATATTATTGCCATTTATTTTATATTAATTACTAATACGGACAATCTCTTACGATTCAATATCCCGTTGACTCAGTGTCGTACATAAACGACACATTTTTCATCATGCCACTATTGCGTCAGATAAAGTACCATTTTAGTGTCACGATATCACTTTGGCACTACGTGTATCATTTGCGCAGCACAAATAGTGTAATGTAGTGTAATAATTACTTGTGACTACATAATAACAGCCGTACAGGCTAATATTCAAAGTTAAGCCACGCTTGCTGAGGTTAGTCTGTGGATGGGTGACCAATTACCATAGTGAATTTCTTCCTTGTCTTGGAAAGCACGTTGTTAGTCCTGGCAGTCATTTGAAGATCTTTTGAGCGTTTTGACAATCTTAGAGGCTCAAAAATCATTTTTTTGAAGTGAAAACTTCTTTAGCGGCGTTGTACACTTTTTCTGTAATGGGTAAAAAATTTAAAACTCGCGTCAGGGTCACGTGACCCTGATCGAAAATGAGTAAGACGTCATTCAAATTAAAAATAAAACATAGTAACAAAAAAGTTTTCACTTCTACCGGCACTCCTGGAGTGCAACCTTTTTTTTTTTCATTTATACTAGCTACTGCCCGCGGTCTCACTCACGCTGTTCGGCTTCTTTTGATCGTAGCGTGATGATATACAACCTATAGCCTTCCTTCATAAGAACTATCCAACACAAAAAGACTTTTTAAATTCGAGCCAGCAGTTCCGGAGACTACCGCTACGAAACTAATTCTTCTGTTAAACAGGCTGAATTTTTCAACTTGGCGATGGATATCCGAAACTATGAGGAATATCGAAAAACGTTGAAGAGTCTCGAGGCCGATTTTGACGAAATCTAAAACTGCATCTTTGGATTATAGAAAAATCAATAATCTTGGCCAGGAATCGAACCTGCGCATTTTGGAAAAAAAATCACACTCTGTATTATTACGCGTTTCGATAGTGTTGCCAATGAGGATCAAATTCTGGAAAGTAATGATATCGATCATAGAGTTCGTTTAAGAGCTTGTAAATGATTTTCAACTGAATGATCTATGGTTATAAAGTTGAAAATCCAAAGTGATTTTGGCGCTGCCACAATGCTGGGTCTTTAGAGAATACATACCACTACTGCTCGAGGTCACACTGAGAGACAGCGTTGGTGGGGACGACTTGCCATCAGGTTTGAGTCCGTCGAGCCGCGCCTCCGCTGCCGATGACGTGTACACTATACCAATCACGCGGACCGCACGTGAACAGCTGTGTTTAAGGCTGCGCTACAAGCGAAATCTTCAATTTTGGATTGGATTTTTAGAGTACTAAATCGTGTTTAATTCGGAACAAAAGTATATGTTGGGAAACTTCATTATATTTGCGAGGGCAGAGTCAAACAGAAAACATAAAAAGACATTTTTTTCTCGATAGAAAATGATCACAAAGTTGCCTCTGATTTTCACGTTTTTTTGATTTCATTCTATTTTGGTTCGTCCTACAGAAATATAAATTAGATCAATATGAACACAATTACGTAGCCGAGGGCAGTGTCTGGCACTTTTTTGAAATATTGTTTATAATAAAAGTTATCATTGTTCTTAGCATTCGGCGCTTACGACGTTTTTAAACCGTGTAGAATGCTATTTTCCATTTCGCGGCACACTAGAATCTGCGTCACGAGTGAAGGTCTGCGGAAAATTCGTGGTACTACATTTTTTAATACAATTTGATGGAATGACATAGACACTAGCGCCGCGTCAAAACAACTTTTGTCGCGGCGCGGGTTCTAGCTTCAGGCATCATTTTGTTTCACCTGCCAGTCGGCGCCGCTCTATTGAGACGGGAGGACTATGACAGTTTGCACCGCGCCCGGCGGCTATTAAAATAATAATATTTTTGTTGATATAATCAGAGAAACAACACATAATACAACAAAAATACGAGAGCTAAAATATTTTAAGACTGAAATAATTTCAAATAGCCGAAGACCATTTTTTTGAAATTTCTTTTGCCACATGCGCGCTAAATAAGCAGTATGTCAATTGTTCTGCTGGTCGAGTATTTTTTATTACTGTATAATGAGGTCGGCTTAAAATAAATTATGATTTGTTTTTGTATAGATTTATTCATGTTACATACTTATAAATACAAACACATTTATTTCAAACATCGCCATGCTAAGTCTAGTACGACACAAATATTTTAACGTTATAATATAATTATGGTTTAGGAGCAGAATGCTTATCATCAGCCGGAAGATGTCCATTGCTGAACATAGGCCTCCCCCTTAGACCGCCACGCCGAACGACAATTCGCCACATGCATTCATCGGCTGCCCGCGACCCTCACGATGTCGTCGTTTCACCTAGTGGGAGGCCTGCCTACGCAGTGTCTTCCGGTCCGTGGTCGCTACTCGAGACCTTTTCTTCCCCATCGGTTATCAGTTCTACGAGCAATGTGGCCTGCCCATTATCACTTCAATTTGCAAATTTTATGAGCTACGTCGGTGACTCTGGTTCTTCGCCGAATATCCATGTTTCGGATTTTATTCCGCAAAGAAACTCCAAGCAAAGCTCTTTCCATTGCTCGTTGAGTGACTCTTAAGCCGGATTTACATTACAAAAGTAGTGTCATGCATGATAAAACTAGTTTCGTGAATCTTGTTTCAGCACATGTGAAAGTACTTTCGTTTAAATTTTAGTATCGTGAAATTACCAGTATCGCGGAGATACTGGCCCTGTCAAGATCAAAGCTGTATTTCATTTATGATGCAAAGCGTCGCTGTAGAAATGATAAAATATAAAATAAATATAAAATTTGTCTCGGAAAAAAGACGTTGATAAATCCACCAACGTCTTTAGTTCCCTTGTCTAGTCCCATTATGGAATTACTCGAGTCGAAAACTTGAAAAAAAGCATCCGGGTGCAACACAGTTAATCTCTGAATTAGCAGATGATCCTAAAAGCTATGCAAATTACTTTCGTATGGGTAAAAATCATTTTAATTTCAAATACCACACGTCCTCTCAGCGCAGGTGCTGTCGCGACACTACTTTCGCGTCGTATTTACATGATGAAAGTAGTTGCATGAAACTAGTTTCACAAAAAATATGCGCATAGCACGAAAGTAATTCAGTGTCACGAAAGTAATGCATGCATTGTAAAACTGAACGTTTACACGTGAAATTACTGGTGAAAGTAGTGTCATGAAAGTACTTACATGCAACTAGTTTCGTAATGTAAATCAGGCTTTAGTCTCTCTTAAAGGCCAGCAGTCAAAGACCAGAATGCTCAATTCCCATAAAATGGCAACAAATATAGTGGCAAGGTGGCAAGTTCTTATGTTGGTAGATTCTCGTATAAGCCTAATTCTCAAAATAGCAAATTCTCTCAAAATGGCGATACAACTAAAAGCGGGGTTTCCATTAGGTTGCCCGTCAACATCGTGAGAGTCGCGGGCAACAAATGCATCCAAATGGCAATTGTCTTTCAGCGTCGCGGTATAGAGGGAAGGCTTTTGTTCAGCTATGTATACGTCTTTCTGATGTAATTCTAAACGATCATAAACAATCTAAGCCCAATGTTCCATGAACGTGATACATTGTATGGAATGTTTATTATACATATTGGAAGTAGAACATAAACCAACGAGCAATCCGCGCGTCGCTCTATATAATCTGTGGTCAGCTAATGTCGTTCTATTTTTCATGTCATGTAGCTTGTAACGTTTTTCCTAATTATATCTCATAAATACTTTAATTCTAGTTTTCTTTACATTAATACATATCCATATTTATTGAACACTTCTACACCATTCGCAACTTGAAATTGAAAATAATGTAATACATATTTACAATACAAAAACAACCACAAAACTTTTCTTTCAGAAGTCGGTGACTTTTTTTTATTAATTTCATAGTCTTTTTTGCCACCGACTTCCCAAAGAAAAGTTTTGACCCGTATGTATGTAATATAATCAGAACTGCCCAGTTTTCGTATATGTTAGTCTATATCAGCGTCTGAACAAATGTACCAAATTTCATAAGTGTATGTATGTATGTATGTATGTATGTTTTTATGTTTGTGCACGCATATCTCCGGAACTACAAGTCCGATTTAAGTAATTCTTTTTTTGTTGTACTAGGTATTGTTCAACTTAGGGTACACTGCAAGCTTCATCAAAATCGGTTCAGTAGTTTTAGAGATATGGTTTTTTTCGTTGTGACGGATTACAAGATTAGTGCACATCATGTAAGAAAACTTTGTATTTTACAAGAATTTGGTTTGAATATTTAATAAATAAACAAAAAAGGGTAAAATAAAACTTTTTTTTAAAAAGTACCGACTTCAAAAACAAATACAAAAATGTTTAAAATAACCTTCTTTCGGAAGTCGGTGGCAATAGTCAATGAAATAATAAAAACTCAAAGCTACCGACTTCCGAAAGAAAGGTTATTTTAAACTTTTTGTATTTGTTTTTGAAGTCGGTACCTTTTTTTTTTAAAGTTTTTGTGATTGTTTTTGAAGACGGTTACATTTTTTTTGAAAAAGTTTTTATATTTTTAGTTTAAATATTCAACTACAATTCTTGTAAAATATGTATATATTATCATTTTTGTGCACTAGTTTTTTGTAATCCGTAACACCGGTAATAACATCGTTAACATCTCTTTCATTCATTCCCTATCTCTAAAACTACTGAACCGATTTTGTTGAAACTTGGAATATTCCCTAAGTTGAACGATACCAAGTAAAACTAAAAAAGGATTACTTAAATCGGACTTGTAGTTCCGGAGAGATGCGAACACAAACATAATTTACTAAATCAGTCGATGCCAAGTCCTTACTAAAGGAGTTGTACCTTCCATCATCAGCTCAGCTACATGAGATGATGATCACCATACGCACATACCTAAATTACTTCATAAATTTTGCGGAAAACGATGTGTAGGCCTACAAAATTTGAGGGTTGCCCTCGATTTCTCCAGTTTGGATACTGGAGAAATCGAGGGCAACCCTCAAATTTCATCATATCCTGACATGGTGACAATGGGACCACTTCAGAAGTATCTCCTTTCGAACACAAAAAAAGAATTTTGAGAATCGGTCCACAATATTGGCGGAGTAATCGCGTAACAAACACACAAAAAAAAAAAACATACCGTCGAATTGATAACCTACTTCTTTTTGAAGTCAGTTAAATTAACTAGAAATAATTTCCACTAAATTAAAATACTGTAAGCAGGCAGCCCTACCGCGTCCGTGTGTACCCCGCCTTTGAAGCCGAGTCGTACCTACTGTCATAATGTTAGACTGTGGCACTGTAGTTGTTTTGTTTTTTCAAAGAAGTTTTGCAGAGCGCGTCGTCACAGCGCCCGTGGTTGTTATTGGTACTAAAGCAGAGGCATGTGAGACGCGAGGGTGAAATCTGATTTTTTCCTGGCATAATACCCACTCTTAATGCGAGCTAGGTTATATCAGCGGTCAAATTCGTACGCACTAGATAATCGTTTATTTGCACGTAAAGCCGTTGGTCCCGGCTGTCATTTTTAGATCTTTGACAGTCATATTACTGTTAGTCAGAAGCTCTAAGGTCTGACAACCAGCTAGCTAGTCTTACCATGGGGTATTGTATAACCCAGTTACTGGGTTGTGGAAGTCCGACATGCAGTCGCTCCATGTAAAATACTAATATTCAACTGCATCTGGTTCGACTTGAAGCCGACCCCAATATAGTTGAGAAAAGGCTAGACCCTTTAGAAAATTAAATTGTTTTTGCATTTTTATTCGGACTGTATCGTGTATTATACATTCTAAATATTTATTGGATAAGGAAAACATTGGAAACTGCACTCAGTTCGTCTCGCATGGCTGCACACTTTGCGTTCGAGTTGCGTGCGCGCATGATGTGTGAATGTGTGTTTACGGTCATGTACACATGTGTGTGTGTCTGTGTTGGGTGTGTCCGTTGACCGGTCAGTTCTTTGTTGTGAGTGTTTTAATGCAATTTTACGTTTCGAGTTGTAATTGTGAATTTGTCGCGGTTAGAGTCAAGTCTGGGGGATATTTATGTAGATGTTAAATTGGAATGCATCATAATTTTAAGAAAAAAATAAACTTGAACGCAGCAACGAGTGAAGGAGAGTGTGTGTGTGTGAGAGAGAGGGGAGAAGAATTGCGAGTGAGTGAAGAAAATGTAGAGACGTACCGTTAAGAAGTTTACAAGAATTATAGACAAGAAGTTCCAAGACGTGAAGTTGTTTTTATTTCGGTCATCACCACCACTCTACATTTATATAAGCGATTTCTCGATAATAGTTTTTGTTTTTTTATAGGTAAACTTAAACGAACCAAAGTTGCGGATATAGCTAAGCGAATTAGCAAGTTGAAGTAGCAGTGGGCAGGCCACATAGCACGCAGAACTGATGGGGCTGTAAGGTTCTCGAATGCAGGCGAAGTAACGACAAGCGCAACGTGTGATATCCACCCACAAGCTGGTGGACAGACAATCTGATGAAGAACACAGGATGGTACTGGATGCAACCCGCTTCATACCGGCCCTATTGGAAATTTATGGGAGAGGCCTACGTTCAGCAGTGGACATCCAACGACTGATATGATGCAGATGATAAACAGCATAATGCCGTATAATAATTATGTGGAAATGTCTCGTCATAATTTGGCTATATTTATTTCAGTAGAACTGGCGTTACGTTAAGTTTAAAGATATCGGAGAAAACATACAATAAGTTTTACAGCTAAATTAGACCGATTTTAAAATATTTCATAGAAACAGACTATTGAGATTTCCAGTTTTCTACGACACTTCGAAAATATTATCAGTACCCTTAGCACGAATTTTCACTCTTATACTTTACAGCGTCTTTCCAGTATTTACAGCGTTTCTTGTATGAAAAAATGAAGAGCGGAACGGAACAGAAGGAACTAATTTTTTCTTTGAAAATTGTCAATGTTCCAGTTTACGTCTCAAATAGTGTAAACTCGTGCTAAGGGTACTGATATCTTTTTTTAGACCTTCAAATTAAAATTGGTTCCATAATTTCAAAAATTAAGGACTGCAATATATTTATAAAATGCCGATCTGTGTACATGTTCATAATGGCGTATTGTTTCGTAGTAAAACCGCAAATTACGTAACAATTCCCAGTAATATATGAACAGTAAGTGGAAACACGTGCATGATAACTTTAGTTAACAAGTTGTCATGTCAATAGCAGACATGATTTAGTAGGTAAGCAAGACGTCATTTAATCCTAAATGGGCGGCGAGAAATGGGTAACTCGCCAATCGTACACAAGGACCATTTTTTTATACCCAGACTTTTATTTTTGCGTGGTAAAATCATCAAATGAGTCCTCACGCCCCGGGCAGGGCGCGGCGGGAGGGACTGTCAGACTTCTACTGACTAAATCTACGGTGTCCTTCAATAGCCCGGAACAACATTTTTAGGCTTGTAGACCATACATTTTTTTTTGTTCCGCGCGGGAATCGAACAGGCCATACGCAGCGCAGTAACCAATGCGTTAACCGTGCCATAATCGTACCTGATAAAGGAATTGGGGGAAACTTGCGCCCAGCAGTGGGTCAGTAATGTCTAATGTCTTATAGAATTCTAGTAAAATGCCTAGAAAAATTCTATAGGCAATATTACTCCCAGACGATTTTCACATTTATGTATTTGCAATAACAAAGTTTGTGAATAAACTGAACACAAAGAAAGGTGTGCCTACTACATACAAGAGTATTTAAAAAAGGCTTAGATTTGATCATTTCTTCCCAAAAGATCTCACAAGAGTAAGATAAACAGATAGGTAATAAAATACTGGACCTGACTGAGAACAATGCCAGACTGTGTGTTGAATGTGGGTCCAATTATAATTATATTCAATGAAACTAGAAAATATTTATGCGGTGAATCCGCGGGTCCAACAGCGTGTAGGTCCTTGACCAAAGAAAGACTGTATGGAAATCCGTGTGGGTCCAAAGAAAGAAAACAGTAGCGCCACCTATGCGTTTTGTAGTATACTAGTTCAATACCTACTCGTTAAAACAAATGAATGTGGTAGCGTGTGTGCGTTGATACTTGTTGAGTAGGTATACACGTAATTTAGATACATATTTATAGATGGCGCTGTTTGTAAATACTGAAAGTTTGTTCAAGTTTCTGTGTTTATAAAAGTAGGTATATTATTAGTATTCGAATCAAAGGTAAGTTTTTGGGTCGGTCGTGATATTGTCTAAACAGGGAACTATGAGCCTGGAACGTAAAGGGCATTTGAAGGAACATGGTGGACCAAGGCCGAGAGGACTCATTTGATTATGTAACCACTTAAAAAATGTAATAGGTACTAACGTTACTTTTAATAATAATATTATCACAGGTATTTTTAAACTTTAAAAAGAAACCGAGTATAATTTGTAGTTTAAAACAGCGCCATCTATAAACAAAACTCAAAGAATTTTACCTAGTCAAAAAGTACCAACACACGCACACACGTTTGCACTTTCTTTTGTTTTTTTTAAAGAGTAGGCCAGGTATTGAACTACATAGTTAACTACAAAATGCATAGGTGGCGCTACTGTTTACTTCTGCGGAAAAGTTTCACAAGGAATCCGAGAACACGACCATCGTATCATCACGCCACCATTCGTATTTCGGTAATGCAGACCACATCACATAGTTCCACTTTGACGGCAGCCATCGATGCAGTACTTTTTTTTCTTTTTTTTTTAGCTTGGTAAAATCATCAAATGGGTCTTCCCACCACGGGCAGGGCGGGAGGGACGGTCAGACTTGTACTGACTAAAATCCACGGTGTCCTTCAATAGCCCTTTATGTTCCGGGGCCACGGTAAGGAAATAAGTCCCGCGACCCCGGCAGGCTTCGGCCCTTTGAGAGGGGGCCCGGGCATCGATGCAGTACTACATTAATTTTGCCACAACTAGTCACCAACTCCACAAGACGATCTCCGGCCACTGTAGGCGCGAGCATGCGGACGGCGAGTAATGGCCGACTCGATGTCCGATCATGGACCATGCCCGGGTTGACGGCGCGTCTTTTTCAATGTGCCTCAAACAGCTGTCAGCACAATGATAGGCCTCTCTTACCAAAGCTTGCCGGTGTTGTGGAACGTAAAGGGCTATTGAAGCACAAAGTCACCACGTTATAAAAAAACGAGTCACTAATTCAGAATCCGCGGCTGCTACTGACAAATATGACTATGCATTGCGTTATGGTTTAATTAGTTTTTTTTTTTTCACAGACTAGATATGTTATTTTATTCAAGCCCCCCCCCTTCTTATTTCCTATGTCACTCAGGACTAATGCAGCTTTGAACTGGTCAATAGATTTTTTTTTAAACCGACACAGTCGTTTTTGAGTCTTTTGTACAAAAACACAAAATCTTTCCTCTTTATAATGTTGTAGTGTTGATAGAAAAATCTTCAATAACAATTTCGTAGTGTTACGAGCTGGGTATTGGGATAAATTAATTACACCAATTAAAACCAAATACAACTTTATTCACAGACAAATCACAAATTAAAACAATCACAAAACACTACTCAACACTTTAACACTTATACACACTCTTAATCACACGTAGAACTCACTTAGATATCGCTTGTATTTCGCTTCGAGTTGCCTCGATCGTAGTCAAAACCAGACTGACTCGGTCGCCGATCGGCGCCCCTTTTTATACCTCGGCCGGACCCACTAGATGTTTCTAGAAGGTGGTCGAATGTTCTGGAAACATCCTTTGACTTCGATGTAAACCCATACCTTCTGGAACATTCTAGAACCACCTCGAAACATCTAGAACAGGGTAGAACTTTCTAGAAATTTCCTGACCGAACTTCAGTAGAATTGTCGAGAACTTTGTGGAACTTTCGAGAACCTCATAGATAGGTCTCGCAATTCGATCGCCGTAACACTGCCCCCTCCTTAGACATGCTCGTCCCGAGCATCGTTAGTCCCGTTGTATCGCGCCAAACGGTCAACATGGACAATCTTGGGCGCGCCACGTAGACCCTTTTGTATCCGGTAGGTGACGTCGTTAATCCTGGTCACGACTCGGTATGGCCCATCCCATTTTGCTTGTAATTTAGGAGACTTCCCTTTGCTACGCACTGGGTTATGCAACCACACAAGTGACCCCACGTCGAAACCTCTATTGTTTGTCTTCCGGTCGTATCGGGTCTTCATCTTTTCAGACATTTGTTGGCCGGATTCTCTGATATGCTCATATACGTCGTTCAACTTGTTACGCAAGTCATTTGCATAATCGGTTACACTGCATGGAGTTTCAGGAGGGGTTCCGGTGATGAGATCAGCAGGCAACCGTAATTCCCTTCCAAAGTTCGCGAAGGCTGGTGTCACAGCTGTACTTTCGTGAACTGCACTACGGTATGACAGAAGAAATGGCTGTATGTGCTTATCCCAATCTCTTTGCCTGCTTTCCACAACCTTTGCCAGGTATCTCTCCAACGTTTGATTGAACCGCTCCACCATTCCATCAGATTGTGGATGGTAGGAAGTCGTTCTAGTCTTGTGAGTACCCATCAGCCGACAAGTCTCCTGGAATACTTGTGATTCAAAATTCCTTCCTTGGTCGCTGTGTATTTCCAAGGGTACTCCAAAACGACAGAAGACCTCCTGAACCAATTTATCTGCGACTGTTGTAGCTTCCTGGTTAGGAATGGCGAAGACTTCTGGCCACTTTGTGAAGTAATCCATGACAACCATGAAATACTTGTTCCCGTTTTCACTTTCTGGAAATGGTCCTGCCACGTCTAGTGCTATCCGTTCCCACGGGGCTCCAACGTTGTATATCTGCAAAGCACCTCTGCTGCGTGTCTGGGGTCCCTTCACAGCCGCACAACTGGTACATTTCCGACACCAGTCCTCCACATCTTCACGACAATGGATCCAGTAAAATCGCTCACGTATTTTCAGTAGGGTCCTTTTTACACCCATATGTCCACCTGAACATCCGTCGTGGTAGAGCCGCAACACATCCGGTACTTTGGCTCTGGGGACAACCATTTGTGAGTGACAGTTGTCTCCTCGAGCGTTTTCCCATTTACGGCACAAGACTCCTTCCTGGATAACCAAGCTGTTCCATTGCGCCCAATAACTCTTAGTGATGGAACTCATCGCAGCTACATCACTCCACTTGGGTTTAGGAGCACCAGCTTTAATCCAGTCGAAAATTGGTTTAATGTCTGCGTCATTTTGCTGAGCATGCTGTAAGGTTTCCTTCCATTCGTTACTGAGATCCGTTCTTAGCATTCTAACAGGCACTATCTCCTTGGCCTCTTGCCTGTTGCAGTGCTTACAGTCTTCATGGCAAGGTCTTCTAGACAGTGCATCTGCGTTACCATGTGCCCTCCCACTGCGATGTTCAGTTACGAAGTCAAACTCTTGTAGTAGCTCAATCCACCTCGCCACCTGTCCCTCTGGATTCTTGAATTGCAATAGCCACTTTAATGCGGCATGGTCCGTACGCAATAAGAATTTTCGTCCCAGCAGATACTTACTGAAGTGCTGCAAAGTCTTTACTACGGCAAGTAATTCCCTTCTCGTAACGCAGTAATTTCTTTCTGGTTTCGATAGAGATTTGCTGTAGTAAGCTATAACAACTTCCTGATTTCCTTTCCGTTGAGACAACACCCCACCAATTCCAGTATTACTTGCGTCTGCGTCAACTATGAAGTCATTTTCAGTGTCAGGATAGTCAAGAATAGGTGAATTGCACAGACGTTTCTTTAATTCCTGGAATGCGATGTCACAGTTCTCGTCCCAACAGAATTGTTGCTTCTCCTCAGTAAGTTTGTGTAGAGGTTTTGCAATATCAGCAAAATTCTTGACAAACCGTCGATAGTAGGAGCATAAACCTAAAAATGCTCTGACCTCCGTCTTGTCTTTTGGAACTGGCCATTCCTTGACGGCGACGATTTTCTCCGGGTCTGTCTGAACACCTTCCTCCGAAACTATGTGTCCTAAAAAGTTCACTTGTCTCCTGAAAAATGAACACTTTTCCGGACTTAACTTAAGATTTGCCCCTCGGATTTTCGACAGCACTTTAGTTAGGTTTTGAAGGTGGTCTTCAAATGTTCGGCCCACGATGATGATGTCATCCAAATAGACAAGACATGCGTCTCCGATCAATCCAGCAAGTACTTGCTCCATCAACCTTTCAAATGTCGCAGGAGCATTGCACAATCCAAATGGCATGACTTTAAACTGCCATAGACCCTTTCCTGTGGAAAATGCAGTTTTCTCCTTGTCTTTAGGGTCTATTTCCACTTGCCAGTAGCCGCTTTTCAGGTCTAACGTTGTGAACCACCTCATTCCTGTTAGCGTATCCAATGTGTCATCGATCCTAGGTAGTGGGTAACTGTCTTTTTTCGTGACGTCGTTTAACCGTCGATAGTCCACACAAAACCGCGTGTTGCCGTCCTTTTTCTTCACTAGGACCACAGGAGAACACCACGGACTAGATGAAGGCTCTATAAAACTGTTCTTCACCATGCGCTCAATCATCTCCTTCACTTCCTTTTCGCGAGCAACCGGCACCCTTCTTGGTCGTTGTCGGATTGGTAACTCATTGCCAGTGTTAATTTTGTGCTGAACCAGCCCTGTTCTCCCTATGTCAGCATCATCTGTAGAGAACATGTCGGCATACTGGAGTAACGTTTTCTTAGCCTTATCCATTTCTACTCCAGTTAGATCGCAGTTTTCCAGAAGTGTTGACACGTCAAATTTCAAGCGAAGCACTTTTTCTGACGGTGTACTTTCCATAAAGATCTCTTCTTTACCACATTTCAACACTCCTCGATCAACATCGATCTCACAACGATATTTCCGCATAAAGTCCAAGCCCAAGATGCAATCGTCTACTATGTCAGCCACGATGACATTATGCCAATATGCTTTATGACCTAGTTTTAACTTCACCTCCTTCTTGCCTCGGACGGTTATGTGCTGACCGGTAGCTGTCAGTAATTGTATGCGGTCGTGGTTGTTGAAGAAGTCCCCAAGGAACCGACTTGCTAGATTTGAATTGACGACCGTGTGAGAAGCTCCTGTATCGAGTGTCAATTTGCATGGTTTTCCGTTGACTTCGCCTTTGATGATCAGGCTGTTTCCGTCATGGGCCTGTGAGATCGAGATCCTCGGGGCTCTTTCCATACCAGCCAGCACCCGCCCCTCAGTCCTGGCGTTTACTCGTTTCCCTGCTGTTGCTGGGCAGTCTTATCGGCCCCTCTTCCCTGCTGGGATTGATCTTCTCTTGCTGTATTTCGCTTGGGGCAGCTGGACCGAAGATGACCTTTTTCCCCACAAGTATAGCACCTTGGACTGTACCCTTGTGGTCGGTCGCGTACAGGTGATTCCACTACTTCTCTGACGCGATGCGTGCGATGATCTTGCCTCACTGCTTCTACTTCCAACGCATGAGCCAAGGCATCCTTTAATGTTTCGTGATGCCCAAGTCTTACGGCGGCTCTGACTTCCAAGTCACGTATTCCGTCGACGAATGCCTGTACGAGATTACCATTGATCAGGGCAGGAGCAGACTGGTATGCCTTTCGGACCATCTTTTCAATTTCCAGCGCCCACTGCTGTAGGCTCTCAGCACTACGTTGAACACGATCCTTTAGCCTAGCGCGAAATACGTGCTCCAAGTGCGCGTCGCCGTAGCTGGATTCCAACGCTTCCAGCAGCTGATCGTAAGTCACATCCTTGCCAAGAGCCTCAAGTACGGTCAGGGCCTGGTCTCGTAGGCCTAAGGTGAGCGCGGTCATTGCTTGCTCTTTCGTCCACCCATTCGCCTTCATAACAGCCTCAAACTGCATCCTGTAAGCCGACCATGAAGATGTTCCGTCGAATGGCGGCACCTTAAACCCTCGTGCCGAAGGTGCAGCAATCACTGGACACACAACTCCGTCTCCAGACCGAAGTTCACCCAAAGCCTTCTTCACCCCGGCAATTTGGACCTCAGCTTCAGAGATGCGATTCTCGTGCTGATTGACCTGCTCCTTAACCACTTTTAGCTCCTTGCCGAATGTCGAGTGCAGGTCCTTTATCAGGAACATCTGCTCTTCTTGACGGCGGGCCTGCTCCTCTTTATCCTTTTGTAGCTGTTCTTCCAGGCGGCGAGCCTGCTCCTCCTGGCGGCGGGCCTGCTCCTCCTGGCGGCGGGCCTGTTCCTCCTTATCCTTTTGTAGCTGTTCTTCCAGGCGGCGAGCCTGCTCCTCCTGGCGGCGGGCCTGCTCCTCTTGGCGGCGGGCCTGTTCCTCCTTGTCCTTTTGCAGCTGCTCTTCCAAGCGTCGACCCTGCTCCTGCAGCAGCGCCATAAGCGCAGACAGATCTGGACCCACCGGTGCTGAAGAGACTGCAGATGAACCAGCGGCTGGTTCCGTCGTAGGCTGAGCACCACCCGGCGTCTGTATCGGGGAACCTCCAAACCGCCTCTGGTCCATGTCTTGCTGGCGCTGACTCCTGGTGCGAATACCGTCCGTGTCGTCCTTTGGTAAAATCGGCATTTTATCCCTCACTTCTGACACCAATTGTTACGAGCTGGGTATTGGGATAAATTAATTACACCAATTAAAACCAAATACAACTTTATTCACAGACAAATCACAAATTAAAACAATCACAAAACACTACTCAACACTTTAACACTTATACACACTCTTAATCACACGTAGAACTCACTTAGATATCGCTTGTATTTCGCTTCGAGTTGCCTCGATCGTAGTCAAAACCAGACTGACTCGGTCGCCGATCGGCGCCCCTTTTTATACCTCGGCCGGACCCACTAGATGTTTCTAGAAGGTGGTCGAATGTTCTGGAAACATCCTTTGACTTCGATGTAAACCCATACCTTCTGGAACATTCTAGAACCACCTCGAAACATCTAGAACAGGGTAGAACTTTCTAGAAATTTCCTGACCGAACTTCAGTAGAATTGTCGAGAACTTTGTGGAACTTTCGAGAACCTCATAGATAGGTCTCGCAATTCGATCGACGTAACAGTAGGTTTTGAAAAGTTAATGTCATTTGCTCGTTGAAGTCTTTTCTTCATCGTAGCAGTTTCAAGTCAACCGAGATGTTTACTAGAAAATTACATCATTTCAATTCAACATCTTTTAATTCACAAAAAAAGCTCTTTTTAATTTATACCGTAAAAAAAAAACTCTTTTTAATTTATACCGTAAAAACTCGTCTTCTAAAAAGTCCTGGTCAGAAATGTAAACAGACCGCCATTCTTTTTGTTCCGCCAGCCAGCAAGACTGTGAAGTTTTATTAGGGGCAAGAAAAAAGCGACACAAATAATAATATATATTATGTTCTTGTCTGCTTGGTCGCCGGGCTACCTTAAAGGGCACCTTGGACCTGGAACGCAAAAGACAACCGCAGCAACAGGGTGGATATTTAGTTACTAAGAGGTGGTAGGTAAAAAAAATAAAAATATTAATGATATTTCATGAATTTTTTTTTTCCAAACGTTTTAGAACAAACTTTGTTCAGTAACATAGGCTGAGTTGAGACCTCTCGCGCCTGGCATTGGTTGCGGCCATGCTGCGGGGCGAGATGGAGTGGGAAGCGGTCTGCTCCTTCTGCGAGGCAGTAATGCTCGTGAAGGAGGAGGCGGACCGCGAGCGAGAGAGGACAGCGTCCTCCCTCCGCCCCAACCGCAGTGGTAGGCGCCCGCGGCGTCGGACGTCAGCAGATGATCTCCGGCCACCCGTAGGCGCGGGCATGTGGGCAGCGAGTAAAGGGCAACTCGCTGCTCGACCAAGGACCATGCCCCACGCGTGCCTCAAAGAGCGTCAGCATAATGACGGGGCCCCCTCTCAGAGCGCCAAAGCCTGCCGGGGTCGCGGGATTATACCCTCACCGTGACCCCGGAACATAACAGGCTATTGAAGGACACCGTGGATTTTAGTCAGTAGAAGTCTGACAGTCCCTCCCGCCCTGCCCGGGGTTGGAGGACTCATTTGATGATTTTACCACGCTAAAAAAAAAAAAACAAACATAGGCTGAGTTACCCCACGAGAGGTTTTGCGCTATTAACGTTACACGTTGTGACGTTGTATAGTTTCACCCATTTCAAGGAATGCACCCAATTACAAATCACCCTGCATATTAAAGAGCATTGTCGTTTATCATGTTATCTAAGCCATCTTATTTCTAGAAAGAACACCATTAATAGGCTAGTTGCCTTAAAAAATGTAATAAGTCCGTCTTTTAGATTATTCAAAAATAAGGGACACGTATTTTTTAATTTGTAAATTAGACCAAATATGACAAAGATATAGCCTGTTAAAGTTACGTGTGACGTCACGATGCGTGGCATTTTTCGCGCAGAGTGACGTCACAGGTAACTTAAATAGGCTATCATCTTTGTTCTTTTTTGTTTAATCGAAAAAAGAAAAAAAACGTGTCCAATATTTTTTTATAATCTAAAATACGGACTAAATAGAATGTAATTATATTGACCCTGGAAACTACCCTATTCTTGTAAAATGTTTTATTAATAAAAAAATATCTTATTACTTTTTACATAGAATGGTAAGGGAAACGAGTGAGATAACCAGACTTAAGAAGGTATTTAATCACCAATCAATTGACATACTTTTTATAAGCTATAAAAACACCATTCTCCCATGGATTTTGTATAACAAAAGCAAATTATGACGTCACTAATTAGTTAACTCAATGATCTTACTATTAAAATTGATTGATTTCAGAAATACAAAAAATCATTAACAGTTTTTGATAGTTACCCAGGTTTTCGACTCTAAAAAGAATGTGTGGTTTTAGAAAGAATAAGATTTAGAAATATAAATCAATAGTGTCAAATACCCGATTCAGTGGTTAAGATTGTGTGAAAACTGCACCACGAAATCGAACCTGTTCCTTGATTAGACAGTGAGCTACTTATCCATTACTCATAGGAAGACCTTTGTCCAGCAGAAGGATAGGGCAGCCTAACGATAATAGTTACTTTTAACCTCACTATCTTTCTTGTTTTGAAAAACAAAATATCCAAGATGAAAAATATTGCTATCTATCTTAATTAATACAACTAATAATAAATCGGTTTTATACCATGGTGGAACATTTAGAAAAAAACAAAATCCATAAATTAATTAAATAAGGAGTAGAATAAAAACCATAGATGCTTTTAGTGGGTCGTAGCCTCGTAGGCGGCGTAGCACTTTTCGTAGACGTGCTACGCGGCTGCCAAAAAAGAGAGCTACAACCAGTAATTCCTATGGTTGAAACTTTGGCTGTTGCCATTTCCCTGTGCCGTGGGTGTGTTTATAAACATTTAATTTCACATTTAAAACAAATAGCCTGACTCGAAACAACTATCTGTGAACAACTATCCAAGGCGCGCACAATTCGTACAGTATTTTTTTGTGGGTAAGTAATAGATGATATAACTACAAAATCTCTAAAACTTACAAGAGATAACAACTGAATATATAATTTTATTTGATATAACGATCTGTTAATATAATAAACGATAGACATAATTTTATAATGACTAATTTCTATAAGCATAACAATCAATGAATATAAAATCGTTTTGTATACCGCTCAAAAGACATAAAACTTATTTGGTCTAATTTTTTTTCTTCCTGGCAAGTAATCTAACACTGATGTACCTAGTAATAGTACCATCTGCCGTGAATCTTCGACGGAGCCCCGCTTCGCGGGGCTCCTATTTCTGCGTACAGGGTTTAAAGTAACCTAACACGAAGGGGATGGCGGGGTCTTTCAGACCCCGCCATCCCCTTCGAACCTAACCTGTCCGTGTCGGGGTGCCCCAAGTCCCGAGCTCGCTTCGCTCGCTCTTGCATCCTAGGTCAAATAACTGATTACTACCTGTCATGCTGGGTCAACGGAGCCCCGCTTCGCGGGGCTCCTATTTCTGGGTGCAAGGTTTAAAGTAACCTAACACGAAGGGGATGGAGGGATCTTTCAGATCCCGCCATCCCTTTCGAACCTAACCTGTCCGTGTCGGGGTGTCCCAAGTCACGAGCTCGCTTCTAAATTTTTCTAATAAAAATAGCTTTCGTGAAGGCAAACAATCAAAGTTCAAAGGATAAACCAAAGTCATCAAAGAAAATGGTTTAAACGGTAAATTATACATTTCAAACGTTATATGTAATGATTTTCGCTCATTTAAACGTTATAACAAATAAAATTATATGAAATGAGTTTTAGAGTAACACAAACATTATGTGTAGAGAAATTATATCAATCGTTGGTATATCTCACGTTGATTATATCATGTGAACGTTATTGAAATGAAAATATATCAAATAACTTTATATGAAATGAGAGAGAAATGACTTTTTTTGTCTGGCCCATGCTGTCATACGTGTCATATGTGTCATGAAGTAAATTATATAATAGATTTAGGGCTGATTTTTTTTTTCCATAGCCAGATAACCTGAGGAATAAAAATGGCGGTTTGACAGCTTATCTATAGAAAATATGTCAAACCGTTATTTTAATTTCTCAGTTAGAGGTTATCTGGCTATTGAAAAATCAGCCCTTAGTCAATCAAATTCAAAAATGGCAAAGGAAAACATAACTGTTCAGTTACAGAAATTATTAGCGCACGATTCTAACTTTTCAAAATCTATATTTATTAGGATTTGTTTGTTTGCAAGGGGTAATCGGAGGTTTTTGGATCATTTATGTGATCCAAGTTTTTTTTCGTAGGATGCAATTATTTTCCTGATTGATTTGAGTAGGTTACAGGCTTTAAATTATATCATATATAATAATTAGTCGAGCTTTCAAAGAAAACATCTCTACTGCTTGAACAATGGAACAGAAAATTCTATTTTACGAACTTTATCGCAATTTATGAGAGGAAAACCAGGAAATCTGAAGTTACAAATTATTATTTTTTGTAAATAATTAAATTAATTTAAGATTTCCTGGTTTTCCTTTCATTTAATTTATCACGTTTGTTAGAGAGATTCCATCCTTATAATTGATCCTAACGATCGATGCAATAAAAGAACAGGGTATTTCTTTTTTTCAGATTTTAGCCGGTTCGATTCCCGGGTGTGGGAGAAGAGAATTTTCGAAAATCTTTGAATGCAGTTTGCTTTCTATTCAAAAATAAAGGAATGTATCCTTTGAGTAAATTTCTGCAGTATTACTCGTAAGAGTACTTTCCCTCCAGGTGGCATTACACAATTCCACCCTGTATAATTCTGTAGAAGTAGCCTTTTTGAACCTCCAGAATTTAGGGGCATCGGTTAGATTATTCCATACTAGTTTCTGCCCTTTACCTTTCATATACTGGTTAATAGCTGGTTACTAACTTGGTCAACATGGTCTTTTCTGCAGCAAGAGTGCAGGTCGGTTAGCACGGCAGTCTAATTTATATAGCGTATTTGACAGAACAAATCTATTTTATTGTTATCTTATCGATGACACTTTCCAAATTGCCCATACCTCACAAGCAAGTACAGTTTTTATTGCTGCTGACATCATGAGCATCCACTCGTATGACCATACGAAACCTTTGTTATACCATTTTCCAGGCACGGTGTGCTGTGCTGGGACAGCTGCTGCAAGTTTCAAAAATCTCAAACGACGCAAAAAAAAATTTGGCTTTATTAGTAGCTATGTATTTGAGCCGTTTATGGCTGAAACAAACAACTGCGATCACAAGTTCGCAAAAAAAAGTCTTAGAACAAACATTGTTCAGTAACATGGGCTGAGTTAGTCCACGTGAGGTTTTGCGCATTTAACGTTACACGTTGTATATTAAAGATTAATTAAAGACCATAATAGATGATCACATCATCAGGTCATTCAGGTCTAGCACCTCCGTTGCTCGCAAGCACTGGGCACTGAAGTCTTTGGCTCTTACAAGGGGGTCTCGCGCGAGTATGGTGGGCAAGTCATATTTATTGTCCTGAAATAAAAGGGCCTCGCAAATGCATCTTGCGCCCTCCTAGATTCGGTCTCGCCACTGGCCATGGGGTTCGAATAAGACGGATGGCCTATTTCTTCCTTTCCGTCCAGTTCTGGCCACTTTTTCCGTTTACGAAGTGTTGAGCAACGGGAATGAATGATTTTATGGCCAGCAAACAAAAACAAGGGAAAAAAACCTTTGGTACAGGTTTTTTTCCCTTGTTTTTGTTTCGCATTTGCACATATTTTATTACTTATTAAGTTACTTCATCCATATATATAAAAGAACAGGGGTTTTTCTTTTGACACGACTACAGCCGAAACCGCTTAACGCAGAAACTTGAATTTTGGACCTTCCCTGGACTTTCCAAATAATTCAAACCAAAACAGCATTTGCAGTCTACCATATAGATTGGCAATAAGACGGGATTTTGCGAAAATCCTCCTCTAAGGGGGTGAAAAGGGGTGAAAACTTTTGTATGAAAAATCTTATTCCTTGGGTTTATAAACTTAAAACTTACCACAAATAAGAACATTAGTAGATAAATAAGATTAGCAACACTATTTTTTTAAAACTACCCTCCATTGGTATTCTAGGGGTTGTTAAAGTTTGTATGGGAAAATCATAACGCGTGAGCTGATGAATTTGAAAATCAGAATTTTTATACTACATAAGAATTAATGAAACACGTGTTTTTGGATTTTTCGAAAATCACCCCCCAAGTTGGTGAAAAGGGGTATTCAAGTTTTAAGGGGGGAATATTAAACCACTAAACGTAGAAACCTGATGTTTGGATGGTAGTTGCAATTTATTATGTAGGTGAGCATTAAGAAAGGATTTTGCGAAAATCTACCTCTAAGGGAGTGAAAAGGGGTGAAAACGTTTCTATGAAAAATCTTATTCCTTGGGTTTCTAAACTTGAAACTTGGTACGAATATGAGTATAAGTAAACAAACAAGATGGACATTATTCTTTTTTCAAAACTACCCCCCATTTTCGGGTTTTTTTAAAATCACCCCCTAAATTAGTGAAAAAAGTAAGTTTTAAAAAGGGAAGGATTTTACAGCTTGCTTCGATGAACTCAAAACTGGGCATAAAGTATCTCTCAATCGAATAAAAGATGCGTAACAACTCCTAGCGGGGTGAAAATCGGAAAATCAGTTATCTTCTACGATTGATCGTTTGTATTTTATTGAATAGGCTCCAAAACTACTAGAGCATTTTTAAGATTTTCCAAAAGTATCCTATAAGTAGGGTGAGCGGAAATTTAATTCACTGAGTTCGAAGTTAGAAACACGCGCAGACGAAGTCGCGGGCAAAGTGCTAGTTAATTAATAAATTAAAATGTAGAACTTTATAGCGTATTATTTTTTTAATTGCGTATAATACAAGTAGCCGGTTGAGTATTCATTCTGTAGAGTAGAGGCAAGAATATTGTCATACGCATAACCAGTGGAGCAGACAATATTATTTCTTTCTTAAAAAAGGTAATATTTTGATAAATCGTCTACCGACTTCTGCCCGACGCAGGTCCTCAAGGGACACGGAAGTTTCGGGAGGTACCTGTGTCTGATGAGGAAGGAGGAAACGTCTGGGTGTCCCCCTGCGAGGATCGTCCGGAGGATACGAGGACACAAAGAGTGTCAGCATCAAGACGGGGTCTCTAGAGGTCCAAAGCCTGCCGGGGTCGCGGGACTTTTCCAATTACCGTGACCATGATACATAAAAGGCTTTTGAAGGACCCCGTGGATTTTAGTCAGTGCGAGTCTGATAGTAATGGGTGGGAGGACTCACTTGATGATTTTATCACGTAAAAAAATGCTGTCACGTTGGACGAAATATCTTCCTCCCTCTTGCACAAGCTCGAGAAGATGATTTTACCGCGTAAAAAAAAAGGCAGAGCAGAAAGGACTGTCAGGAAACAACTGACTAAAATCCACGGTGTGCCTTCAATAGTCCTTTACGTTCCAGGGTCCAGTTACCTTTATAGACAATCCTGTAACCCTGTACCTCTCTGCTTAATCTTTAAGGAAAGGACAAGCTTGATTTTATATTTATTAAGTGCCTTCCTCATAAGCAATAATATTTTTACAATTAGATTTAAAAAAAAAAAAAACTCAAAAAAAAGTTTCAGCAAACATCTACTCTACGGGTCTACGCTACAGAGAGGCGGGGGGAGACGGGGGGGGGGGATTAAAGGGGGCGGCGCCAAACCCAGCCCTCGAGAGTCTCGCGAATTGGCACCAACGTGCTTGAAAACGCCTCCGATTCAGTTGCGTTCCGACCTTCGACGGAGCCGGTCGCGTGTCAGTGCAAACAAACTAGTATCGTGTGTAGTGAGTGCTTGTGTCATGTTGGGAATCGCTGGAGCCCCGTGCTAGGTCATGTCACGAAGGAAGCAGAGTAACCCGAAACCGCTGAAACGTAAGTTGAAAGCATCCTTTAAAATTTCCAAAAAAAAAACTTAGACTTTGTTCTTTTTTCAAGTTTTGGTATCCGAGTACATTTTGGCGGGTTCTTACATGTTTTGTTTTTTTTTTATAGAAAGTCTAGCAATTATTTGTAATGTCTGATTTCATTGTTTGACGGTCGCATTAACACTTTATTTGCAATTCATTTAGATGGCGAACTTTTGAAAGTTCTTTGCACGTGATGTTTTCAGGAATTTGTTGTGTTGAAAATTCACATATAATGTTAGTAAATTTTTGTGCTGTTAATGCTATTATCATGTAAAACTTTTTGACAGAGTACCTATGTAGTAGTCTGGTAAATTGACAACAAATTAAGTATGTTTGTTTATCAGTTTGTATGTAATTGTATTAAGAGTTTACTTACTAACTTTCCCAAGTAATGTGTTTATTATAACATTTATCAGGTGCAAGCAGTCAAACATTGATAAAATCAGTTTTTAACTAATGAGGTGTATATTGTTCTTTAAAAACAAAACAATCATAATGATTTCATAACATTTTGTAGGTACTGATATTACTGTTAATTTAAATTACTTAGAAATAAAATTATTAAAAAGCTTTATATAGTAAATTAACATCTTAAAACTGTTTTAAATAAGGATAAAATTTAAATGCGCATCAATAATCCTTTTTGTGCACCAAATCTAAAACTCGCTTTAGCAAGATTTCAGGGACACCCCGAAGTTCGGTTTGGTTAGGTTCCTTTAAACCTTGTACACAGAAATAGAAGACTTCGTCGACCCTGCTTAGGTAGATTTTTTTTTATTACACCTCGTTATGATTATACATATTTTAATGAACATATTTTGGTGCACATTCAGTATATTTGGTGGAACACAGGCAAAATTAGGTAAATGAAATGGGAATAATTTGAAGTACTCTTAAATACTTTTAAATACCATCCTTTAAATAACATGTTGAAGGAAATCGTAACCAGTAGGTAATAACTCCAAAGTTACACAAACTCACATTATGTTAACTCCAAAGAATTATTATCATCATATAACTATAAACGAATGGTTTTATCCTTATATTTCCATAAAATAATTGTTGTATATGATACAATGTATTAAACAACAATTCTTAACGTGTTGTTTGAGGTATTTTGGCACCTACGTTATTTATGTAGTTACAAATATATTGTTTTAAATAACTAATAAAAACTCAATTCAACTATTGTAGAAAAAAGGACTGATCTTGGATCCCAAAAATAAAGATAAATAGAAAAGCATTTAGGTATTTAACGAAAACACATAGAAAATAAATAAAGGAAATTCATCTAATGACATGTATTAACTATTTTTGTTTTTTTCGTTGAATAACGAATAGCTCATTCGTTTTTAAGACATGATCTAAAAGAGAAACTCTATTGAAATTCTCAATCGGAATATTTACATTAAAAAAAAACCTCTTAACACAAAAACAATATTCTACATAATCGGTTATTTTGAAAAAGCATTCATTTCCATTATAAATACAAAATTCTAATTATTAATTAACATATCAAAGACAGAAAAAAAAGAAACACATTATACCTTTTTGCAGAAAGAAAAAACACTGATCTTTTATCGTGCCAGCAATTATAGATAATGACTAATCTACCAGTTTAACCGTAACGTAAGACGTATAGGTATAATTATTTTTTGTTCTACACTTGGATCGAAGAGCATGAAAGTTCGTTAAACTGTTATCTTTGTATTAATATTCTTTGATTGTTTACTTATCACTGGTTGACGATAACTTTAACTTATAACTGTAATTACTTTCTGTGGAACATAATATTTAACATCACGGTTTAAATCCCCAGAGGTTAGGCAGATCTGTGTTTTTTAATCATTTTAAGAAAAACGGGGTCCACACTTCTATTTTCTCTGGTAAAGGCGCTCCCTCACAGCGAGCATCCACGTGTAATGTAACGTTACAGATTCGAACATTAATTATTTCATCAGTGAGTGAAAACAATCGAGCATCACAATGCGCACCGTGTATCAAATCTATACTAAATGTACGCGAATGCTCGTCAGTCAGGGAGGTAGTATTGTAATGTAATGCTCAAAGTCGAATCTATACCTAATGTTACATTACGAATGCTCCCGGTGAGGGCGAGCGCCTTTACTTATAAATACATTCTTTACTTAATACTTATTTTTTTATAATTTCAATTTTAATCGTTCTGTTATTTAGTGGCTGTTTAGAATGTTAGGTTTTTATCTAGAAAACGTTCTCTTCTATCGTAATTTCTCCTGCGATGCGTATACAAACATTTAAAGTCACAAACACAGTCAAACCACAGAGAAACTACTATGTACGTCATACAAATATTTGTTCCGTGTGGGAATCGAACTACGACACATAGCGCGGCAGTCAATCGCTCGACCCCTGCGCCAACCGTTCCACCATAATTTCTTTAGATAAGTAATGTCCTATTTTATAGAAGCGACCCTATTACCATCAGAATAACCAAGGCTATTACTGAGACATTTCTTAATATAATGTTTTCTTTTATATAAATCAATAGGTATAGAACTACAGAAACAGACAACCAGAACAAAACAATACAAATAATAGCCATAATAATAGAAATTGAAAGAACCTGAAGTCCAGCAATACTTGCATAACCCAGGAAAAGAACCCGAAACTTCATGCTCAACTGAAGCGCTCACGTCAACTAGACCATAGATGCTACTGTGATAAATTATTTATCAAGGGATGGTTAGAAGGGGGTCAAATGGGGTTTATGAAATGTGAGTATGAATGTATGATGTTGATCGGTTTTTGTGTGAGTTTCTCGAGAATAGCTGAGGCAATTTTGATGATTTTTTTTAATCAAACAAAAATATAATGGGTATACTGTTATTTAGATTTAAAACGGGATATTTACCATGTTTTCTATTTGTCGCTTGCAACAGTGCCGAAATATCGGAAACTCAAAACAAATAGTAAACATGGTAAATATCCCGTTTTAAATCTAAATAATAGTTGTTGTGACCATGTCAGTCTAAAAACTTTTATAATAGGTATAGTCGTGTTTTCAGTGATTTTGATTATAATTTTAAAAATATTCAAAGAAGATATAGATACTTCTAGAAATAAATAAATATAGAGTTGTTTAATTAAATGATTCGATAAATATTTATTTATTGGCAGTTATAAAATTTAAGTAAACAGCTGGTCTATTTTTTTATATTATCTTAAAATGTATATTTTATAGCGGTCTTTAAATGAATTTATTTAAAAATTATTTTTTTGTAAAAATCACCACGATTTAAATAGGTTGTTTTGTTTTATTTTAATAGAAAAGATTAATTCTGAAATTTTCCCACGCGAACGTTATACCCCGCTAAACAGCGTTCCATGTGTTTTTTCCAGACTCTCACCTATGAACCAAATTTCATCAAGATTCGTTCAGCCGTTCTGCCATGATTGAATAACGAACATCCATCCATCTATCCAAACATGGTTGCATCCATTCATTCGCATTATCAATCCATTCCATAACCGTTACCCCGGAACATAAAGGGCTATTGAAGGACACCGTGGATTTTATTCAGTACAAGTCTGACAGTACCTCCCGCCCTGCCTGGGGTGGATATTTCATTTGATGATTTTACCATGTTAAAAAAAAAACTATCCAAACTTTCGCATTTATAATCTTAAATTGATTTAAATATCTTTTACATAAATAATTTATACTGCATATAATGAAGTATCAAAATCTATTACTTTTGCCGCTAATTAAAATGACTAATTGAGTCATTCAACGACTAATTAAAAACCTTTTTTGTTGCACTATAAAATAAGACAAGTAAATGTTTTTATAGTTTCCAAAATACCACTTCACTTAATCATGTTTTAAGATACAAGGTAATATAACATTTAAAGTTACATTAATTTAGTTTTATTTATTACATACTTAGTTATTTTTATGAATATTACGCGGTTCTTGTAATTGATGGATTTATGAGCTGATAAACTATAAAATGAGATGGAAAGTTTTATTTATTCTCAATCAAAAGAAGTTGATAAAACGTAATAAGAAAAATAACTTAGGATTGGTTTTGACTTCCAGTTGGAGTTTTTTCCTAAACGCTTTGTCTCAATTAACATTATGAATCTGCAAAATTCGCCCGCTGCTCAATATCAGACTGTCCAAGCGTGTATTCGTGACCCTAGAACGTAAAATGTAATTGAAGAAACAGTAGATTTTAGTCAGTACCAGTCTGACAGCTCCTTTTGCCCGACCCAAAGTGGGAGGACTCATTTGGGACAGTGCAGAGCTTTGGACACAATTAAATGCGATATAGGAGAAAGTTTTATAATTCAAGATACGAAAAAATGGAGCCACTGACGTCAAATACAATTACATCCTAGAAAATACAGATAGACAATCACTAAAAAAAAACAAACGATAGCCAGTGGCGTAATGTTTATAACAATTTATAGCAATTACTTGTAAATACAGTCATCTTTACATCAATGCACACTAGCTCTACAAAAAACACCCTTAATGCAAAGAGTCAAGGATCTGTCAATGTCAAATTCGGTCTTTTTCAACTGGACCTACTCGGTTCTGGACCCGCGTATTCACTTGAACACATAATTTATTTTATTTATTTTTATTGGTTAACTGGACCCCAATTAAAATTAAGAAAAATAAGGTCTATTGTTCAAAAATACCAATGAATACAGACGAACGCAAAATGGGTTAGTCAAAATATAAAATATAAACTAATTTCAACTATTCTATAAACTATTCTCAAGAAATGTTAAATGATAAAATTATTAAAAGATTCGGTTTTACTTCTTGACGGTACTAATAATTACAGTACAATGGTAGTGGGTCCAGTCGACACATTCAAATTTGACAGTTTCGACTGATCCCGCGGGTCCATTTTTAATGGGTCTAGTTGTTACAAGAATTGTCAAATTGTAGTAACTATTCTGCGGCTGACTGTAGTAGAAAGTAAATGATTAATGTTCAACTGATAAAGGTATCTTCTGTGACCTGTTATCATTCGCAATGTCAACGCAGATTTGATCGTTATTTTTATATTAAAAAACTGACAGTTGTTGTAAGTTGTAATCTTTATCACATCACTGGCCTGTAGTGTTGTAATTTGAAGGTGACCTGTCAATGCACGTGTCAAATAGCTCTTTCTTTAATTGTAATGTTTTTACATCTTCGTTGTAACTTGCAACTACGAAAAAATAATAACTGCTGCATACAAATGGGTAATGTTTGCGTCGAATTTCATAAAAGTTTTCAATTCTTTTTCCGAAATTACTGAATCATTTTTAATAAGACTTAAAACACATAAGGGCTGATTTTTCAATAGCCAGTTAACCTCTAACTGAGGAATTAAAATAACGGTTTGACATATTTTCTATAGATAAGCTGTCAAACCTCCGTTTTTAATCCTCAGTTAGAGGTTATCTGGCTATTGAAAAATCAGCTCTAAGAAGGATATTTTTTTCTAAAAAGCCAGTAGAAAACATTTTCGAAAAGTGTCTAGTGTTACAATTAAATTAGAATTAGAAAATGTATCATTTTTGATAGTGTATTCTGAGTAAAAGCGCGAAGAGAACTAACTCCTACTTTCCGGGGTGCATCTGTACCTGTGAATGACCGACTCGAGCTCCTGGGCATGGAGTTGACCTCTTGTCTCAATTTTGGCGCCACCATTGAGTTCAAAGCCCAACTTGCGGCCAAAAAGCTGGGCATCCTAAATAGAGTGAAGCGGTACTTCACGCCTGGACAGCTATTAACTCTTTACAAAGCACAAGTCCGATCCTGCATGGAGTACTGTAGCCACCTTTGGGATGGCTCAGCTAAATATCAACTTGCCGCTCTTGACTCAGTGGAACGCAGAGCTAAGAGGCTCGTTGGCGACATAAAATTGGTGAGTGCCAAGCTCCATAGCTTGACTCATCGCCGCAAAGTTGCCTGCCTGTCGGTTTTCTACAGATTGTACTTCGGAGAGTGTGCCCAAGAACTCCACGATCTCATCCCACCAGCCCCTTTCTATCATCGAACATCTAGACGCACGGCAAATTACCATCCTTACCTTATTGCTATACCGCCAATTCGCACTAAGCGTTTCCAGACGTCTTTTATAATGCGGACAGCGAAGGAATGGAACTCTCTGCCTGCGTCTGTTTTTCCGAACGCATACAACCCAAATCTCTTCAAAGTTAGAGTGAACAGGCTTCTTCTGGGTAAGCTCGCTCCACCGTCGACCTTGTCTTAGTCTTTTCCGACCTAGACTAAGGTCAAGAGCAAACCCATCACACATAAAAAAAAAAAAAAAAAAAAAAAAAAAAAGAGACATGTCAATTAAAATACTGCCCGGTTGTTACAGTTTTATTAAACTTTTGTTGCTTTTGCAAAATTATCTTGTAGGAAGAATTTTATTTATCTCTATTTAAATTGTGTTTATTTTTGTTTTAAACAAACCCGGATCACGTCAATCATAATACACCTTTCATAAAACACTGATAATTTATGTATCGAAAGTATACTTTGACTTTTGCTCTAACAGATAACATTCTAATTATATGATAACTGATATGTAATTTGAGCAGTTATTTTTGTGGTTACTGTGATGTAATTACTTCAAGATGGAACGTTAGATGAGATACTGAAAAACGAATGGTTTAAAAATTCACAAACATACATGCATTAAACCACCGTGCACCGTTGGCATTATAGTGATTGAGCGGCTGACTGCTGCGTAATATAACAATAATATCAATATTGAAACTCAAAAAAAAAACCATTAAATCCATACGTGTGGGGTATCTATGGATAGGTCTTTAAAAACCATATTATTACTAATATCGTTTTTTTCTAAACTGATCAGTTTCCGCGAGAGACACTTCCAAAGTGGTAAAATATGTCCCCCCCCCCCCTGTAACTTCTAAAGTAAGAGAATGATAAAACAAAAAAAATATATGATGTACATTACCATGCAAACTTCAATTGAAAATTGGTTTGAACAAGATAAAGTAATTAGTTTTTCTTTAATACGTCATAAACCGTAATCCGCAATTTACCTTTCATAAGGATAACCAACTATAAGAACGTTTTCATGATGTTACTTATGTCTACGAATCCCTTCATGGGCGAGTCCGACTCGCACTTGTACGGTTTTTTTAATTTAAATTTTAGGTTATTCATAGCAGAATACCTTTCAACCCACTACCCACGAACCCGTGTAATTATTTTCGACATACACACGGTTAATACCGCGTGCATATCCTAATAAATAGGTAAACATAGCACGCATTTCGCCAGCACACACTGTAATACAAATATTCAGCATACCATCTAAAAATAGCTCATCTCTATTTATACTCAGCCGTCACAACTAGCCCTAACATGCTTCAAGAGTGGCCCAATGCTTATCTCCGCCATTAAAGTGGAGTGCCGATGGCAAACCACTTGAAGATATCACTGCTCTATACTATCTGTATTACACATACCAATTACATCTTGTTATCTGCCCAGCCCCTCGCTATGTGGGATTGAAACATGAATTTGTAGTGGACTTTAGTGGGATCGTTTACTTGTGATGCTATGCTTTTTAAACTCTTGGTTGTAGTTTTTTTTGGAAGCAATTTTCTCCTATCATCTGACATGTTAGCAGATGATCTCCGGCCACCGAAGGCGCGGGCATGCGGGCAGCGAGTAAAGGGCAACTCGCTGCCATACCATGGACCATGCCCGGGTCGACGGCGCGTTGTGTCCCACGCGCGCCTCAAAGAGCGTCAGCATAATGACGGGGCCTCTCAGAGGGCCAAAGCCTGCCGGGGTCGCGGGATTATTTCCTTACCGTGACCCCGGAACATAAAGGGCTATTGAAGGACACCGTGGATTTTAGTCAGTACAAGTCTGACAGTATGGGGGTGGGAGGACTCATTAGATGATTTTACCTCGAAAAACAAAAAGCCATTTCACTAGTGACACGGTTATAAAGCAAAGAGGACGAGTAATGGGTAGCTCGTGGTCCGCTCAAGGACCTAGTCAGTATGAATCTGTCCGTCCATGTATGAATCGCTCCATCCTAGGTCGGAAAACATATTTGGTTATTTTACAACCTAAAAAACCATGAAATGGTTTATATTATTATAACCTAGATTAACCCATATAATACTTTGTGACAGCAGTGGTGGCCCAGTGGTATCGGTACCGACTTACAAGTTGTAGGTCGTGGGTTCGAACCCCGCCAGGTGCATTACTTTGTGTAATTTATTTCATCACCACTGCTTTCAAAACGGTGAAGGAAAACATCGTGAGGAAATTGGCATGTTCTAGAACAAAAAATTCGAAGACATGACATCTACCAACCCGCACTGTACTGGACCGCGTAGTAGATTATGGCCCATCCCCTCTTACAGAGAGGAGGCCTATGTCCCAGCAGTGGGAACATTTATAGGCTGATGATGAATACTTTGTATCTCGGTATTACGTTCTTGTTCGATAATTTTCAAGTTAAACGCAAGCAAAGCCACTGGCAACGACTAGTCCTACATAAACATAAACTTACACAAATCCTTTATCCCAACATCTTCCCATCCTTAAAAAACAATGAACCAGGAACCGAGACAGTGGGCGCTGCGTAATTCTGTCACAATTTCTGAACCTACGCTTGCGCACCGCCGTCATTTGCGTACAAGTGACGCACAATAAGCCTTTGAGCGTGCCGCCCGGTATAATTTCAGTCAGGTGGACTCGCTAATACCCCTGTATGTTAACAGACAATCGTACATATATGTGAACAGATTTATGCACAACTAAACTTATGATTTCCGAACGTATCTTGAAATGGGTTGATCGTTGGAGGAAATTATTGGGCGACGCGGACTGTTCTGCGTGTGTTGGATCGAAGTTTTTCTTCGGAATTTTTTAATGTATATTTCAACGGAGTCTTTAACTATAAAAAGACAAAAAATAGCTTATAAAAAAATAAAAAAGTTCTAGAATACGAAAACAGAAATCTCACCAAAAACATTTCATGTAAAATGTTGCCAAGGCGACCACATAAGGTTTGCTCTGTGAAAATGATATCAGATGAAAAGGTAGGTAGTGCTCTTGCTCTTCGCTTGGCTCGTCTTGGCGTGGGCACTGCTGTCCCCCCAGAAACAGAAAAACTAATATTGTGTTCGTAATGGCCACATGGTTTGTTTTGTAAAGAAGATTTCGAAATAGGTGTTAAAAAAATCTTAACTCTAGTAGCCCGCTCCGCCTTCACACAGGCTCCATTTTTCGACATCAGATAAATAATTATGACAACATGAATGTGGATTTTCTGAAAAAAATCTGTCATGCTAATTTTGTCCTTATAATAACGGAGTGAATACCGAAGTCTTTTGTTATTATGGACTATGGTATTGTACTATGTAAAGTTTTCTATAGACTTAAGGCATTTAAGTATTCTATAGGCAATAAGGTCATGGGTTGATTACCTGGTATTAACGTGACGTATCTCTTTTATAAACTGGAAAAAAATGAGGTGTGTTAATTCTTGAGAAAGACTTAGTTATTAGTATTCCTGGTCAGTATTCCTGGTCAGAGGCAGACAAATGGTTATTAGTAATCCTGGTGTAAATGACGGGGCCCCTTTTCAGAGGGCCAAAGCCTGCGGGGCCGCGGGATTTATTTCCTCACCGTGACCCCGGAACATAATGGGCTATTGAAGGACACCGTGGATTTTAGTCAGTAGGTACTAGTCTGACAGTAGGGGTGGGAGGACTCATTTGATTATTTTACAACGCTAAAAAAAAAAGTATTCCTGGTATTCATCGTTCATTTAGTTTTAGAACATGCCGAAGCATGTCATTAATGTTCAAAGATAAGTAACATCTATCAACCTGCAATCAATCCACATGTTGTGGTTTACAGCCCAATCCCTCAAGGAGATCAGTGCTCTATGTCCCAGCAGTGGGAACATTATAGGCTGACTATGCTATGCTATGAACAGGTTACTTATTGACGCTTTACTAAGACATAGACTATGTGGTCAATGACAAACATTTTTTCTATCGTTACTGCGGTCAATTAAAACCAGGTTGACAATGTATGTTTTTTTCCTATGTAAGATTTTCCTTATTCCCATTCACAGTGGAATTTTACATAAAGATAGGGAACCATTCAAGGAATATTTGTTATTTTTTTCTCCGTATGTACTTTATAAATTAGATTTAATTACGACGAACTACTCAAAGTGATTCACAGTGCGTCATTTGCCTATGTGTAAATGATTAAGATCCAGGTCATTCCTGTTTTCAGTAAAGTTGTAGGAATTAAGAAATCCCAGTGGTTGTATAGTCGGTAAAAAGCGCCGATTAGTACGCTTTTTTTTTTAGATGGTAATATCATGAAATGAGTCCTCCCGCCCTGGGTGGGGCGGAAGGGACCATCAGACTCTTACTGACTAAAATCCACTTTCGGCCACGGTATCCTGGGTTCAGAAAAAACCCGCGACCCTAGCAGGCATTTGGTGCGAAACACGACGCGCCACCGACCCGGGCTTGGTCCCTGGTCGGTGAACTACCCATCACTCACCGTCCGCAGGCCCGCTCCGCATTGTGCCCTCTGTTAATCAGAGGGACACGCGTTTGAGCGTCCACACGACAGGCTATTCGCATACGGGCTAAGAGACCACTTAGGTGCACAGTGCCTAAGGAAGAGTTTTTGCCCGCATCCCAGGGTGCACCGGCTCAAAAAACTGGTCATCCCCCCGGACGTATCCGAGAGGGAACTCCAGTCCACGGGCGCACGTGGAGGTTTCCTGTCATAGCACCTCGCCGATTAGTAGGCTAGGGTGATTGTATCCTAATCTTATTTTTATCCTAAGTTCTCAAGTAATATTATAAATCTGAAAGTAAGTTTATTTTGTTCTTTTACAGTAGATTTTTGCAATTAGTAACAATCGGTTTGTCATTCACGACGATTTCAATTTGCATTTAAATTTTACCGTTCGGCTGTGCCGATTAAAGCCGCAACACTTACCGGTTCGATTTTTGATGGGTGAAGTCCCACATATGACACACTAAAGTCTATCATCCACATGACTGTAACGGTTATTACATGAAGTAAATAACAAACTTAGTTTTCCTTGACAAGATTTTGTTTTGTATGAATTGAAGGTAAGAAAATTTGTTGTGTCATACCGCGCAAAATTCTTGAGGAAAAGTTTTAATTGTCGGCATCAAAAGTACACATTTACTGTCAGAAGTGGTCATTGTATTCTATTTTTATTTTCCACAGTACTGGCCCACGGCTGGGCAAACGCCACCCCCAATTCCTCCGTTGAACTCTTATCTTGGACCGGCTTCGACTCGTATTAATTCGTTCTTTGTCAATAATTTTGGATGTCGCAACAAAATAAAGACGGACTAAATTCGATTTTTTCAGTATTCTTTTTTATCATTAAATTCTTTGTGGGCCCTTAATACGTAGTTACCGTTTAAGCGTCGTCGTGTGAGATCCTACACCCTGCTTGTATGTATAGGTACATATGCATTAAAAATAAATTAAAACAGTTCTTTACCAGAAGAAAAAAAAATACTCAAAGCTATAATATGTTTAGGCGGAGACCTCTCGCGCCCGGCATTGGTTGCGGCCATGCTGCGGGGCGAGACGGAGTGGGAAGCGGTCAGCTCCTTCTCGAGGCAGTAATGCTCGTAAAGGAGGAGGAAGCGTGAGAGGACAGCGTCCTCCCTCCGCCAGTTGCATGTTGGTAGGCGCCCACGGCCACGGAGTCCTTGCCATTCCAGGCCAGCGTGAAGGCGGGCATTCCATTGCGAGGGCAACTCGCTGCCCGACCAAGGACCATTTCGGGTCGACGATAACGTTGTGTCCCACGCGCCCTTGTCGCATAATACGGGGCCCCTTCTCAGATGGCCAATCGCCTTCGGGGTCGGAAATCCCTTACCGTAACCCCGGTAATTATTCAGGCTGAAGGACAGTGGATTTTAGTCAGTAGAAGTCTGACAGTCCCTCCCGCCCTGCCCGGGGTTGGAGGACTCATTTGATGATTTTACCACGCTAAAAAAAAAAAGCTATAATATGTAATATTTTTATCAATAACCAGCAATTGCTGGTATATTGCTAGAACACATCAGATATGACTGATAACGTTATCAGCGTGTTACGCGATATTGAAGTGTTCTAAAAATTATTGCAACTATCGATAATAATTTATCGATATTTCTTAATTGAGTGACTTCATTAGGGTTCAAGAACATTTTGCTGTGAAATGTCTTTGTAATTTTTTTTATTCAACTCATCATCTGTCTGGCCTTTTCCCATTGGTGTCGTCTTCCATTGGGGTAGACTTTATTCGGACTATCTAAGTGTAGTAGATGAATGAATGTTCATGTGAAGTTTGCACAAAATCGATCGAGCGGTTCTTCATTTATCACATTTTTTGTAACAAATAAATTCAATAAAATAATGGCGGATCATTTTCTTAATGGGGATTTTGTTATCAAATTGAAACTTTTTTTCAGTGTTGACAGTACAAGCATAAGCTATGTCATTATCGGTCATTTACTTTGACGTTCGAAACCACCAGCATATTTTTTGTTTACACTCAACAAAATTCAAACGCAGAAAAACTCGTGAAAACTGGTTTCCACTTAGAACCAAACCTATTCGTAATAGGTTTGTGACTTCCAAAACAAGAAGTCTAATGAAATGGGAAAAGTTTTATCAATAAATCGCTTTTGAATACTGCTTAGTGTATACATACTATTGCTCGTGACTGTACCGGGCCGCTTGTTAGTTATAGAGAAAAATCTAAAAAGTAGTTACGGTAGCAAATGAAATATCAGGTGTCAATATCTCTAAATATAATAAAAAGAACAGGATTGTCTATGAATATGGTAATATGATCTATGGACATAATCTACGTTTTAAATGTAAATATATTCAAAATTACCGCCAGTAATATAAAATATGGAATTTTAATTAAATTATTGCCATCATTTGGTTCTTTAAATTCATTTAAAGTGTTATTAACTATAAATCATTTAAGTCTAAATATTTTAATGAAGCGATGATTTACATAGGTACTTAACATTTATTATTTTTAAACGTTCATAATCATAAGATATGTTAAAAATAAATTACTCTAAAACAGTTGGAAGAAAAATCCGTATCAACCCGCATGATATAGTGCTTCTACCACCAGATATAGTGTCCTTCAATAGCCCTTTACGTTCCAGGATCACGGATACCTAATGTGACTGTTCCCCAGCTCATCACTGCCTAAAATTAAAAAAAAAAACTTTTTAAAAGTCATATTCAAAAACTAGAAACATTAACAAATTGTCTTCCAACCCCATAATCGCTCGGGGTCTAAACGTCCATATGTTAGCGGTTAGGGTGTCAACCCCTCGTGATTTTTCTTTGCACCCTCGGTTCCCATGGAGCGCGCGTGTCCCATTTTGACTTCTAAGGGTTGATGGCCATTATAAACGGATGTTAGAAGTGACCGTAGAGGGTTATATTTCAATCAGGGTTGAGTAAGCAAGAGATGAGCTTTTTATGTTATTTTTAGACGAAAAAATAAAGCTTTTTGTTGTGATTTTGGTAGTGTATAGTGTCTAGCAGAGACACGTTTCTGGCCTGTTGATCTAGTGCTTAGTGAGTTATCTGCTATGCCGGAGGTCGTGGGTTCGATTCTCACCCAGGACAAATTTTTGTGTGATGAGCAAGATCATTTGTTCTGTGTCTGGGTGTAATTTATCCTTAATATGTATGTATTTAGAAATATATAAGTATGTTTATCAGTTGTCTAGGACAAAATCAAGGCTTAGCTTGGGACTAGATGGCGTTGTGTTGTTGTTGTGGAATATTATATTATATATTATATTATTATTTCATGATAGCTACAACCTTGGTGTTTAAAATCAAGAGTGAATAGGTTACTTCTAAGCAAGCGTTTGACCGTGGTCGCGCGTCCAACGAATTACCGTAACCACGGAACGTAAAGAGCTATTGAAGGACACCGTGGATTTTAGTCAGTACGAGTCTTACAGTCCCTTCCACCCTGCCCTGGGTGGAAGGACTCATTTGATGATCTTACCACGTAAAATCGAAAGTGTTTTTAGTGTCTAGCCAGAGACGATTATGGTATCTTTATTTCCTGATGCCTAACTTTGGGGTCGCAAGTCAAGAGTTCGCTCTAGCGATGGGTCGTTGACGGTTTTTCCGTCAACGAAACGTTAACGTTGATTCACGTTTGTCAACTAGTTAATCAACTAGTTAAATAAATGGTTAACGTGTTCATCTCGTTAACGAATTTAACTGTCAACTTGCAACGTAAACCGTTGATTCATTAAACGGTTTTAATCAACTCGCGTTTTATTTATTTGATTCAAATTTTGTATTGGAAACGTTTTATGTACATACAAACTAACATCTTAAATTGTTTGAAATACATGGTTACGCTTCGTAACTTATAGTTTTCCTTATATTTTTTCAAAATCACCTAATGGCGATTGAAAGGCATTGGTTTACTGTTCCAATTTATTGATCTGTGCCATATATCGTTGATTCGGTGATTTCCTTGTGCTGTGCAGCGCGCGCGCGATGCCGCGCCGCGCCGTATAGGCAGTCTCGCTCTAACCTTGGGATCGTATGGATGCGCATGCTATGTGTGACACTAATTAGTCCCATCGCGCCCTAAAACCCCTGAACTGAACCTATATAAACTGTTATCGGCCTACCCCAGACCTATGATAGTGTGTTGTGTACTGCTGGCCAGCATAGTGTATCCAGAAAAGACCTGTGAGCTGATCATCCCGAAAGCGGACACGTGGCCGTCGCCTGCGCGCCCTTGGGATCGCTGGTCAAGGTATGTGGTGCAATTAATGAATTGGACGATCTCCTGTGCCTTTCTCCCGATTGCGTAGTTTATTTGCCTTCAACTTTTCATGACAGAATCAGCAATTATAGCCTAGATTGCTCTAATAATCTAGGCTCAATCCGCGTGTGATTTTAGCAGAAAATTTACAACTTCTGCAGGTTATACGCACCATTTTGGTCCTTCGAGCGCATAGATTAAATTTGGGCCTTTTTACGGCCTATTGTTAAGTCCTGCTGATTTTGAGCAAAAAACTTAGGAATTTTCAATGTTAATTGCATATCGTCACACAACTCTCATCTCTAATGCTTCAGTAATAAGGGTCAAACTGCCTTGCGTTTGCAATAGGTCAACCGTTTAAATCTTTAAGTTCACTATTTAAAGCTCCGAAGAATACATTTAATTGAATATCAACGTTAATTCATATCGCTAAATACGTTTATTTTATAAATCTGTTAGTTTTCGAAGTAATTACATATTTTTTTGATCGGTTGTAAAAATTGTGGGTAGTGGGTATAAATCGTCGTACGTTGACTGTGGAATGTTCTAGTTCTGAACTTGGTCCGCGTACCCACGATTAAATTTAGTTACGCATTAGAAACTTCTACATACTTATTATGTTGGTACTAATCGAAATTTCTAAACGAATAACATTGATTGTTATGGTATGATACACATGTACCTATAGGTTCGTTAGGTTTACGCCTGTTATATTCGTATTGCACGAGCAGGTATGCTTATATGTATAGCGAGACTACAACCGCATATGATTAATTATTGCAATTAACCATATTATAATCGCGTCGCTTGTTGTTTTGTTTTGTAAGGTAACTTGATTTCTTGACAGAAACCTTCAGGTAAAATAACAGATGTGTATAAACTTTACGCGTTAATTCTCCTCAATGGAAACAGCCGTATAATTATACATATCACACCCGCACCTCACATTTGTAAACGTAATAATTATACATATAACTTATTTCAAATAGTCATCTACGCGTCTACTCGTGAGGAAACTTACTGTTTCTTACGAAATTATTTCGTTAAGAATACACTCGCATCGCTTACGAAAATAAGTTTTTATTTTTTTTCTAAGTTCAACACTTAACTTATTGTTAGTTAAGAAGCTGTAGGAACCTTCATATTACTTGTATTGAGTAAGTTAATCTCATTCAAGTAGAAGTTAGTGCAGACAAGATTATCGCAGCGTATCCGACATAAATGCTATTATCGGGTTGTAGATAAATCTGAGTTAATCATATATATAGTATAGATGGGTACGTTCATAAGATATTTGGCGTGCTTACTATTTTAATTTATATTAGGTTTTGTTACGTGCACTCGGTTAAAGCGTTGGTAGTTTATATTTGTTTACCTTTCAATTTAATATTGTTAGGGTTTCGCGTGTACGGAAAGTTCGTTCCGTACTATTATATTAAGTTATAATATCTTTAATTGAGTAATCGGTTTCATTTGCCCCTAACCTCACTCACTGGGGTTCCGTAGAAGATAAAAGTTGGTTTAATATTATTATTTAGTGTCATATTTAACTTCTGTTCACAATGAGTGACAAGGTTAAACTTAGATTATTGGAAAGTAAACGTGACGCATATTTTGCGCGGGCTCAAAGGATTTTGGATTCAACTAAATCTTTAACTACCGAAAGATTACGCAAGGCTTTCATTGCTCAGGCAAAACAAATTGATGGATTGCGTAGTGAATTCAATGGACTAATGGACGAGATTAATCTGCTCAATTTGACATTGGATCCAACCTGTGAAGTAAGCTATGGCGCATTGCATTCATTTGATGATTTGGTCGGCGAAATAAAGTTTAGTTTATCTTCATTAACTGAGGCAAATGATTTCCAAAAACCTGGCCCGTCAGCGAGCCCTACTGCTCACCATATACAGGTTCCTAAAATCGAGCTGCCTACCTTTGACGGTGATATTCAGAGCTTTCCGTTCTTTTATGAGACGTTCAAACGTATTATACATACCAACACAGATTTATCAGATTCGGATCGCATTCATTATCTGTTGAGTTGTTTGAAAGGAAAGGCTAAGAATGTGGCCGAAGGTATTGTACCTTCTGGCAATAATTACCTTGTTGTTTGGGAGGCGCTTATCGCCAAGTACCTGGATACTCGCGCGCTCGCTACTAATTATCTAAATCAGCTGTTCTCATTGAAATCGTTCGGATCGACACCCGCTAATATTGAAAAGGGTTTCGATAAATTAACTTCTACGGTTGCGGGACTGAAACAATTGAAAATAAATAACTTAGCTGATTTTATATTTATTCATTGGGGTCTTAAGTTAATAGACTCTGATATCGCAAAACATTTTGAAATGTCGCTTCGTAATCAACAGGAGTTAGATTATGATTATTTCGTAAAGTTTGTTCGTGAACAAGTAAAAATCTTGTATCGCACCTCTCCTGCGGCTAGTAAGTCCGCCCCCGCAGGTAGTCTCCGCGCCTCATCTAAAGAATCGCAGGTGTTTGTGGCTACTGAATCAAAATGTTCGCTTTGTCATTCCACGCATAAAAACTTGTTTATGTGCAAAGCGTTTCAAAAGTTGAGCGTTGATAATAGATTTAAGTTTATAAAAGACAATAACAGATGTGGTAATTGCCTAAGTAGCCAACATACTGTCTCTAAGTGTTTATCTAAGTCAACATGTAGGAAATGCAACGGGAAGCATCATTCCTTATTGCATTTCGAGAAATCGACGCAAGCCCCTGCGCCGACGCCCGCTAGCGCCCCCGCCTCCACTTCTGCAACCGATCCAGCTGCTTCCGATCGTGTGGCGTTGTGTACGCATTCTTCTGCTCAAGTCCAGGCCACACGTAGTACGGAGGTGTTGGCTACTGCCAAGGTGTTGGTGGCGGGTAGGAAGGGTAAGGCCGTGGTGGTTAGATGTCTCTTGGACCCTGGGTCACAAAAGAATTATATAACATCGCGTTGCTGCCGTATGCTTGGTCTGACTATACACACTGACTCGATAACTACCGTTCGTGGTATTGGTGGCACGTCGCAGCCCGTTCGCGGCTCGGTGAATCTTACGTTTAGCTCGCGGTTTTGCTCGCAGCCTAAGTATGAAATAGACGCTTTAGTTTTGGACCAAATAACCGGACGGCTTCCACTGGGTCCTATAGATACGTCCGTATTAAATCATATTGATTCGCTCGCGGATGACAGCTGGGGTGTGCCAGGTAATATTGATATGTTACTTGGGGTCAAGCAGTTCGCTAAGTTATTGCGACCTGGTCACGTGACCAGCGTACCCGGTTGTCCCGACGCATTGGAGACTGTGCTCGGCTACATACTTCTAGGAGAAGCACCTATCATCGAACCTCCAACTGACACTCTGTCTTTCTTTGCGAGTTCTGTTGACAACTTCGATCTTCGTAAGTTTTGGGAGATTGAAGATGTTACTGCTTCATCCATTGGGAGTATGGATGATAAACAATGTGAAGAGTTTTATTGTAACACAATTACTCGCGCTTCAAATGGCAAGTATGTTGCAGCTTTACCACTGAAAACAGACGCGTCAGCATTGGGAAATTCTTTTAATATGGCTCGCAAGAGATTCTATAGTCTTGAACGTAAACTTAAATCCCTTCCTAACGTCAAGCTTCTTTATGATGACGTCATACGGGATTATTTAAAAAACAATTATATTTCTTTGGTGCAGAATATCGCACCTGAATGTATGTTGCCCAAACGAAATTGTAAGGAGCGAGAAATGGAATACTATATTCCTCACCATGCTGTCATTCGAGAGGATAAGGTGACCACCAAATTGCGTGTGGTCCTAGACGCCAGTGCATGTACAGATAACGGTACCTCGCTCAATGATATCCTGTACGCAGGTCCAGTCCTCCAGGCTGACCTTTTCAACATTTTATTAAATTTTAGGCTTTTTAGTGTCGCTATTTCCGCAGATGTCAAATCTATGTACCTACGTATAGGTATACGCTCACAAGATCGTTCACTACAACGTATCTTATATCGGTTTAACGAGGAAGAAGAACTTCAAATTTATCAGTTTTCAGTGCTTCCCTTTGGTTTAAAGTGTAGTCCTTTTATAGCTATTCGCACTATCTAACAGTTATGTCAGGATGAAGGAGCTCGGTTGCCTCTCGCCAGGGACATTTTGCAGCGAGATATTTATATGGATGACATAGTTAGTTCTATACCTAGCAGTGCGCTAGCTATAGACTCGGCTCGTGAACTAATAAAAATATTCTCTCTCGGTGATTTTCAATTAACGAAGTGGTCTAGCAACAATGTCGATGTTCTTCGAACTATTCCAGAGTCATTACGACTTTCACAGAGCGTGGACCTCAGTAAAGATCCGACCCAGAAAATACTGGGACTTCGTTGGTTCCCTGACGAGGATTGTTTCGTATTCCAGGTTAATCCTGATGTTCGCACTTGCACTAAACGGAATATTCTTTCTTCCATCGCACGTCTTTTCGACGTTTTGGGCCTCGTTGCACCGATAATTTTATACGCCAAGCTTCTCATCAAAGAGCTTTGGCTTGTCAAACTTGGATGGGATGACGTCCCACCCCCTCGCATTGTTCGTCTGTGGGAACAGTTTCAATCTGAACTGCCAATCATCTCTGAATTGAGATTTTTGCGACATGTTGGCGTCGTAGAACGCTGTAGACTCTCACTCGTCGGTTTTGCCGACGCTAGTGAGAAGGCTTACGGTGGTTCGGTTTATGCCCACGTTGTCAGACCTGACGGTAGTATCGTGGTCTCGCTGGTGTGTGCGAAATCTAAAGTCGCACCACTGAAAGTCGTTTCGCTAGCTCGTCTCGAGTTATGCGCCGCACTCCTCTTATCAAGTGTGATAAAGCGAGTATATAACCTTTTCGCAGCTCGACACGCCATTGAGGTAGTCGTAGCTTTTTCGGATTCAACTGTAACGTTGAGTTGGATTCATTCCGCACCGCATCGATGGCACACCTTCGTAGCCAATCGTATTGCTAAGATTCATGAGAATCTTTCGGCAGATCACTTCTTCCATGTGAAAGGATCTGAAAATCCCAGTGACTGCCTCTCTCGCGGTTTAACGCCTGCCCAATTAGTGCATCATCCGTTGTGGCTAAATGGGCCGTCGTGGCTTAAACTTCCCCGCTCTGAATGGCCGATAAAACCATTCGTTTCAGGCGAGTCGCAAGAGCTTCCAGAAATGAAGCCCGTGGCTTTACCTGTTCTCTCGCACGAATGCTCTGACAGAAGTCCTCCTTCTGACAACATTTTGTACGTTTGCTCTACCAGGTTCTCGTCCTGGTTTAAATATTTAAAAACTATCTGCTTAGTTTATAAGTTTATCAAACGGCTCCCTAGCGGGCCCGTTACCGCGTCTGATTTAGAGTTCGCTGAAGCTATTGTGTGGCGATCTGTGCAGAGGATTCACTTTGAATCTGATCTCGATCGTTTAGCCCGCAATGAGTTGTGCTCTAAGCCAGTACAACGGCTTAGTCCCTTCCTTCACGAAGGACTTATCCACGTTGGAGGTCGCTTAGCAAACTCTGAGCTAGAGTTTGACTCTCGTCATCAGATCCTCCTTCCGCGTCAAGATCACATAGTGGAACTTTTAGTTTCCCACTATCATGTGACAAATTTCCACACAGGTCCAACCTTGCTCGTATCGCTCTTACGACAAAAGTATTGGATCCTGTCCGCGCGACGTATTGCACGTCACATCACCTTTAAATGTAACATTTGCTTTCGAGCAAAGCCACGACCTACCTTTCCTATAATGTCGGATTTACCACGTTGTCGCGTTGAGTCGGCTCCTAAGGCTTTCTCTCATACAGGTTGCGACTACGCGGGACCCTTCTTGGTCACGCCGGTGCGTGCTAGAGGCCAAAGGGCCAGGAAAGCGTACATCTGCCTTTTCACATGCTTGACAACTCGCGCTCTGCATCTTGAGATTGCCTCAGATCTTAGCACTGCGAGCTTTCTGTCTGCATTGAAACGCTTCCTGGCGCGTAGAGGTCCGGTTCAGTGTTTGTACACGGATAATGCTACCAATTTTATTGGAGCCAAATCCTATCTCCGAGATCTCTACCATTTCTTGGCTGAAGAGTATCGCCCCTTGTGGGAAAGAGAACTTGCAGAGCATCGAATCACACTCAAACACATCCCCTGTAGAGCTCCACATTTTGGTGGTTGTTGGGAAAGTGAAGTGAAGAGTGTCAAGACGCATCTCTGCAAAGTCATCGGTCAGCAAATTCTTAGCTTTGACGAGTTTAACACTTGCTAACTCAAGTAGAAGCTTTACTAAACTCGAGGCCTCTGTATGCGATCAGCTCAGATCCGTCAGAGCCCACTCCATTATCACCAGCGCACTTCTTGCATACGAAACCTCTTTTATTTCTTCCCGCTCGCGAAGTCAATGAAACCGGTTACATCTTATTTCGCGATATGAATTGACTGATCGGATGGTTCAATCTTTTTGGAAGCGGTGGCGCCAAGAGTACTTGCACACCCTACAATCCAAACAAAAATGGAACACTCCTGCCAATCCAATACGGGTTGGTATGGTTGTCGTCTCCATGCAGGACAATGTGATGCCTCTGCATTGGCCGTTAGGAGTAATTCACGAAGATATTTCCCGATAAAAACGGAGTTTGTAGAGTCGCATCTGTTAAGACTCAAAGCGGGATCCTTCGGAGTCGCCCGGTAATAAAGTTGTGCCCTTTGCCAACGCAATAAGTTTAGGTACCTTAATATTAAGTCTTACCGTGCACCAATGTGCAGTATTAGATTTAGTTACCGCGTAGCATAGTTAGTTAAGTATTCTTATTTGTTATCTAGAGTCGCAACCGTTCTTATAGCCTTTGTGGAGTTGTGATGATATGCAATTTTATTTATTTCTCCTTGGTGTTTCGAAAGTGGGAACTTTCAAGCCGGGGAAAATGGTTACGCTTCGTAACTTATAGTTTTCCTTATATTTTTTCAAAATCACCTAATGGCGATTGAAAGGCATTGGTTTACTGTTCCAATTTATTTGATCTGTGCCATATATCGTTGATTCGGTGATTTCCTTGTGCTGTGCAGCGCGCGCGCGATGCCGCGCCGCGCCGTATAGGCAGTCTCGCTCTAAACTTGGGATCGTATGGATGCGCATGCTATGTGTGACACTAATTAGTCCCATCGCGCCCTAAAACCCCTGAACTGAACCTATATAAACTGTTATCGGCCTACCCCAGACCTATGATAGTGTGTTGTGTACTGCTGGCCAGCATAGTGTATCCAGAAAAGACCTGTGAGCTGATCCTCCCGAAAGCGGACACGTGGCCGTCGCCTGCGCGCCCTTGGGATCGCTGGTCAAGGTATGTGGTGCAATTAATGAATTGGACGATCTCCTGTGCCTTTCTTCCCGATTGCGTAGTTTTTTTGCCTTCAACTTTTCATGACAGAATCAGCAATTATAGCCTAGATTGCTCTAATAATCTAGGCTCAATCCGCGTGTGATTTTAGCAGAAAATTTACAACTTCTGCAGGTTATACGCTCCAGTACGCTCATGTTTTATGGAACATTTTGTGCCATTGCATATTGGGTTGCAACATCTAACTAGAGAAGATATTGTAAGAAGAAATCTTAGCATTCCAAATGCTTTTTTTGGGAATCCAAATGACTCAGATCAAACAAGACCTGCAATCACACTAAGTGATGGCACTTACATATTTATATTGAGAAGAGTTCCAATTATTTTTACCAGAAGGAAACGTATAGCTTACATAAATATTTAAACCTGGTCAAACCATTTCTTTGTGTGTGTACAGATGGGTATATAATTTATGTGATAGGTCCATATGCTGCCACTCAAATGGATGCTGAAATTATGAAAGATTTATTTAGTGATGAAAATGGGCCCATGCGAACCTTTTACAGAGAAGGAGATGTATTTATACTAGACCGAGGTTTCATTGTTGTTGAGCGATGGTGCAGCCTCCATATATTGTTGCCCGTGGTCCTTTCGAATTCCGAACGGAAAAAAAACTGATGTACAGTCCGGGCTAACTCAAGCAGCTCAACGACACGACAAACAGTCCCAAAGAAAGTGTGGAGCAAGTCAGCAAACAGAGTACGACAGTCACAGACATGGCCGCCAGATTTTGTATTATTTAGATCTCAATTTAAAATGTCACTTACGGGATATCTTCCGTGATTGTTTATCATTTTGAGTTCCCGATATTTCGACGCTGTTGCAAGCGCCATGATCGCGGGATGACTCACGGAAGATATCCAGTAAGTGACATTTAAAATTGTGAAAAAAACCGTGATAGCCTAAAACCGTGTTTATTTAGAACTGTTTAAGCCTTTATTTCTGTACTAAACAAACATTATTAGAACCTATAAATATCGTTATCTTTTGAAGTGCGTCATTGTTTTAATTTAAGAGATGACAGGGTTGGCTTTAGGACGACTATTTATTGTTTATTCATTTATTGTATTATTTTAAAACATTGACGCTTGATGTACCGATAAGCAGGATTTACCTCAACACCTCTAAGTTCCGTGTAACTCCATGAGGAAAATAAAACTACAGTTTCAATGTCAATAAAGTTATTTTACATAATATTGTGAATAATTCGCCATTGATATCAGAAGTTTATTGAATTAATTACCGCGTATTTTCCATGGTGCAAAATTTAACGGAAAGCTAAGTGTCACTTAACGGTTCTTTAACTTTCTGTGTCTATAGATTTTTAGATCTTTATTTGTCTTTTCACATAATAATTTTAAATTTTTAAATATTTTAAAAAACAAATAATGGTAGTGGTTTTTTTGGACAATTCTAAGTACAAAAAACACCTAAAAGCCTCTGTTTTTGACATGTCCGTTTGTACAAACGTATAGTAGGGACCGTCAAAATTAACGTCAAAGTTCCCATTTACTTTACGTCACTGACTTGTGAAATTACACTGACTCGAACCCGATCCCCATTGATGAAAAAATTCGAGATAGGGATCACGAACTTACTATAAATAATTTATTGTTTCAGTATTTTTGGAAAAAATACATTCATTAATTTATTAATAGTATAGGTGATAAGTAAATGAGACGAGGAGCGCGTTGCTAAATTATTACGGCGTATTTAAGTCAGTACGAATCTGACAGTCCCTCCCACCCTGCCCGGGGTGGGAGGACTCTCTGATTTCACCACGCTATAAAAAAAAGAAGATAGGTATCTACAATTGGTAAAAACAACGTATTGTTTCAGTATTTTTGGAAAAAAATATAATCATTAGTTAATTGTATAGGTGATAAGTATAATACTTCGATTAGGATAATACAAAATTTAATGCCATTCATTAGCAGAGATAATTGTAATAAAATTAATTTATTTTATCACTACTTAACCGTATATTGATTAAATGGTGACCTGCTAATGAAATGTTTGACTTGCTAACGCTCCCAGATCAAATATATTAATTAATTTTATATATTGAATAAATTTATTTCTTTTTAAAGTGATTTGAAATTCAAATGAATACCTAATATTAAAATAGCGTATTTTCCACTCCTGCGCAATCTTTATCGTCCAATCACTGTCAAGCTTGCTTAGGTATCTATCGATTTGCCTATTACTTTATAAGTTCATTGTACTCCTTTTATTCATTTTAAAGCCTTATTTTAATTTTATTTAAATTGATCGATTTTTAAAACACTTTAAATTATCTTAAAAAAAAAACTTAGACTAGGTATAGATTAATTTGAGCTAAAAAAAAATATATCTGGTTGTTAAATGAATGATTAATGGACACTTACTGTACAGATTTGGATGAAATTTGGTTAACAGATAGTTAATAACATTGAATAAATAAATAACGGCACCTTTTATAATTTTGTTAGGAAAATCATCAACTGAGTGCACCCGTTCTGTTTGGAAGGGAAAGGGACAGATTTGTTTGACAAAAAGGCAATCAGATCTCTGAATTGTGCCCTGCATTCCATAGCAGCGCTACTTTTTATAGTTCCGTGATCCCGGCAAATAACAAAAACAATGAAGAAAACATTGAAACTCACATACAAACAGCTAGACCCGGAACAATTTGTAGATGATACAAGTTTTTGTTCTGTGAAAAGCCACGCAGCGCAGTCGATCGCTAAACCACTACGCCAATAGACTATTTTACAAAAAAAAAGTTATTCCGAAAAAAAGATTATCAAAAAATATTTGACCCGTTTTTTCTTTTGACGCCTGAACCAAAATGATGAAGATACAACGCTTCTGAAAATCATTAACCGTTACTCGGTCAGCGTAATATCATAGGGTTGTTATAAGTTCGCCACAAAAATAATTTCCCACGAAAAAAAGTTTTGCTCCTGTTCTCCTAGTCTTTCTGTTCAGATTCCTCATGTGTGTCCTCGTTTTTGGTAGTTTTGTGCTGAATTTAATAACTACTATAACCTATAAAAACCCATTTAACATGCGTTATGACGCCACTCCCGAATTTTGAAGCGTTTTATCTTTGTCAACATTGATTAATTCAAAAAAGAAAAAATACTTGTGCATTATTTTTCAACACTCCTGATGGGAGTACACAGATTTACAAAAATTCAAAATTCAGATTCATTTATTGTTTGTCACAGGTTAAAAGGCAGTTAATGAAATAACTTGTATGTAAGTTCGGTTATGAACATAGAAAGTTGTAATCAATCTACCTGGAGGATAACCCTGTAAAACCGTTAATCTGGCAATCGTTGTGATCTACAATTAACTATCTTTCAATTAATCGCCTAGAAGCGATCGCAGAGAAAATCTTTAAATAATTTAATTATTAATTACTATCACAGCTATGTATTAACTAGTGACCAAAGTGACATGGATCAGAAAATCTAGACTGTCCTGGTGTATTACAACGCCTTAAAACCAGGAATTTTCCAGTGAGTGAACGAGATGGCGCTAGACGACTTTTATAGCTCTGTCACTTTCACTCGCCGGAACAACTGGTTTTTGTAATACCTTACCTGGTAGTAACCAGAAAATTCTAAAAATCACTAAGTGCTTCCAAACATTCTTAATATGTAATGTGCATGGCAAAAAAGTGGAACTCACTACCTTCGTCTGTGTTCCCGAACGCATACAACTCTAATCTCTTCAAAGTTAGAGTGATCAGGCTTCTTTCTCAGCTCACTAAATTGTAGGCTTTGTGACCTCTAAGCTAGACTAGAGTCGAGATCAAATCCATAAGTACTTCTGTAGCACTCTTTCACTCTTAGCACGAGTTTTCATTATTTTACTTTACAGCGTCTTTCCAGTATTTACAGCGTTTCTTGTATGAAAAAATGGAACAGCGCCCATGGTGTACGAAGAAGGAATTAATTTTTTCCTTTTAAAATTGACAATTTGAAATCGTGAAAGTTCCAGTTTACTTTACGTCTCAAATACTGAAAACTCGTGCTAAGAGTACTGATATACTTATCAAATTATTATTAAATATTTTATAGAGGTTTTTTTTTTTATAAACTCGAAAACGACTGGTCCGATTTCAAAAATTCTTTCACCAGCAGAATGCTGCATTGATCCTCAGTGATAAAAAAAGAGGGTGGAGCTTATCTAAACAAATGGAATGCAGTTTTACCTTCTGAAACTATCTGAATATCTCGCCATATCCTAATGAAATAATAAAATGATTACGGATAAAAATATTCCACCGAATTCCATAATCTTGATAAGAAAATTAAGCAAGCCACTGATAATATGCTATCGATGTAGGATTAAAATCGCTAGGCTTCCTGATAGTGATCTACCGATAACAGCATGTCGATAAACGCACACTCATGAAGTCTAGATAGGTTACTAGCTGTGTACACCTGTAGGGAACGTTGGACTTTGATTATCCAAAATATTTGTTAGACCAGTAAAATATTCATAAATAAATAAAATAGTAGTCTACTATTGTGGGCGCCAATAACTTCTGTTTTGGGCACCAATAGTTTTTATTTGGGCGCCAATAGTATTTAGTTGGGCGCCAATTGTATTTAGTTGGGCGCCAATAGTATTTAGTTGGGCGCCAATAGTGTTTAGTTGGGCGCCATTAATATTTAGTTGGGCGCCATTAATATTTAGTTGGGCGCCAATAGTATTTAGTTGGGCGCCAATAGTATTTGGTTGGGCGCCAATAGTATTTAGTTGGGCGCCTTTAGTATTTGCGTATGGTAACTTTTAATTCAGTTATAATAAAGAGTCGTAATCAGTTAAAAGTGGATAAAAATATCTATAATTTTGCAAATGCTGACATCATAAAATTAGCAAAAAATACCTTACTTATAATCAAACCTACTTCCTTTTTGTGTTGTACTTCCTAGCACGACCGTGAACATATTCATAATAACTTTTGATGGCAATAAATTCTTCTTATTTTTTACTATTTTATACCACTAATTAGCGATTTTGTACCTCTCATGAGCCTTACAGAAAAGGACTGTAAGGCTCATATGTACTAAAATCTACCGTATTCCTTCAGTTGCCCTTTGCGTCCCAAAGTCACGGTGACCTGCTTAGGGCCAGTTTGATAACTGCTATTTGAGGCGCGCATGGAACCGGGAATGGTACAGTCACGAGCAATACCTAGTATGTATACACTAAGCAGAATTCAAAAGCGATGTCCTGCTACTATATTCATAAAACATTTGCCTTTTCATTAGACTTCTATTAAGGAACCAATACTATTACGAAATAGGTCTTATTTCAAAGTAGAAATCAGTATTTAAAGAGTAAATCGCTTTTGAATTCTGTTAAGTGTTTACATGTTATTGCTCTTGACTGTACCTGATCGGACGGCGAGCCGTCTTTCATATCTTTATCTTACATCGAATGCAACACTACTAGTACTTACTACATGCGTTTGAATTAAGAAAGCTGTTCTAATGCATACATGCATGCATGCATGCTTACCGTGATCCAGTATGTCTTCCACGTGTACTCTTAGTAAACACACACCATCCATGTAATTTGATCTATATCTCGTCTCGTAATCGCATGAAGCCAGTTTATCTATAACCCCTTGATCGATCACATCCAGATATACATTAAGATAGCGATTTTAATCGATAAACGAGAGATTTATAATTTTTACCTTCATTGGATAAGCTTAGAAATTCCGGGTTCAGGTGTTTTTTTTGTTTTGTGATCATTTTTATTGTTATGGATAGTTTTAGGGTGAAATATTTTAGAACATATTTTAGGATGTTTTTTTTTTGTTTTAATGTGTGGTAGTTTATGGAATGAAAAATTTGATGAGTCAATATTACTCTTACTTGATAATTTTGAGCATCATTAGACCATTTATTGAAATAGGCATTGAATGCCAGGTGTATTATTATGTATTATCATTGCAAGACTATTAAATTCATACAATAAATTATATTCTACATTTGATATTCTATAAATATTATACACATCAACGCATGCGCAGCTAATTTTCAAAGATATTCTTTGGAAATAAAAATGTACTGAATCCGAAGATCGCAGGTTCGAATCCTGCCCGTGGTTCAAATTTTCCTTTCCAAAGAAAATCTTTGAATATTCTTTATTTAGTTGGAGTTATCGAATACTAACAATTAAAAATATTAGGAATACTATATTTCCTGCATTCAAAATAGTTGTTTTGGTTATTTATTTACGACAGGCTCTCGGTAGCTTATTATTTAATCTGTTGGTAAGCGATGATACTGTGGACGGTGAAAAACATTTGTGACGTTTGCCTAGAAGTAACTTATTCACTCTTGACTTGTCCCCAAGATATTTTTTCGTTTCGTCAAAATACGCGGCATGCAAACCACATTACCACAGTCCCCATACTCACACAACTTTACCCTCATAAAAAGTAAAACAAACATTAAAAAAGAAATCTCCAAAACAATCTTTATAATCCGATCTCGATCTCAAACCTTTTTTTATAACAACGCCATCTCGTGTCGCTTGTCAAAAACAAAACAAGAGTGACCACATCTTCATCCCACGGCTTAAGGACACATGTTCGGTACATAAATCGCTTTCGAATGATAACATCTGACTGTTTATCAATCTGAGGGTCAATAAATTCAGGTTATCTAGGTTTGCGATCTAACCTGATGAGGTAAATTTAGGTTTAATTGAACTCTCATGATGTGTGCGTTTTACATGCGATTAGAAGTTTTTTTGTTTATAAAATAATGGAGTTAAGAACTAAAGACTTATGTTTTTTTTTTTGTATAATTAAATGCTGCGTAAGAATGACTCCTGTCTTGTGGACATTCATAATTACTTATGAACACACAAACAAAAGCTGCCATAGCATGACTTGTCTTGTTCTTGTAACTAAACGGGAATTTTGATTTTAATTTGATGGAAAAATGAGTTTCACACACATACTATACATATAAGTATATAGTATGGATGAGAAACTCATTTTTTCCACATACTACACCCTATTTTCCATGCATTTTTTCCATGCTAAAAAAGTTGTAAATACTTTAAAAGTACGCTATAAATTTAATACAGAGGCCTAATCCCAAGATTTCAGTATTTATTTACAGCACAGGTACCTACTTTTTTTACATGGTAAAATCATCCAATGATTCCTCCCATACCGGGCAGGACTGGAGGTACCTACTTGAAGTAATTACTGTACTCTTAGCACGAATTTTCACTCTTTTACTTTACAGTACAGACGCCAGCGCATCAAGCTACCACAATCAGTCAGATTTCTGTAATAGAATTTCAACCTTATCACAAGAGTAGAAGGTTAATGTTTGAGTGGTAAAATCTGACAGATTCGGGTAGGTTGACCTGCTGGCGTCTGTACTTACAGCGTTTCTTGAGGTTTCTTGTATGAAAAAATGGAACAGCTGGTGTGCGAAAAAGGAACTAATTTTTCCCTTGAAAATTGTCAATTTGAAATTGTCAAAGTTTCAGTTTACTTTACGTCTCAAATACTGAAAACTCGTGCTAAGGGTACTGTGTGTTCTAGTGTACATACGAACGTGAAATTATTTTTTCCTACAAAACGTAGTTCATTAACGTAGTTCACAAAAACGGGAAAACTCATGATACGTCTTCAGCTCAGTTAATTTCAAATCATAGAACACTTGTCTTGTCCCTATTGACTCCAAACACCACATAACAAATAAAAATAAAACAAATATAACACAACGATTAGATACCAACACATGTAATGTGTACTAACGATTGCTGTACATAGCTGCCATCGTGATAACACACTGATAACAATTGTTATCAGCAGATCGCTTGCTACCGATGTCACGATTACACTTTACATTTTAACGATAATCAATAAAAAATAACATTACATAAAAATACATATGTATCGTTATCGGAATCATTTGTTAGAAAAGGGAACAAAAATGTTATTTTTGTGGAAGATATTGATCAATGCCAAACTGATTGATATTTTGATATGATAGAGCATTTCAAATTCGTATCGTAGATCGTTGCATTGATTAGGGACATAACATACATACATATTTGCTATATGCCACTGTGTTCACCTTGTAAACTTTAAGTTCTACAAATAAAATAAATATGAATTTGGTTTCCTCATTTCATATTTTACATTTTGGTTAACTGGATTGGATTTTATAATTAAGCAATAAAAGAAAATAGAAAAGAATGCGATTACGAACGTTTAGCCACGGTTATATATTTGACAATACCTGAAACTTCATAGAAACTAACCTCAGTAGATTAGTGCCCCTATCTCACGATACGAGTCCCGTTGATTTAAAAGTCTATTATTCAGGAAGGAGAGGTCTCAAGAAAAGCCTAATAATATGGTACAGTAATATAATATTTTGATTAAAAATAATGTGTAAAGGGTTTCTACAAGCATCTTTTTCAAAAACTCATGCAAAATAAGCTTAGCAGATTAGTGCCCCTATCTCACGATGCGAGTCCCGTTGATTTAAAAGTCAAAGTGGCGCAGATGATCAAAATCAGATTTCAGCGTCGAATAAAATTCTTTCTAATTTTAAAATATTGTACACTTTCCAATACATACCCTTAGAAGTCTTTTCTTTTACATTTTGGTGATATGCTATAGTGCTTATTATAAAGGTGCAGTAAAATAATATTTTGATTAAAAATAATGTACATTATTTTGATCACAATATTATTTTACTGCTTAAGGGTTTCCACAAGCATCTTTTTCGAAAACTCATGCAAACTAACCTTAGCAGATTAGTGCCCCTATCTCACGATACGAGTCCCGTTAATTTAAAAGTCAAAGTGACGCAGATGATCAGGATCAGATTTCAGCGTGGGCTAATATTCGTGCTGTATCTGTGAGTAATGGCGGCTGGGATGCTGCGGAGATAAATACATTCTCACGTCTGGTTTGCGCACGATTGCCTATCTCTGATTATGGGATGCTGCATCTTAGGTGGGTTGTAATTAGGTGAATTAATTTGTTTCGAAGAATGGGGTTTTATTTATTTATTCTCCTTAAACGTGGTTTAAAAAGTGTTACAATTTGGTATTTAATTAAAAGTAGTTGTTTCTATAGATCTTTTTGTGTTGTATGAAAGTTTAATGGTCCTAGTTTGTAATTTTGTGCCTTCTAGTCACAACTGGGATGTAATTTCAGATTGATGTGTAATGTTTCTATTAAATTCTTAATAATCTTGGTTCCTCTAACCGTACAGACAGATTTGTTGCTGGGGAGTTTGTTCCGCTACTTCTTCTTCCCAGCCAAAACACTAGGAAGTGTCGAAGGAAGTGTTGAAAATCTAATAAAGATTTAACAGTTTGAGGCTAGCGTCTGTATAACGTTTGTAAATGAAGTTTAAGTAAATTATAAGTTAATGAAAGAGACCACTAAATGGCAGCGTATAACTTTCATATACAAACTAGTAACTGTGTATGCTTGTACTAATCACTAGCACCTAAACCGCAAGGGGCCCCTCAGGATGCGCACACGCAGAATCATCAGGAAAAACAAGAAAACGAGAGAAAAGGTCGCATGTAATTAAACTTCGATAATCTACGATACGTCCATGCGTCCATCACGCTCCACCTGTCTCTCTTACTCGTACTGAAATCATTCTTTTATCTCCCTCTAGCTTATCGGCTAGCTACGAAATTAAAAAAATAAAATAATGAGTATCGTTATCGGTGTGGTGTTATCAGCCAGCATCCGTCAGCGTATCGGTGATGATAGTGTCACATCTGTTGTGTCAATGGTCCATGAATCTGTTCTATTTGTGATGATGAGTTGTTTTGCACTCGTGTTTGTAATATCTGATGTTGTAAGGTACCTAATAATATTGTGTTTCTACTTTCTTTACCGTGTTTTGGGTAATGTAAACAAAACATAATTTATCGTACACTAAACTTGTTTCCTGTGTTACAAAGCTTACAATATTGCTAATTTCACGGTTACTTTGGCGGTCTTATCGTTATTAGCGATAATGTTCCAGAAAACTGTTACATAGGCTACAGGAATTTATACTATTTAAATTATAAAGAGACAGGTAGTCAGGAATTATAATGAAAATAATAAAAAGTTGCAATATACATTCCATTTCAGCCGACGATGAAAAGCAACTCCAGAACTGTTATGCGCACTGATATTGAGAAAATCAGAACTTTAGGTAAGTACTTATCAATTTCTGGAAATTCCTTTAGATTTTTTTGTTATAATTTATCAGCTATATAAACATGTATTACTTTGTAAACGACTCAGGAAAGATGACCATTTATCATTGAGCCGTGGAAATATTGCATGCGACTCAATAGCAGTCATATCGTTATCCTGCTCTTTCACCAAAGAGTCCTATGCATGTCTTTTTCTTCTATTCTTCTCTGTTAATGGTCATTCAGAAATGAGTGTTGAGCAGACATTCGAAGATGGAGCCTCTTCGTATCTTTAACACCCTTCTTATGTTTGGCTGATTAACTAAATGATACCTATCTTCAAAATCGAAATCAAATCAATTCAATATTCAGCAAGGGGTATCGTATTACCCAGTTACTGAGTTGAGGAGGTCAGATAGGCAGTCGCTCTGTATAAAATACTGATATTCCCATTCACCCGATCTTAACATAACTGGGAAATGACTGGGCAGATGGTGATGTGGGCTCAAAGCAAAATGTCTCTATTAACTTATACCATGATACGTCTATCAAGATACTTCCTGTTCCTACAACCTGTGGAAACCACACTTTTCCTGGTCCTCCACTAATCTTTAATGATAATTTAGTTGCAGAATCCAAGACAGTTAAATTCTGCTTTCAGAAGTTGGGAATAACGAGCTAGGATTGTCGCAATTACATCCAAGAACACTACCCATTGTCTATGCCATACATTTTAACAGTCTTATCACCAAAAACATTTTCATCGACATACAAAAAATTCATATAGAGTCGACCCTTAACTGTAGCTTCTTAATCTCGTTCTGATAACCATTGAACCGAGATAAACCAGTCGTCTGATAATCAGAGATACGGACACGTAACCGTGTAATGACCATTCTGGCTACATGTAGGTAGTCACGTGGTCATGGGGTAGGTAGATAACAAGAGCAGTGTCGTAACTAGTCTTATGTGCCCAGCGAGCCTACTTGCAAGCTACTGGTCTAGCAAGTTGTAGGCCTGGTCTGGCACACCCCTTTTTTGGCATTGAATAAGAGATAACAAGCGACTGTGGAGATAAAATTCTGAAGAGTAAGTTCAAAGCAATAAAACTAAGGAAAACCAAGAAATAATATGTCCAGCAGCTGTTGTACTGGCAGTGGATGATGAAGGTGATACACCAAAAGAGTATGTAGCAGTTAGTCTGCAAATGTTACTCCGAAATTCAAGATACATATCCATAGTAGGTGCTTCTTACAGAGTTTCTGTAGGTACTAATCTTAAAACAATTGAGTGTGCAGCATTATTGCTTTGTTGCTTCTACATGGTGGTTTCAAGCAAAGCGGCAGGCGGAGCGACAATACCCCGCAGTAGTTCTGTCGCTGCATTGCTGCTGCGGCAATGCTGAGGAACTCGGCATGTTTTCTTCTATAAATCTATGAATTATATGGAGATCAATGCTGCTGTACTAGCACTGCTGCGTGAAACTGAGTTGAGAACCATACCTTTGCAGCAAGAATCTGCGATTTTTCCGCAGGCCTTCATTTGTGGTGCACGGTCTAGTTTATATCAGTAAAATTCACCTGTTATACCAGGTCAAAGATGACTTAGACAAAACCTACAATGGAGCGAGCTTACCCAGAAGAATCCTATTAAACTTAACGATTCGGGTTGCATGCTTTCGGGAACACCGACGCAGGAAGTAAGTTGCACTCCTTTGCGGTGTGCTTTATGAAGGAAGATTGAAAGCGCTAAGTGCGAATTGGTGGAATGGCAACTAAGTATGGATTATAATCAGTGGTATGCTGAGTAGTCCGATGGTAAAACGGGGCGGGTGTGATAAGATCGTAAAGATCATGCGCACATCTCTGAGGTTGTCTATAAAAGACGGCAATCAGACAACCCTGATGACACATCTCAATAATTCTCGTAAGATTGTTTTGGTAAAAAAATTGTTTATATAATTATCGATTATCACAATTTTTCTCCAAAATTCTTGTCTTGTCTTTTTTGTTATTAATGGATGACACGTGTATGAAGAGGTCATATTATATTATAAAGAAGATTTCGATTCCGATTTCGTTGAAATACATTTATTTAGTTGATAAAGAATTTTGCCTTGTAACTAAGTGTATACGTGCACAATGTAACGTATACAAAACAAAAGCATAGGTAAGTAGTGTTTAGAGTGCGCGCCACCAATCATGCATAACCCAGAATAGAACTGCAGTAGCTTTGAGTGCTAGAATGTTGGCGCGGTTTGTCCACTAGTGTTTTGTTTGTTTTTACGAGGCAAAATCGTGAAATGAGTCCTCCCACCCCGGGCAAGGCGGGAGGGACTGTCAGACTTGTATTGACTACAATCCACGATGTCCTTCAATAGCCCTTTATGTTACGGAGTCACGGTGATGGAATAAGTCCCGCGACCCCGGCAGGCTTTGGCCCTCTAGAGGGGGGGGGGGGGGCGTCGACCTGGGATGGTCCATGGTCGGACAGCGAGTTGCCCTTTACTCGTGGTAGTATAAGCCCAAGACAAGCTTCTTGTTCTTATGGACGGACCCGTTATAGGCGAGCTACCTAAAACGCGTCCGTATATTAAATTACGCGTCGTTCTTGCTAAAGAAAATGAGAATGTGTTCGTGCAGGACGCGTCGCCTCTTCCTATGAGTGTGAGTCACATCCTGCAAGCACACATTGTCATATGCAAGAACGACGCGTAATTTAACATGCATACCCGTTTTAGGCGGGCTACCCGTCTTGGGCTTACATCCCCTACCCTATAATCCTTTACCCATTCTCGTCTTCCCTATGGTCGTCTACTTTTATAAGATTTTCTCGATAACCCTCGTATTTTTATAACTTCTACGTAAAAACGTCGCTGGACAGGCAGGTTATCAAAGGTTACCGCTCTTAAGTATTATCAAGATAACATTATTTTGTCAGATCTAAAATAAAACAATCGATATAATGTATTTAGAGCTTAAATAATCGTTTCTTTTTTTGTTATTGATTTGTGTGGTACAATTATTAAATGGGTTTCTGCTTTTGTGGAGCAGAACAAAGTATCAGGCTCTTATTAAACAAAACCCACGTTATTCCTGCAATTGCCATTTGCGTTCAAGGACTTTGGTTACCTACCGTTTTGGAACATTCCCGCAATAGTAGCGGACATTTGACACAATCCGTCAGTTATGCTGAAAGAAAAGGGATTTACTCGTATTGACAGACAGAACAAACAAAATTATACAAAACCAAAACAACAAAAGAAAAAAATACATATAAGAAGTAAGATAACAAATAAAAAAAATTAACATAATTAGTCCTGTGTGAGCCCAAAAGACGCCTATATCAGTACCCTTAGCACGAATTTTCACTCTTTTACTTTCCAGTATTTACAGCTGTTTCTTATATTAAAAAAATGGAGCAGCGCCTCTGGTGTGCGAAGAAGGAACTAATTTTTTCCTTGGAAATTGTCAATTTGAAATTGTCAAAGTTCCAGTTTACTTTACGTCTCAATACCGAAAATTCTTGCTAAGGGCGTTGGTTTCCTGTCACCTATTTTGAGGAGTGCTTGGAATACCACGCACCTCGGTCGCTTTGACTAGAAGTAAATGAAAATCCGAAGACGGTTTAGGCTGAATCTTTTTGCATATTATAACTTTTTTTGGGATGGTATAATCATCAAATGAGTCCTCCCGCCCTGGTTGGAATGGAAGGGAAACTCTTACCGATTGAACTTAAAAGAGAAATGGGGTGGTTGAATTTTTAATCCATCGTACAATTTTGCTTGAAATTTTGTATTAACTTTTTTTTTACAAACTAAAGTAACTAATAGAAAGTGATTTCTATCAAGCAATAGGTATATCAAATCCTGGTGAAAATATTTATGTTGTATCAATTTAATAATTTCTAATTTCTTCTCTTTTTCAGCAGATGGCGGCTGCCCATCGCTGGACAGTGGACAAAACAGTGTGGGCAGGAAAACATCTAAAACTGGTAATTATTAAAAGTATTCTAAATCACAATCATTCATAATTATTAAAAAACCGTTATTAAATTGGCTTTGATCAGATGTTAGGTGCATGTATTACGCCGGGGTCCCGTCTTCAAAGGGTATCGTGGCCCTGGAACCCAAAAGGTAAATGAAGCAACAGGATAGATTTTTAGTTAGTAACAGTCTAACAGTCTTTGCCGCGCTATAGGGCGTAAAAACTCATTAAATGATATTAATACCAAATCAACTATCTTCGGCAGGATTTTCGCCTCTGTACGGTCAAGCTCAAAATTTCCACTTCCCAAAATGTCCACTTCCCAAAATGTCCACTTCCCAAAATGTCCACTTCCCAAAATGTCCATTTCCCAAAACATCCACTTCCCGAAACGTCCATTTCCCAAAATGTCCACTTTCCTACGACAGCGCCTAACTGCTACTACTTAAAACTGGGAATATGACCAACGGTACAACGACCGAGTTTACCCATCCGAGTGTTTTAGATGTACAATCAAAAGCAGACGTCAAATACACAGGAACGGGATTTGTATTGAGTTTGAATATTAATATTGGCTGTTAATCATTCTGGGCACTGTTCCCGTCCCGACAGCGATGTGGACGTATTCTTTGACGCCATTTGAATGTTTTTTTCTTTTTCTTTTATATTTTTTTTTTTTACATATTACTAGTAAGTTTTTATTTATAGTTTGTACATAATTTTAGTCTAATAATTTTGAATAACAAATAAATAAGAAACGGTTAATAAATTAATGTTTCGAATATAGTATCATTATCATGAAGATCAATGTCGATGCATAATATGTTTAAGAATCATAACATTCGCAACACCTAACAGGCTTATTTTCATTACTAAGTGCTCCGCGGTGTGAACTCCATAAGTACGTTTGTACGTGTCTTATCTCAGAAACAGTATCGTCGAAACAAAGCAACGTATGTGGCTATAGTATGCATTTGCTTAACAAGTCTGTTATCGCTGTATTATCGTTAAAAATTAGTTACTTTGTCATTAGAATCCGGGTAGCGATATTGTTGAGGTCTTGTGCTAGATCTTACGAGTACTTGCCAATGTAGACCAATAATAATAGCTTATAGAGACACCCCACCCTTACGTTGTCAAACAGCCATTTTTATTCCTTAGATAAAAGTTATCTGACTATTGAATAATCAGTCCTAAATTATAGTCACTTATAGAGGATACCTCACCCTTAAACACAAAGCGATTCTGACGGGGCCCCACTTATAGGTCCAAAGCTTGCCGGGGTTTCGGGACTCTCTGATCCGTGACCCTGGAACATAAAGGACTATTGAAGGATCATCGTGGATTTTAGTACAAGTCTGACAGTACCTCTCGCCCCGCCCTGGGTTGAAGGGCTCCTTTGATGATTTTACAACGGTAAAAAAGAATGTAAAGCGTTTTAAAAATAATTTCATTGTGCGCACAGCAATATGTGGCACAGCTAAGGAGTGGAATTTTCTGCCGGAATACATGAACAGCAGGATTTTTTAAAATCTTTCTTCCACATTAGTAATTTCTTCTGAATCATAGAGGTGCGTTTAAAAAAAAACCTAGATCCGGAGCAACTACTTGTAGAACATACAATCAAACATTTGTTCCGTGCTACAACCGTTAGGTCTTTATGTCAAAGTGAATTAAGAAAAAGGTTACTTCTAGGCAAGTATGTTTCATTGCTAGATAGTTGTCAAACGCGAACTTAAACGAAATATTTAATTCTAAAGAGGAATAAAATTCGTTTTTTTTATGTCTATAAAGAATAAACTCGTGGTTACTGCTTAGGTTCTGAGTGACAAAATATTTAAGGGCCACAAGGTATAAGGAGCCTGTGAACGTCGCAGGAGATTTGTGAGCTTCTGGAAGGAGCTGGGTTGGCTCTCTTAGCGAACCGTCCCTCCTTATGATAACGCTTCAAGTGTAGATGCGGGAAAGGGACACCTTAACAATAACAATAGGCTATGAAGGAGGAGGAGGAGAAGGTGAAGGAGCGGGAGGAGCAGCTTAAAAAAAAACCTAAATATTATAAAACATTTTAGAATTTTAGAATTTAATGATATTTTAAACTTGGTACTTTTAAATAACTAAGAGTATATAACCAACGATACAGATTCATTACTAACCTATCTTATCAGTCGGACAACGAGCTCCATTAAGAGAACTATCTGCTGTTATCAGTGGCTTATCTCACTGATGAGAGACACAAAATCATCGTTACATGACGTCTGTGTTTAAATTTATATTTAATTATTTGTATTTATCGCTTGATGCGATCGGTTTTGTGGAAAAACACGGTGAAGTAATGTTGGTAGATCTTTGGTCGACCCCTGATAGTTATCCTTGGGATAAACCAGGCTTGGAGATAGTTGCTGAGGCTATCAATATTAAAGAAAACTTTTTGTTAAAATCCTATACATACGTCATACGATATTAAAATAGTAGAGACATAATATTCATTCTAAAATGGTGGTTGCCACTGTTCATTATGGGTTTCAGTTTTTTTTTTTTTGGCGTGGTAAAATCATCAAACCAAGGACCGGGCGGGAGGGACTGTCAGACTTGTACTGACTAAAATCCACGGTTACTTCAATAGCCCTATATGATCCGGGGTCGGGCTCGTAGAATACAACGCGCCGTCGCCGCGGGCATGGTCCATGGTCTCGCCTACGGTGCCGCGGTGGCCGGAGATCTTCTGCCGCGGTTTTAGGAGTTGCAGTGGTTTCGATTTGTCCCAATAAAAAGCAAAAGTATGATTTTTACCATAAGTTTAAAATAAATAAGATTAAAAAAAAATAGTTTCTCTACCTACTGATCAAACAGCTCTCTTTAAGCCAAAAGATATATAATTGACGTGTGCTTTCGCTTAGATATGTTTTCGAATCTACCTGGTACTTTGTTCGACAGACAGCAATGTTGCTGTACTAAATTGATTCGTGGTTATATATATTTATAGATAAACTGACAAAACCAAGCGTAAGGCTTGAAGTCACATCAATGAACATTTATTAAGTATTTGCTAATGGGTAGACGACGACGCGCCTCAAAGAATTACATAGGGCCAAACGCCTGCCTTGGTTCCGGGATTGCCTAAACAGGTTGACCCCTGGAACGTAAAGAGTAATTGAAAGAACACAGTGGCTTTTAGTCAGTATGAGTTGGACAGTCCCTTTGGCTCCAGCTTCTAGGGCTTCTAAACTCGAAAAAGGGTATCCCAAATTTTACATTCTATAGTTATTTGAAAGAAAGAAAGAAAGAAAAAATATTTTATTTGACACAGACATGCATACATTCAACAAGGACAAAAAAATAAAAATAAAAATAAAACAACAGAAAAATAATAATAATACAAAAAACCGGCCAAGTGCGTGTCGGGCCACGCACAGTGTAGGGTTCCGTAGTTGCCCATCAAAATACTTATGCGAACAAACTAAACTGATTCGCTGAATTTAATTTTAAAAAGAAGAATTTTCAAAATCGGTCCAGGAAATGCATAAGAAAAAAGATTACGACGAATTTAGAACCTCCTCCTTTTTTTGAATTTAGTTAAAAATATTTGACGATAAAAACCTACATATCCCCAAAAAACATACCTATAAAAGCTGTAAAATAAATGATAAATGATAAATGATGATAAATGATAAATGATATTTATTTTGCAAGTTGGTTATAAAAAACACTTTTACACGTCATCAATATTTTTAAAGCTAGATGGGGCCGGTGTTTCGTACCTGACTACTCTGAGGAGAAACAGCCGAAACAAACTCAGAGGTCACAGTCTCTTTTAAAGTCCAGACATTGTTTTGTTCAGGTCATACGAGGACCATGCGGGTGTCTGAGATGGTCTTTTGAGGAAAGAGCAACACAGATTTGAGTGGACCTGTCCAGTCAGTGCAAGCATTTGTCGGTAATCGTGTAGCTCGACTCAGAACACAAGGAGCTCAACGACACGACGAACAATACCAAAGAAAGGACATTTGGGTAGGCCGCTTAAAGTACTCAAATTGTCAGACAGTAAAATTATTATAAATCAAAAGCAAAACTTCCCCACATTCGTCCTCGCATTCACAATGATAAAAAGTACACAAATAAAAAATAAAATAAAAAATTGGAAACATGTCAATTTGTAAAAAATAAATAATGAAAATAGAATACAATTACAGAGTAATTAATGTCAAATGGTAAAGTGTAAAAAACAACAAAAAATTAAAGTCACAAAGTAACCCAAGTCAAATTGTATAAACATAAAAATAAATGTCAGATTGTATAAAAAGAAAGGAATAAATAACAAAAAACAGACAAAGCGGTAAAAATATGAAAAACTATACTAATAAAAATAATAATAAAAAAAAAAAACAAAAATATAAAAAAAAAAAAATAATAAAAAAAACTAATAAAAAAAAAAAAAAAAAATTAAAATGAAGATACTATACAACAAAACATTCAGTGAGTAAATTCAATTGGAGCAGCTTAATCCCAAGCCTTTTTGTCTTCAAGATAGTGGTTTACATGATAATAGGCTTTCTGAATCAATTTCCGTTTTATAAACAATTTGAATTTATTTATGCTTAGTGCTTGAATGGGACTAGGAATCTTATTATAAAAACGTATGCATTGACATCGAAATGTGCCCCCTATTTTTTTGAGCCGGGTAGCTGGAACCTTGAATTTGTCCTTATTCCTCGTATTTACATTGTGGAAATCACTATATTTTTTAAAAAGATTAATATGTTTATGTGCGTACAAGAGGTTTTCATAGATATACTGAGCTGGCACAGTCATTATATTAATCTCTTTAAACTTTTCTCTGAGGGAGTATCTGGGACTTAATTTATAGATGGACCGAATAGCCCTTTTTTGCAAAATGAAAATTGTTTGAATTTCCGCGGCACTGCCCCATAACAGTATACCGTACGACATAACACTGTGGAAATAACCAAAGTAAACTAAACGGGCTGTCTCTATGTCAGTTAATTCACGAATTTTTCTAACGGCGAATGCCGCAGAGCTGAGCTTTTTGGACAATTTATCTATATGGGGGCCCCACTGAAGTTTAGCATCCAAAGTTATGCCTAAGAATACCGTGGTATCTTCCGGTCTCAATTCCTGATCCTTGATTTGTACACGGGTTTCCACTTGTTTAACATGTGGTAACGTGAATTTAATGCATTTCGTTTTTTTTTCATTTAGTAGAAGATTATTACAGTTAAACCAATTTACTACTTTTGCAAGGGATCTATTTACTTCATCATTAACTAGCTGTTGGCGTTTAAGTTTAAATAAAAGAGAGGTGTCGTCTGCAAACAGCACTATATCATGATTATCCTTTATGAGGCTCGGTAAATCATTTATATAAATAAGAAACAAAAAAGGGCCAAGAATTGAACCCTGGGGTACCCCCATTTTTATTACAGATCCGAGAGATCTTTTACCGTTGACATCCACTCTCTGGATCCTTTCACTCAAATATGAAGTAAGAAGATCCAGAGAGGCGTTCCGGATTCCGTAGTGGCGGAGTTTCCTGATTAATGTTTCATGAAGAACGCAATCAAATGCCTTGGACAAATCGCAAAAAATGCCCAAAGCATCACATTTGTCCTCCCATGAATTATAAATATGTCCTAACAGTTCAACACCAGCATCGGTAGTTGAACGACCCCTTGTAAATCCGAACTGTTTATTATGCAGTAAGTTATGTTTATTGAAAAATGTTTGCAATTGATTTAATATAAGTTTTTCAAAGATTTTACTAAAGGTTGGTAGTACAGAAATGGGTCTATAGTTAGTGGGGTCTGATGTACTACCCGATTTAAACAATGGTATTATTTTACTATATTTCATTAGATCAGGGAACTCTCCACGATCAATACAATCATTAAAAATTAAGGCTAAAGATGGTGCTACAATATTTATAATGGACTTAGTAACGTCCACTGAATGACCCCACAGATCGGTGGTCTTCTTAACATTTAACGTATGAAAAGTTTTAACTATATCTTGACTAGTTACATATTGAAAATTAAATTCGGAATCACAAAGAGGAACGTTTTCTTTTAGCAAAGACTCAGCAGCAGCAGGTGACGAGTTTAGTGACTTAGTAGTAGACACAGGAATGTCAGCAAAGAAACTCTCAAAGGCTGTGGCAACTTTATCATCTGACTTTAAAATAGTATCTCCAATAGCAAGGCTGTATTCACTATCTCTGTTGCAAGTCTTTCCCGTTTCACTATTAATAATGTTCCATGTCGTTTTAATTACATTGGTACTATTTTTAATTTTTAAACTCAAGTAATTTGACTTTGCCATACTACAAACCTTTTTAAATAATTTGGAATAATTTTTAACATAGAGATTAAATTCTTCAGTATTAATATAAGTACGCTCATCATATAGCTCATACAGTCTCTTTCTACTCTTATGAATACCAAGTGTAGCCCAGTCATTGAAAGAAGCATTACTTTTAACAGAGATTGTCTTGGGCACAAATGTAGTGTCAAAAAGTTTACAATATGTATTAAAAAAGTCATTATAGTTTTGGTTGGGATCATTATTGCTTGACAAAATTGGTAATTTACATAAAAGTTTATTTTTAAAGCTTTCTAAACGACTTTTGGTTTTAGGGTTAACAATTATATCTTTTTTAGTAACTTTTTTGTTTACATTTGAAATTGTGACAAGTTGCCCGCAGTGATCCGAATCTAACAGGTTTATAATTGCCTTGTGAGTTGGTACAACATCGGTATATATGTTATCTAAGCAAGTGGCACTGGTGGGGGTTATCCTAGTTGGCTCCAAAAATATGTTTTCAAGATTGTATGACCGGAACAGGCTAATAATTTTAGTAGTTGACCCAGAATTTTCTAGTAAATTAATATTAAAGTCCCCACATACAATAACTGACTTTTTAGAATTACAAATTTTATGCAACACTTCATCCATAACCTTCTCAAAACAGTCATACAACCCTGAAGGGGGTCTATACACACTTAATATGACAAACTGCTCCAATTCTATACAGGCTATTTCAATCGTCCGCTCAACAGACAGGCTTACAATATCTTTGCGGTCTTTAAATTTGAGATTATTGTTTACTAAGATTAATGCGCCGCCATGTATAGCATTCACTCTGCTGAATGCGCTACCAACCTGGTGATTGCTAAAGTTAAAAATGTACTGATGACTTTTGAGCCAATGCTCCGTTATGCAAAGGATATCTATACTATTATAATTCAGGAAAAGCTCTACTTCTAATTCTTTATTTAAAAGTCCTTGAATATTTTGATGCACCAGGTTGATACTGTTAAGATTTTTACAACTTTGGTCTGATTTATTATCCGGCTTCCTTAAATAATTGCAAGAGGTTGCCTCTATTGTCTCAATCTCTAATTTAAATGACTATCAGATCCAGCAACTGTAATCAAATTATTTAAAGAAGTACTGAATCTAGAATTGCATTGCTCAATAGAATCAAATTGTTTAGCTATGTTCTTGGCTGTAATAGAAAAATAATAAGATAAGGACATAGATAACTGTTTTTTACAATATTTTGAAAGATAGTACCTGTCTATAAAATATCTATCTTTTGTCAAATAGAATTTGTTGCCAATACAATTGTTAATGTCAATTAAGTGAAATAAATCATTATTATATGTCAGATTGTGCAATGTCTTATTAATATTAAATCTAAAGTAATTTTCTTCCTGTGGCAAACTTTTACTGTATGGTAATGTAAACAGTATAATTTTTCTTAAGTGTAAATTAGACAAGGTTGTATAATATTGCAGTAATTCTCCTTTGTTTAAATTTCCTCTGTTACCTATTAAAATTAATAATGTTGTGTCCGGGTTAAAATTATATCTAATTATTTCATTCATTATGTGATATAAAGAGCATCCAGGCATACAATTGTTTATTATTTTATGTCCTGGGTATTCATCTGTCAATAAGTGACCTAGATCTTTTCCAATCTCATCACAAAACATAACTATATCATTAATACTTTCTTTACATTTTTTAATGGAGTTCTTCACCGGAGTGTGCAAATCAACACATGGCTGCAAGGTGGTATTAATTGCTGTCAATGAATGGTCCGGTGTATGCACATTAGTTGTTGATTGACAGTGCTCACAGTTGTTGGTTTGCGAATTGACCAGGTCATTCATCGCCAACATATATTCCCTCATAAGGTGTTCAGAGGTATTATATTTACTTGTCATTGAACTTAACTTATTCTGTAGGTGGTCAAGTTTAGATTGCAGAGTTTCTGTGTCAATTTGGTATCTCCTAGTGCTTTGTTCCAGATTAAATGAATACATATCTAATTGTTTCAATAAATTCAATCTTTCTCTATTTAGTTTAACATTTTTGATGAAGAATTTTTGCCTTTTCACCATTTTTTGGGTTTTGACAATATATTTATTGATTTTTATGTACTTTTTAATTTTATTTTTACTGGTGACTGCCTTCACAGAATGAAATGATTTTGATTCATCATCACTTGTTAAATCAATAGTACAAACAGGATTTAGGGCAGAAACCATAGACGGGGCAATAGGCACCAATTCACTGAATAGACTCTGATTCAGCGAGGCAGTGATGTTTATATTATTAGTCTCCAGTTGAATTATTTGACTTCTGGCCTCTTGTAGCTGTTGTTTCAAAAACTGTTTGTCATCTAGAGCTTGCTCGTACTCCGTGCTACATTGGCTGAATCCGTCCACAATGGCTTGGAGCCTATCCCGGTCTTGTATGGCATCAGTGTATTGTATGTATATCTGAGCCATTTCTTTTTTTAAAGTTCTATTCTTTTCATGTACTTCTAAGAGAACCCTTTCATTCTCATCTATTTCCCTACTCAGCTGGTCACAGGACTGCTTAGACGCCTTCAATTCGCTCAAAGCCAGATTGAGTTCTTCTTGGCGAGCGCGGGCACTACGTGTCATAGTCATGATTGCAGCAAGTAAATTGAAAAGAAAGAAATCAGAAGAGAGTAGGTAGTTCTAGCAGCAGGTTAAAGACAGAACAGTTTAATGGGAAACATGAAAAGTTAAATCCAAAGCAAGTACTGTCACCAAACCAAGTAAGGTTATGTTTACGTTCTAAAGGTCATCGATATCAGTAAATATCCGAATTTAGATGTACATTCATATGTTGCAGTTGTAATTGTGTCATGTAAACAATATAATAGCGAGTAAATATTGGAGTATTGTACCTGTTATAAGATGACAATGCAAGTTTCCCTTAGGCCGGTAACTGTCACTTGATTCACATTAAAAATAACACTTATTTAGAACTAAATACGTGAATCTAACACTTAAAATACATTAATAAGCTATAAAACTAATGAGTGATTGGAAAAGATGCTTTAAAAAAACGAATAAATACAATATTGGGAAATAAAATTAAAGGACAATTCAAAATCAGCTGTTAGCTGTAGTGTTGCCACAGGAGAAAAAAAAAAAAGTTGACAAACTTACATTTGCAGTTCTCTCCGATACATTTTGTTTAAGAAAATATGAATCCAAGTACATTTTATAAGTTGGTCGACTATTACTCGTAAAGTTGTAAAGCCTACTTAGTCATGATAATTTTCTTTTAAACTTCGTTATATATACTACTATTGTGAATTTTTTCACATCCCCAAACATAACCGTTTAGCTGGTAGAGGGGGGGGACACTCGAATCGAGCAAAATTTAGCACTTTAAAGCTTAATATTTCACAAACGAATTTATTTATCAAAAAATTTTTAATGGAAACTATCATTATTTTTTAAAGGCCTATTTAATGATACCCCACACTAAGGGGTACGCGAGAAAAAAAAAATCCTCACTTTACGTGTAAGTACTGGAGGTACCCTAAAAAAAATATTTTACGAGATTTTATTTTACCACTTTTTCGGCACAACAAATCCGTATATTTACACCAAATTACAGCTCTCTAGTACTGCGCGTCTCTGAGCTAAACTGCGGACAGACGGACGGACGGACGGACGGACGGACGGACGGACGGACGGACGGACGGACATGGCGAAACTATAAGGGTTCCTTGTTGACTACGGAACCCTAAAAACGGATAGTTATGCAGCTGTATGTCATGACTGTGACAAGAAAGGCTTCCCACTCAGCATAAAGCTGTGCTATGGGGGACCCACAGCACAGCGCTGGTTTTCAGTGGTCACCCGAAAAAAGAAGAAGATAGAAAAGTGTGTGGTAAAAAAGTGATACTAGTGCGGTAAGTTGGTATTTACAAACGAGTAGACGAATGTAAACCCGAGGCGAAGCCGAGGGTTTACCATAGTCACGAGTTTGTAAATACCAATTTCTGCACGTGTGTCATACAATGTTTTTCAACACATTTGCGAGAAAACAGTACAATATGTAATTTAAAAAAAATATTTAACAGTAGAAAAGTCGCAACAATTTTTGAAGTTCCTAATATGAAAATTGCGCGAATTTGCAAATGGCGCCCACATGCACGTGGTGGAAATTAGAACAACATCTTTCGTCTCATTTACTCATAAGTATTAAAGTGAGACAACGTATTGAGCAAAAGCGCTTCCAAGGAGGTTCGATCAGTCAGGCTGTTTATTCTCATAATGTGAAACTCTTTGGTGGAATTCTTTTTTTTTTAATGGAAATAAAAAAAAAACCGTAAAGAAAACGCACGGTGCTATACAACGGAGCGTGCGGTAAAGTAGGTACTTAGGTGAGAGTACCTATTTTACCGCACGCTCCGTTGTATGGTGCGTAATTTTTAACTTTCGAACAATGTACACAGGCTTCGTAAATGCATTTTTCGAGCAAATGTGTTGAAATAGTTATTTATGATACTAGTGCGGTAAGTTGGTTTTTACAAACGAGTAGACGAATGTAAGCCCGAGGCGAAGCCGAGGGCTTACCATAGTCACGAGTTTGTAAACACCAATTTCCGCACGTGTGTCATGTAACGTTTTTCAACACATTTGCGAGAAAACAGTACAATATGTTATTAAACCAACTTTATGTAACAGTAGAAAAGTCGCAACAATTTTTGAAGTTCCTATTATGAAAATGGCGTGAATTTGCAAATGGCGCCACATGCACGTGGTGGAAATTAGAACTACATCCTTCGTCTCATTTACTCATTAGTATTAAAGTGAGACAACGTATTGATCAAAAGCACTTCCAAGGAGGTTCGATCAGTCAGGCTGTTTATTCTCAGAACGTGAAACTCTTTGGTGGAATTCTTTTTATTTTTAATGGAAATTAAAAAAAACCGTAAAGAAAACGCACGGTGCTATACAACGGAGCGTGCGGTAAAGTAGGTACTTAGGTGAGAGTACCTATTTTACCGCACGCTTCGTTGAATGGTGCGTAATTTTTAACTTTCGAACAATGTATACAGGCTTCGTAAATGCATTTTTCGAGCAAATGTGTTGAAAATACTTTTATTCTTCGAATTTTTGGTTCTAGAACATATATGGGTTTCCTCTAAGTACTTGAAATTGACAATGTTTTCTCACTGGACTTTCGAAACAAAATCCCGGAATTTGGGACTTTAGGTACTCAGAATTATAAATTTTAATCAGTTTAATTTGAATTCGTATACATTGAGATAAACAATGGTGCAATCGGACGCTGTGATAACAGAGCTTATCATTGGACCGATGTTGGTAACACGTACTTTGATGACTGACTAATACAAATGTATCTCTTTGAGTAACAGGCTATTACCAATGATATGATGTATATAGGATACTAGCAAACCCGGCGAACTCCGTTTCGCCACCAGTCTTTGCTATAAACCTCACGGAGCGAATGCAAAATCGTGGAAATCGGTTTGTGCGTTCTGGAGTTATAGCGTCAGGAAGGAAAAACCGACTTATTTTTATACATATATAGGCAATTACTAATATATAATGATGGCAAAGACCAAAATTGTAGATATTGTCGAAAACTGCAGCAAGCTGAAGTGGCAGTGGGTTGGTTGCTGCAAAACCGACGAAAGGTGGAGTAGGGAAGTTCTCGAATGGAGACGCGTGTAGGTAAAAGTGGGGTATTCATCTATAACGTAACGTTACAGATTCGAACGTTTCATCAGTACCCTTAGCACGAATATTCACTCTTTAACTTTACAGCGTCTTTCCAGTATTTACAGCGTTTTTGTATGAAAAAATGGAACAGCGCCTCTGGTGTGCGAAGACAGAACTAATTTTTTCCTTGAAAATTGACAATTTGAAATTGTCAAAGTTCCAGTTTACTTTACGTCTCAAATACTGAAAATTCGTGCTAAGAGTAAAGGAGGAAATCGAGTATCAAAATGCGCATCTTGTATCAAATCTATACAAAATATTACGCGAATGCTCGTCAGTCTGGGAGTTAGTATTGTAACGTAATGCTCAAAGTCGAATCAATAATGTTACATTACACGCAAAGGCTTGTTAGTCAGGGAGGTAGTAGGTATTGTAATATAATGCTCGTTATTCCGCGAGGTAGTATTGTAATGTAATGCTCGTTAGTCATGGAGGTAGTATTGTATTGTAATGTAATGCTCGTTAGTCAGGGAGGTAGTATTGTATTGTAATGTAATGCTCGTCAGTCTGGGAGGTGGTATATTGTAATGTAATGCTCAAAGTCAAATCTATAGTGTAACATTACACGCGAATGATCACGGTGAGAGAGTGCCTTAAAGTTTTGGCCCAGAATTGTTAAGTTGTGAAAGTCAAATAAACTTTTCGATAAAACAAAACAATAACGTTAGTAGTCTGATGATTACCTTACATCAATTAACTTTACCTTAAACAAATTCACGTGAAACTCCTTTATATGGATGTTGGCATTAGTGAGAGTGTCCATTGCTAGACACGGTACGGTTACAACAGAATTTGTAACAACGGAATATAGTGTTACAGCTTAATACCATTTTTTTTCCATAACTAACTGATGTTTATTTTTTTGCCGTTTTAACTTCTTATAAATTCGATGGCCGACTGCACGCACAAAAAACGATGACGTCATGCGGCGTTACTTCGCTCTGTAGTGTTCCATAGCACCGCGTGTCAATTATTTGTTTATAGCAACGTAAGTGCAGTATTTTATTATGACGTTGTCACGTTTAACTATCGTCACTAAACAAACTTTACAGACAGCCCATTTTTTTTTAAATAAACCGTTTTGTAACTGTTCCCAGATATTTTTTTAGACATCTTGCTTAATTATGCGTATGAAGTTTCATTTAATTGAAATTGTTTTCAGTAATTTCGAAAAATAAGAGCTTGAAAGTTAGCTCGCCGTCCGATAAAGAAAACCAGATTCAAACAGTTTTCAGGAAACTGACGGGGACCGGGGTTACGTGACTGCCTAAACAGGTTACCGTGACCCTGGAACGAAATGGGCACGTGAAGGAACAGGGTAGCTTTAAGTCAGTAAAAGTCTGACAGTCCTTTCTGCTCCAACCATTGCGAGAGGATTCATTTGAAAATATGTGGTATGCCGTTCGGTGTGTAAAGCTATCCAAAAGTTATTTTAACACTTTTCCCGTACCACAACGCGAAGTAACATAAAACCTCCAACTTTCTGATGTTATCGTGTCCCCTATTACCCGGCCGTGATTAAACAATAGCCGTGTAATCGAAAAAATAATTTGCCCAATTTGTCCAACGGCCTGATTGATGCCCACCCAATTAATACTACCAGATAGAGATGGCCCGATTGTTAACTTTTAACCGAACGTAATTAGAACTATTTGTTTTGGTCGGGTTATCGCGACGTTCCATCGCCAAGAACAATAGGAAAGTTCGAATTTTGAAATAATTCGATTACGGAACGACGGTGATAGTGATTTGTTGGGTTAATTATTTTTGTTTTTTTTTAAAGAAGAGGTAATTTGTGTTTTTTTTTATAGATAAAAAACTCTTTGGGAATAAATTAAATTGGCTTTTGTTTATGGTGTGGATAACGTTAATTGTCTCATTAGTTCTACTGTGATAAGGTGAATTAAGACTAATGACGAAAATAACTAAAGGGGCAATCGAAAAGTGATAATTTTGAATTGAGACATCGTTCTCCTGGCCAATCTTTACAATCAGCATTATAATTATGACATCACCCCGGCCATTCTAGACGCTTTACCCTTTACCCCCTTCGTATTCAAGGCGACGCAAGTTTCCGATACCTTACTACTTTCGTATCCATTAACGCATGCCTATGTACGAACCTCTATGGATTTGTAATAAGAAAGTTAAAAAAAAACTATAAAATCAAATCAGTCTTTATTACTTGAATTTTTTTTCCGCCGCTACTCATACTTTTTATTACCAGCTTCTTATACAGTAGCATAAAAATGTAACAGTAACCACAGACACCCATCAACCATCACAAGCCAATAGGTAGCAACTGGTTGTCTTAGCAGCAACCCATAATTGCATTGACGGTAGGTTGGCGACCACCCGCGCGCTTCTAAGAAGCACACGTTGAGTGTCCGGTTACCGTTGTGTTAGTATCAGATGCTTCTAAGTTATGATTAAGTAAGGTTTTATTTGATAGCGGTTATATGTATTATTTCTAGAATGTTTTTTGTAATAAGATCAGAATTGCCTTGGCGCCAAATGGTGATGACTATTATGCACGCTTTTCTAGTACTTAAAAGCTCTAAAGTAAACAATAATGATTTATTAAAATAACATAATAAGATAATGGCAATGTTTTCTTGCTTTTGTAATAAATTTTATGCAACATGTAATTAAATATGCGTAAGAATAATTGAATAAATGATAATAATAATGCCATTTCCATGGCGAAAGTGACATTCACCATCACCTTATGTGAAATGGTGAATGTCACTTTGACTACCTCAAAATTGCACTCGTAGATGAATTCTATCTCTATTCTACTAAGAAGAGACAAAGTTATTTCTAATTAATTCGACAGTTTTTAGGCCCAGATGACGTAGAACTTTTTTTTTTCTTCATTTAAAACATCGCTATGCAGAAAATGGTAGAAATCTTTCTACATTTTGTCACTTAGTCGTAGTTATTTTCGCCGTCAATAATTCGTCTTCTGTTTCTTCCACGCGTGCTGACTGAAAACAAATCTAGAACAACCTTGTGTGACATTACAAAGGTAAAAGTAATCATTAATCATGATTCCTATATGACCGGTACATACAGAACACGTGTAATGTTAACTCACAAATTTTATTACATATAAACATCTGATAATGTGTGAATCATGTGATAATTGAGGTCAGGGAGATAATGAATCTTTATTGGTATGACATGATTATAAATTGCGATCATCTCTGAGTCTGGAGAAATCGAAATTGATTGGTTAAATGCATGGTTATGAGAATGGCTTCCAAAATACAAGCTATTCTTGTGTCAAACTTATTAAAATCACTAGAAAGCGGTCCCTCACCGCGAGCATTCACAGAAATGTAACATAAAAGTGCGCAATTTGATGCGCTATTGTTTTTGGATGTTCGAATCTGTAACGTTACATTACAGGTAAATGCTCACGGTGAGAGAGCGCCCTTAGGTTGTGAAAGTATGACAAAAACAAACAAAAAAATCCAATTGCATTGGATTCGTTTGTAAACGTAGTGTGTTATTAAATTTAAAAAATGAGTAAATAAAAGAATTAGTCATTAACTCATTACTTTGCGGAATAGGGATCAGATATTTATAAGTGTAAATTCCGCAAATGGAAAAAGAAATGTGTTCCATGCGCACCGGCGCAGGAGTTTCTGTTGTTTCTGGGTGAGCTCTCCATTTCTGGTCTCATCTTTGCTTCTGGGCGAGATCGAGGCCTCAACAGCAAACCCACATTAGAGTAAAATAAATATATAAAGAAATATACGCATGGCTTTGAAAGCAATTGTTACAATTTGAACACTATTGGTTGTTGTAGTTTGATAATAGATAATGTTGTTATAGAAATAGAAGAGTTGTAAGAAAAACATGTGGAAGAAGAAGACACCTTAGGCCAACTTAGGATAAAATAGGAACGAATAATCATTCAGCAAAAATAGATCCATCTGTTTCAATTTGAAATCTATTTCTAAGTCATGGTGGTCTATAAACAGCATTCGCAGAACAGAAAATCAAGAAACCGTATTTTGACCATACAAGGTCTCGCGTTGAAGCCTTCAATTCAATTCAAACAGCCACATTTCCACCGTTCGTCCTACAAACGTCACATTTACAACCACCACTCCAATCCCAACTAAAATTGATTGAATATAAATAAACCGAATGTGCAATACACGTCATACTGTTGCCACAACTTCTACGTTTCTAAAAGCATAGCTGTCTAATCATTTCTCTCATCTTTCACTGTACAATTGTTCCTCAAGCTCGCAGCAATAGAAATTAAACCCTATTTTGGTTTATAAAGGGTTGGTTCTTGATTGAAGGCTGGATCTTTCTCGACCTACGGCCTCACGATCCATTTCATCTCTTCGGAGCATAAACTACATTATAGGCGTCAATTGTTAACAACCTTTCGATTCTCGTGAAGCGATAGTATCGATTACGTCGCTTATTTTCTCGCACTAGCGACTCGATTGTTTTATTCGATTCTCACCCTGAGGCTTAGATCATGCGTTATTAAAATGTGATAGTGTGAGTACAATTATTTTTGAAGTGTTATGAATTTGACGGTATTTGTCAGACTGAGTACAAGAGATTTATTTAGATTCGTTTGGCTTGTTTAGGAGTAAAAGAGCTTCTTTCCTCTTTTCAGAAAGCATACTGTTAAAAGAAATTCGTTGGCATTATCGACTTTAATGTTCACACAGCTGGGACATAGGCCTCCTTCATGTGAGAGAGTCATATCGTAATACCATATCCCACATCAGCCCAGTGTACTGCACGATGGTGAAATGTGAATATTACATGTCATCAACATTTTTTTCGTTATATTCGTAAGTCATACTAGTTTTTTTTTTACTATGTTCATAGATATGTAATAAATTCATTAAGGCATGTGTAATAAGCTCTATTAGCTGTTATACCAATACAAATGGCATCTCATTGTATAGAACAGCATTATCTGAAATCGATTGAAGCTTTATCCGGCAACTGAAGCGATACATAATATTTTGAGGTTAGGATTTTGACACTTGCCTTCGATATCGATTCATCTCATATGACGGATGTTATTAGCTACTATTTATTATCATTTTGGACTGTATATCATTGTGTTAAGGTTTAGTGTTGTTTAAAGTATAGTGGGCGTACTTTTTATGGGCTTATTGTTTAAGGACAGTGTTCGTTTGTTTTGACAGTCAGTGTTCGGTTACGGGTGACTACGATTATGCGATTGTGTGGAGCGTTTTAGATCGACAGATAACGCGAGTGGACACACGGCTTAGTAGGTTGGACAGCTCCATAATGTTTTGATTTTTTTAACTTAGATTGAAACAGATCAGCTTAAAAAGCCACAATTCTTTCATTTATCTACTCTTCAGCGTTTTCTATTTTAAGCAGTATTATTTAGTTTCTTCTGGATTCAGCATCTCGTCTATTTTATTTTCCTGTTTCCCAATTATATTAAGTTATTGTGTTTTTACATAATTTAACCACTTATGTATAATAACTGTATTATTTGTTTAGCCTACCTATTTTTTAATTACTTTGCAAATGTACTGGATAGTAACGATTGAATTTCTTATTGTCACGCAACATAGAATTATGGAACGTAAAATATCATTGCTGAGCCTGGTCCTTCTCACTTTTGTGCTATACATAGTTCCCTGAACTACACGAGTCTCCTTTAAATTATTATGCATCCGTAATTCTTCCATCTTGCCAAGCTGTCCAGTCTCCGCACCCGTATATCATAACTAGTAGAACACACATCGGTCCGCGCGTCCGCCTAGCCGGCCGTGTTTTTGTGGCCACCGTTAATGGTCCGATGTACCGATAAGATAACACCACAATGTTTTACTTTAATTATATACGTGTTTGTGTTATACAACTATTAATGATTGTTATTACTTCGGTGCTACTTGGTGATTAAGGGATGGTGATTTGGTTCGGAATTGAAAAACAAATACAACGGTAGCTTTTAAAGGTTCAATCAAAATATGAGAACGTCATCTAGATAGACAGAGTTTTTAAAAATGTTATTCAAAATAGAAAGAGCTGTTGCAAAAACATTAAGTACACTTAACTTGTTAGTGAACCTATTGGCAGTAAATAGAAATATCAAATTGTGATAGAACAAAAGTATTGCAAAATAACGACATTCTAGATTTTGAATGAGAATTTGCCAAAAGCCGTGCACTATGTCATTAGAAATCAACCAAGTTACGAGTGCTCTTTTACTTGTATTTTAAAGGAAACTTGGCACATAAATGCAAAAACACAATACCCAAATCGAAAACCAATTAATCTACAGAAATACAAAATCGTGTTTAACAGTCTAACAGAACGATTGGAAACTCGATAGGTTCGCCTTAATACGCGCCTACGCACTATTGTCTAAAACGCGCAACGCTGCGTACGCGCAGATAAAATCGTTTGTACTGAGAACAAAAACAGTGTGCACCGGCTTTATAAGGATTGTGAACGGATCCAAGTTTCGTGCGATAGTTCTGGATTTATTTATCTTCAAGCTGTGTACGGTGTGGGCAGGGAACGGTATTAGGGCTAAGTGGAAGCTTCCTTAGTTGGGAAGATATTGGGGGTCTATATGTTTTTGAACTGACAAGTTAATTGGTTGAAGAAGGAGGAAATATGAATGAGGAAAATTAATTTGTTCGGGTCAGTTGTAATTCTCAAATTATTCTAATTGGCGCGTTATATTATTGTTGACTTATGCAAGAAGAAACTTCTTATTGTTGCTGTAATAATTATACCGACTTATTTCTCGATCATATCGTTTTTCATCGCAGTTTTTCTATTAACATTACCATCATGTCATAATTATTTAAGTTATCTTACTATTCTCTTCCCATTATTTTCAGTCTTTTCCTCTGACTCTATATCTTTTGCAACTCTACCTTGACCTTTGTTGTCAACCAATACTTCTTTTACTGTCTTGCCATCTGTCTTTTTAGACTTCGCCACACTTAGATATTAACAGCAGCACTTTGCAACAATTCTCATTAATTCTGATTAAGAACTTTCCCTTTTCACATATCAGTACTGGCAGCACTATTCAGAACATTTAGACAATACATTTATACAATAGCCGAAAGGCAGATTTTATCTAACTCATTATTGTATGTAGGTACGTATTTACACGTCATTATCTATCAAAATGGCTGACAATTTGCCTTTACATGTCAATGTTGTACAAACACTTATTCAAACGTATTTCAAAAGTACCTGGTGTTGTCAAAAAGCCGATTTTAATCTTCTGAAATTATCGAGTAATCGACGTTACGCTGCGCGCACGCCGGATACCAGACCAAAGCTTTATGACGAGACAAACCTAACATTAACCCCTGAAAACTAAAATTTAACTCTTATGTTGAAGAACTAAGGTTGGTTGTTGATTAAATGAAGTGCATAAAGTATGTTTGTATGTCTTTGTGTCATAATAACAGTAACCTGTCATGGTGTGACATTTTCATAGATTAAAATCGCGCTATTAAACGACTGTGCGATGGAATAGATGATAGAAAGATGGTTTATTTAAATAGTGGACGTGTTTTTTATCTAATGGTACTAGTTATGTGTAATGCCATGTTTTAAGCCGTGTAAGTACCGGTTTCAATTGTGTCGTTTTTGTCGGCGAATATAAAAACTTTACTTACAGAAACTGCAACATTTTAATGTGATTTCGCAACTTTAAGATTTCAAGTTGACACCATCCAAGTAAAATTAAGTTCAACCAATTCACACCACAAATCCATAATCTTGAATTCGCAATCCAGCTAAATAATTCCCGCCACTACAACGCTGTCGCCATCTATTGATCAGAATTTCCATTACACTGTCTAACACCACCAATAGAGGTCGCTGTTCTAAAATTTAGTTTTCAACAAATGATTATTCGACTGACTTATGTGATTGTTGCAAGCCCTACCCTTTGTTTCAAGTCTCGAATTTCGATCGATCAATTTGCGGAGCGTTGTATGATTTAAGACCTGGCGAAGGGTCGTGCTGATGCTGGATAGGACAGCTCACAGCTTATAATTAATTTTTGTTTTTGTTAGCACGCTTGTTTGAACTATAAAACTAATAAATGTTACTCGTTTGATTTAAAAGCCAGTTTCGTTTTGTTGGTGTTTGTTTTAGAATTTGTTCTTTATGTGTTGGCTTGTGCGTGAGGAAAAATAAAGGGTAATATTTATGGATTGTTTAGAAAGGCGTCGGTATGGGAATAGCGTTTTTCAATTAAATGAACCTACCTATTTAGATAGAGGTCAAAACGCTTCTAAAGGAAAATATTTAATAACGGACAAGTGGTAGAGACTGAGAGACATGATTTTTTAAATTGAATGAATAAAAATATGTAAGGAGGGATATTATTAGAATTAAAAATCACTATCCTAAGATTTTAGTGTGTCTCTGTTAGACAACAGGAGTTTAGAAATAAGCTTCAGATATCTGTTGTTTATTTCAATCCTTCCTGTTCAAAGTTCTACCATCTCAACAAAAAAATATCGTCATCATAAATCAACCGAACAAGTAAATTAAAAACATTGAACAAAACGCTGATATTAAACTTAAACACACTCGGACCAAGTGTTGGAATGCACAAAATAAGTAATAAGACAATTACCTGTTGGCAAATGTTACCGATACGGGGCACCACAATCGGCTCACCGGCCCACAATCTTACCATCGGTAATTTGGTAATAAAATGAAAATACGTTCGCCTCTTATCTATAATCCACTCTATATAAATATCCTTCACTATATAAACATTCACAAAACCCCATAAAACATCCCAAGCCACACACATCCCCCAAACGATTGTGAACCTTTACGACCAAATTGAATCTTAACGGTCATTATCGAACGTTAAGTACTCGTTCGAAAGCAATAAGGATCAATATTGTTTGATCGTCAATACGCTGTTCTCCTTTCGTGGATTCGTTTCGATTTCGCGTGGCTGCAAATTTAATTTTCTTTAATAAGCTGCTTATACTTGGATCACCGCAACTTGAGCTTTATTTTGTAAGATTTTAGGTTTGAAGTTGTGGGTTGTTTTGGCTCGTGTTGTAAGGCATGTATCGCGATAGAGAGCATGTTTCATCGGTCCCGATGCAAGTGGAGATAGGGGCCCCGCCCATGCTTTTTTCGTGGTTTCTCCTAAGTAACAATGGGGTGATCTGCTAACTAAATAACGAGTGAGATACATCTTGAGGAGGCGATGTGCGAGAACAATGTTCGCTTTTATTTTCTTCTGATGGTTCGTTCTCTGATGGGATGGTTCGAAGAAACTGGTTTCTCATTTTTATAGCGGTTTGTTTTAAATGATTGAAGGATCTTTTGAAAATTGGGTATGTGTACTTTAGTTTTGCGTGTAGGCATTCATTTGAATAGACTGTTATGCATTTGTGTGTTGGTACTCTTGCATTGTTTCATTACAATCGTCTCTTTTGAGGAAGGTAAAAGGACCTTCCTCAAATCATATTGTTAAACGACGTTTTGACGATAGTTCAGGTAGTTCATTTTGATAACCTTCGTAGGCTTCATTTGAAATCTGAAAATTTCATGGGTCACCAATTTCAAGCCCCTGACTTTTTTCATTCCATGCTGCTTAACCCAGTACTTGAAACGAGGCTATCAGGTGTCTGGCCATCAATTAGAAACGAATTTTAATATTCTTCATTTCCTTTTTCCTGGTGACAGCTTGCTTTGTAGAAATATTAACATTGCTTATTGATCAATTGCAGATTCTACCTTATTACCAGAATTTCTATGTATAATATGGCCGAGGCAGAGGGCTAAGGTACCTAATGCTGGTTGCATTAGGTACCTTAGCCCTCTGCCTCGGCCATATTATACCCAAACAGTGGCCACACCCGTTTGTGCTACCGAGCACTTAGTTTACTAGAATGAAAGAGCATTTTGTCAACTAGAGCGTATTACCAAGTTTTGACCTACCTGCAACCCACTGTTTTCAAGTAAACATTAAATCTAATTGGGTTTTGGTATTTAGGCAATAAATGAGACTGATTGTGAATATGGGAATATTATGCTCAAAAATATAGATGGTATAAAGTAGAGGAAAACAAAAATATGACACACCAAAATGGATACTAAATTGAAGACTAATAGAGGTGTAGCTATAGAAGGAGAAGATATGCTGCGACAACCAATAAAGTGGCAAGGACAGGATAACCATATCGAGTTGAATGATGTAACAAAGGTTTTGTTATAATTTTGGCGATTGAAAGAGTGTCCATGGAGTTTCTTGCCCGTTCTTCTCCATAAAGATCTACGCTTTAGAAAGGGCATCTACAGTACTTTCAGTTTTTATGTCTTGTGACTGGGACTGTAGCACCGTAACTATTTTTAAACTATTTATTTATTTATTTTATTTTACTTTTGTCTTTTGACAATTCAAAAGTGCCTGTAACTACTGAAACTAACTACTGACTACTACTTTAAATAAATTATGATTGATTTTGATAATGATGATTAAGAATGTGGGATTTAGAACGTATAATATGTTGTTTTACATATGTGTATTAAAGGAAGAGCAAGAGAAAGAGAGAGACGGATGAGGGGCAGTTGCTATTACGACGCAAATATGAACATGAATAAAAAGAGAAATTTTGGCAAAGTGCCTTAAGATTTTGATAACTTTAACTTCCAATCCTGTAGGAATGAGTACTGACTAAGGAATAAGTGGAAGAAGAAGACACGCAGCAACTACCTGTAAACATTTCAATTAAGACAAGGCCTGGAGAATACTGACAATTGATGAGGCTGATTTAAATTAAACCAACCACCAGCAGCAACAAGGCGCAATTTCCATCAAAACGAGAAACGCAAAACATAAAGAAGTTGCTACTCATACTTTATACAAATCCCTTACAACAATCAAGAGGAAACCTGCTACTTTAATTATTATCGATGTAGTATGGGTATAATATTCCGTTAAATTTGTCGTATTATCCTGTATTTTAATTAACCGTTGAAGTTTTTCCTGTTTTTATCGTGCTTACGTGTTTGTTAGCTTGCGACCCACGATTAGGATATTTTGATTCACGGAATGTTGAAGAAGGAAAATATTTAACGGGTCGATTGAAGGGTTAAAGGTTGGAGTTTTAGGAATGATTGTGGGTTGATACTGTTCTGATTTTTAACACTAGGGCCACACTTGCGGGAAATGACGTTGATTATTGCGCCAATAGACGTTTATACGAACATTTGAAGATTATTATCTTGAAAATCAACGGGAAATGCCGTTAGTGTGGCCCGGATTTATGGAAGTTAGTTTCTCCTCTTCTCACTACCTTTTATAAAAGAATGCATTATGGATGAATGGACTTGTTATATGAAAAGAAAATTTCAAAAAGAAGTAGAGAATGGCGATTAGAGAGTTGTCAAATTATGTGAGTTCAGTCTCTTGATGTCCTCAAAATAATATTTAGAGTTTCAAACCAAAAAATATATATAACTTTGGGTGTTTTTTTCACATTATGTACAATCTCCATATGATTGATTTAGGTTACTTTTTTGTCTGCTTTTGACTACGCAAATTTTCAAAAAGTAAACATTGTTACTTGAACTTTTTTTACCCTAATTATTATGACGAATAATATTAAAACGTTAGTTCTTCAAAAAGATTTTTAAGAACGTGTACCTGAATTTTATTAAATTAAAGTAATATTGACACTTAAATAATTAATTATAATTTTTATCTAAACAAACTTAACAGCCATAACACAAAAAATAAACAACCGTTGAACGCTTATCTAAAAAAAGTGTAACTGCAAAACAACCCTTATATCAAGGAGTAATGTCGTTTTGATGTTGTCAATTTTTTCAGACAAGTGTTCAACGGGTGTTTAATTTTTTTGTTGTAAGACGGAGTTCTGCTAAAAGATTTTTAAGAAAGTGTATCTGAATGTTATTAAATTAAAGTAAACTTTTTTATTTGTGTGTCACAAATAATTATAATTTTCATCTAAACAAACTTTAAAAGTTTTGAAACATAACCTCAACTCACAGTTTCCCGCGCAAAACACAGATGTCGCTAGTGTAATTCCCGCCAAACAAGTCGACATCATGGCTGGTGGGAGGAGCGTCGCGAGCCTCCGCCCCTGAGGCCTAGCTCTTCAAGTTTCACTTATAACTTGATTATTGTTACATGATGTTATTAATGTTAGTTATAAGGAAAAAACGATAAGGTATTTTGTTCAGGAGAAGTCGAGTTACGAAATTACTGGAATTATTTGATTGCGAATGATCAACATAATATTGTTGGGCTTAGTTCTATCGCAGGGTCGAGGGACCGTTTCATTAGGTGCCCTGGAATGCAAAGGGCAACTGTAGGAATAGGGGGATTTTTGTGCCTTTCGTTAGAGTCTGACGGTACTTTTTCCTCCACTCAGAAGGAAAAAGAACCAAAAAAAAGGACTCTTAAGTTGATTTTACCACTAAAACGGCCTAGTTTTATTATCATTTTATTATCACATCAACTGTAGCAAGCAGTTTTAAGAATAAACAAAAAAAAGCTACCTACTCATTTACTCACATATTTATTGCTGTTTTACAAAACACACAGCATCATAACCAACTTCCAAGATATTTTTTTCCATCTTAAAAAACCTTCTTTCTCTGTTGATTGTCAACAAAGTGATCTCGTCTCCATTGATCAATGGTGTTCGATGTTGCACAAACAAATTAACGCCGGCGGCGACTTGACAACACTCTTATTAAGAAATGAATCGGTATGGTTGGTTAGGGTTGGCAATTTTGGTTGCTGAGGCTTTTAAGTTCTTAAAAAGTTATTCCTAGGCAAGCGTGCTTCATCGTCGACCGTCATCGCTCGCTATTGAGTTAGTGGTCAATTAAGAGCACAAATAAAAAATAAAAAATTTAAACTGTCTTTGAAAAATCAAGAGTTTTATTTTTTTTATTCGTTGATTTTGTATGTTTTCTGATTTCTCGAAGACACAACAATTGCAAATGCTGTGTTTTAAATCAATACAATAATGATGTAACGGTGCTTCTATATTTTATTTATTTATTTTATATGAGTAACCAAATAATTTGAAAGAGACTGTCGCACTCGACTCACAAGATTGTCTTTTTTTGTAATTTTACATTTGTCAATTATAATTTATAACTCAATATTTAAATTCAAATCACTATTTCTTCCTAACATTACGTTAATTACACCACTTTCATATTAGACCAGTGCCTTTTTTATCTACATTTAACTTTCGCTCACTACAGTCTACACAAAAATAAATACCTCGATTACGAACTAACAAAATTTTTGGCAGCCCTACAGAGTCCCGCGACGGCCCGCGGCGACGCATATAAATTAAGGATTAACACATTATGTTTCATTTTTCAAGTCGGTGAACGTCCCCCATTGACACGCTGTTGGTCGGATCACTACCATTTCCAATAACATCGACTGGTAATGAGTTTACCAGACTGATCTGTTTGTGAAGCGATATTAAAAGTTGGGGTGCAGAAAATCGAGAGCTTGATGATGAAAAATAACTTTGTTGAGATTTTTAATACATGATAATAGGTAGGCAGTATTCATTTTTTAAGGTGATTGCGTCGATGTAGCCCGCGAAATTCAAATATTTTTATGTTTTTTGCAATTTGCAGGCCAGTGACATGTTGTAACTTTATAAATATTTGTGTTGCGCAAATAACAAGTATAATTTTAAATATAAAAATTGACAAAAATATCCCTCCATCAGCTCTCACATAGAAAAGGTGCATCGTAGTTAGATTTCGGAGATTTTAACATGATGCACCTTTTCTATGTGAGAGCTGATGGAGCGAGTTTTTTGATATTTTTTGTATTTAAAATTATACTTGTTATTTGCGCAACACAAATATTTATAAAGTTACAACATGTCACTGGCCTGCAAATTGCAAAAAACGTAAAAAAAATTGAATTTCGCGGGCTGGTTGGAGCATCCCCCTTAACGACGAGAAAAAAAAGAGGAGTTTCTCATTTCAACTTGTACTTTTTTTTTGTATGACCACGCATTTGCTTTTCATAGCATTGTCGGTCTTCAAAAATTCTTTTTTATTTAATATCCGGGTGTGTCGTGCTGTTATGTGTATGGTTGTTCTAAAACTTTTGGAAATTCGCAAAAAAAAAATTGGTTTTTCATACAAAATGAGAAATTGATCGGGCTCATCAGTATGAAAAATAATTTTTTTTCTTTTGCAAATTTCCAAAAGTCTCAGAACAAAAATTGTTCAGTAACATGGGCTGAGTTACCCCACGAGAAGTTTTGCGCTTTTGGCGTTACACGTTGTAGACAGTAAGTACAAGTTTTCCTTGAAATTATTATTTTCATCCCTTTATTCCTTACTCACAAAATACCAAATATATCTACTTACCTATCATATAATATTCTAAGCGTTAACAACCATCAGACTTTCAAAACACAATCACAAAACATCATTAAACCGTTTAACTGCTTAAAATTCCGCGATGACGTTTGTCGCGCAATTTGTAAACATGACGTCACTTCCGGTGAGGCTGTGGCGGAAATTCGACCTCTCCCGTCTTCGGGAGGAGCAGGAAAGGGGTGCGGGGGGGTGATGGAGTGTGATCTTCTGCTGTATCACGGATGCTAAAGGGTATCGGCCAGACAGGGGTAGTTAAGAACTATGAAATATGAACTTTTGGAAATGTTGTTTTGTTTTTGAATTTAGGTAAAATATCAAATGAGTCCTCAGGGCGGGATCCCACTGCCAGACTCGTACTGACTACCATCCACTATTGACCTTCAATAGCCCTTTACGACCCCGGCCCTCCGAGAGCACCCCGTCATCATGTTGACGATCTTTGAGGCGCGCGTAGAACACAACGCGCCGTCGTCGACCCGGGCACGGTCCATGGTCGGGCGGCGAGTTGCCCATTACTCCGATATTTTAAAGCGTCACAAAAGAGGTAAAACTTTGCAGAAGAATACCAAGTTTCATAGTTTTTTATTGGTTGCTCATGTCAACAAAAGTAAAAAAGCTTAAAATTTTCCCGAATTTTCATCACTACGAATTTTGGTCGCGGGACTTTATTCAATACCGAGACCCCGGAACGTTAAGGGCTAATGAAGGACACTGTGGATTTTAGTCAGCACAATTCTGACAGTGGGAGGACTCATTTGATGATTTTACCACGATAAAAAAAATACGAATTTTACAAACTGTAATAATATCTATAAAACACAGTAACAGATAAAAATCTCTAATTTAACAAAAAACCAACGATTTCAGTGTAATTTCAGCTACTAAATAGATTCGCAGGAAAGCGAAACACGAAGAAAAAATATAATTACCTTAATTGGAAAAAACGTCTAAAAAGGCATTATAATTCATCTCTTAATGCGTCCACCATTTTCGTTAATGTTCCAAGAAATAAAATAAAAATGTTGCAATTAAAAATATATTTCGCGTAACGACTTTGTGGATAGAAAATGGAGGACTTTTTCTCTGTTTATTTGAAAATGGGAGTTGATTAGTTAATTACCAATGGGTATGTGAAATGTTTTGCAAACTAATAAGTTTAACATGTTAAAAAGAGGGCTGAATGATGGAAGTTATGAAATTAATATCCATTGGTGTAAAGGCTTAGGCCCACTTGCACGAACCCGAGTTATCTTTTAAACTTAGAGTTAGTTAGTTGCTAACACGAGCTTAAATTGACGATATTGTATGACAAACTGTCAATTTAACCTTGTGTTAGCAACTAACTCTTAGTTAAAAGATAACTCGGGTTCGTGCAAGCGGGCCTTAGTCTACCAGTGCCTAATTCGCAAAATGTCAACCGAGACGTTAAAGGACTAGTTGTGACTCAAATTAACAATGGATAATTATTGGGAGTATAAATTCTTGGTAATATAATAAAAATTTTTTCGAATGTATGAAACAACTTAGTTAATTAGACATAAGTTGCCGAAAATACTTAAGTCATTAACTTATGCTGCCGAAACCTTTCGTAAATCAAGTCTCAGTGTAGTTTATTAAAATATTTATCATGTAATTATTATTTTTTCAGGTAAGTGTCAAGTGCAGTACTATCACCTAATCACGTCAACAAATACTTATGTAAGTATTTTCACAACCAATCAACACAATCATAACATTTATGATTTATCACTAAGATTTGTATAAACTACTCTACATTTTATTAAGATGCGTTCTGCGAATAATTTTTTAATTAAATTATCCTGCCATTGGGAAATATTCTACTCACAAAGTCACGAAAACGCGACTGCTCAGTGACACCTAATAAAAATGTACTTAGTCTACAGACGTACGACGAGAAGTCTCACGGGGACTTTTTTTTGTAGTGGTAAAATCATCAAATCAGTCTTCCCACCCAGGGCAGGGCGGGAGGGAGTGTCAGACTTGTACCGACTAAAATCCTCGGTGTCCTTAAATACCCCTTTACGTTCCAGAGTCACGGTAATTTGATAAGTCCCGCGACCAGTCTCATCAAGGCTTCAAATAAAAGTAAAAGATAAGTAAAACAAGTTCTCATATTCACGCTTCTCGCCGGGTGTCCTCGAGGTTTCTCGCCATGAGTCTATAGGCTACTTAAGGAAGCCTATTTTATGTAGAAACTTGCATTCAAAGAGACTTTCGAACGGTTTACCATAAATTAGTTTTGGTGAAGCATTTAAACATTTTTGTACTTGTCCATCCATAAAATTGTCTCAAGTAAGTCACTTAGTTTGACGTAAAACTAAAACCCCTTTACCCAGTGTTCCCCAAAGCACGACCATTTCCCCCCACACCTTTCTCACCTCATCATAAACAAAAAAAAAAAAAAAAACACCACAGCTAATAATTAAAAAAAAAAACAGTAGCAAAAACAAACTTTAACACGCCAGCACAAAACGCAGAGATACCCCACTTCGTGTGTTTAAGCCGAGCCAGCTTAACTATTGTTCTCCGCCGACGTCGCTTGCGCATTATGGTGGCGCATTTGAATTGTCTGAATAGATTAAAAAGTTTTCAACATGTGTGAGCTCTTTTGCTGTAGGTATTGATTTGTGTTTACGTCTGTTTGTTTGTTCAATTGTGGTTGTTTTTTTGTTTGGATCTTATCGTTGTTTTGTTAAGGTCGTGGGTTTTTGCTGTGGTGGATGAAAAGGTTATTCGTTATGATTGTGGTACTTGGTTTTTGGGAGTTACAATTATCAACTACCTAGCCATTTTCCGAACAATGTTGAAGTCGGCCTCCAGTCGAACTGTATGCAGCTGAATATCAGTACTTTTACATGGAGCAACTGCTTATCTGAACACCACAAGCTAGTAACTGGGTGATCCGAAACCTGTGGTAATACTGGTTGTCAGACTTTCAGGCTTCTGAATAAACGTAACTTATTTTACATATTTAGAAGTTGTGCTGTAAGAGTAGTCATTTAATTGATGTTTTAAAACGTTTTGTGCTGTTAAATTTTAGTTTTTCCATTTTTCAGCGGTTAGAATTACTTCAAATAAATGCATTATAGCTTTGGCTTATTAGTTAACTTGAGTAGAAATATTTCGAACACACATATGAGATGGCAGAACATCACCTTTGCCTTGCATATTACATACCTTAACAAATAAAAACTATCCTTGACCAAAAAAATAAATAACATAATTATGCATAATATATAAAGTAAATTATATTTGTATTGTATATAATATATTACAATTAGGTATATATAATTATATATTTATATATTTAGGTTCAAATATACAATTAAAAGATAACATTTTCAAAAAAAAAAATTTTTTTTTTTCGTGTTTATTAGATATTTCCATTTGTTAACATCAGTCTCATTTATAACTACTCTTCGAAAATGTTACTAACTTTTTAACCGACCTTAAAACATACGCCTACAAAAAAAAAAAACAAATCGGAAAACAAAATCCACCTGTCACATCCTTTCACCATCCATCTACTGACCATCCAAGCGTCCCGCAGCCGTCCCGTACCAGTCCCGCCCCGGACTCGTCCCGCCCCGGGATCGCGCGCGTCCCGCCGAGGAAATTAACACGAAACGCGTTCCGCATATGAATTGCGTCTGCCGCCCGTGTGTGAACGCAAAAACTTGGATGATTGGGATCTCGACATATGTTTTGAGGATGGCAATGTAGTTATACAACGTGTGTTTATTATATTTAAAAGTGCCACAACTACGACCCAGGCAAGAGGGGCTGTCTATAGGTACTGAAAGTACCGAATTTCACGGTAAACCCCGGTTATCGCCAGCACCGAAAATCCAGTCCCAGTTCTTAAGAAAGAACCGGTACTGTTAGCACTACTATTTATACCTACTGGTTGTTTTGAATATAAACGTCGTAAGCGTATACTCAACAAATATCTATCTTTATAACCGACTTCCAAAAGGAGGAGGTTCTCAATTTGGATGTTTTTTGTAAGAAAGGATCGTTTTGCGGCATAAGTAGAGACCGCTCAAGACTTTAGGAAAATTCTCTATCATTTTCGATTTTTTATCAATTGAGTTGGGTGGGATAAATCGTGAAGTCAATACGAAGCCTTCGAGCTTTCTTTTTCGAAACTTACTCAGTACTATTTGGTATTCTATGCTCAAGCAAGATGGTGAAGGATTGAAGCATTGATGCAAACTCGACATCTAGTGTGTCTTTAGTGTGTTTTTACCGTTTCCACGAGCCCTAGGGTAGAAAAAAAAAGCAGTAAAGGATTTTAATCGCCTCCACTCAACTTATTTTTTATTTGGATATTCATACTTAATAAAAAGAAACGGCAACTATTTAGGAGCTATCTTAGTTACTCCAAAAATTGAGTATTTTTTAAATTATTACTTAGGTTGTATGCTCCTTACTTTCGACATCACCTTTTTTTTTTTTTTTTTTTTTTAGCGTGGTAAAATCATCAAATGAGTCCTCCAACCCCGGGCAGGGCGGGAGGGACTGTCAGACTTCTACTGACTAAAATCCACGGTGTCCTTCATAGCCTGTTACGTTCCGGGGTTACGGTAAGGGAATAATCCCGCGACCCCGGCAGGCTTTGGCCCTCTGAGAGGGGGGCCCCGTCATTATGCTGACGCTCTTTGAGGCGCGCGTGGGACACAACGCGCCGTCGACCCGGGCATGGTCCTTGGTCGGGCAGCGAGTTGCCCTTTACTCGCTGCCCGCATGCCCGCGCCTACGGTGGCCGGAGATCATCTTGCGACGTCCGTCGCCGTGGGCGCCTACCACTGCGGCTGGGGCGGAGGGAGGACGCTGTCCTCTCTCGCTCGCGGCCTGCCTCCTCCTTTACGAGCATTACTGCCTCGCAGAAGGAGCTGACCGCTTCCCACTCCGTCTCGCCCCGCAGCATGGCCGCAACCAATGCCGGGCGCGAGAACTTTCGACATCACCTACCAGTTTTTTTTAATGTTTGGACAGTAAACACCCTCAATCATTGCCACACATTTGAAATAATTTTTAAATCTACAACGTAACAATTACGTCTACATCCCAAATATCCATCATAATCTAATAACAAGCAAATAATAAGGGTCATATACGTAACAACACCTACAATATAAAACATTTAAACCACAACAACACACTTCAACAAACCAACAACAATATCAGAACCAGACAAACTGATAAAGACATACACTTTCTTCGAGACAACGAAAACAAAATGGTATAAATTTTTGCCCTACACTGTATTCAAAGCGCAGTGCTAGTACAAACAACAGCACGGTATCCGAGTCGCCGCGATAACGTTGCGATAACGCTGCGATAACGCCGCGATCACGTTACGCTATCGTCCGAGTCACATTGTTCGATATCGGCGACGTGCACTTTCGCTAGATATGCAGGGGTGGCGAGATGAAATGCAGTTATTAAGATGTACTTTGCTTTTGCGATTCTATGAAGAAGAAGGGCCAACTTCTTAACAAGGTGGCAATATTTTGACAGAGCTTAACAAAGTGTTTATAAATAAATATTCCACAATTATCACACAACGCCATCTAGTCCCAAGCTAAGTAGAGCTTGTGTTATGGGTACTGGACAACTGATAAACATACTTAATAGTCCGGTCAATTTAGACAAAAAAATGTGAGTGAAATTACATAAAGTCCCAGCAAGCTGATTTTTTGTGAAGTTGTTCAAAACATAATTATAAACAATGTCTAGAAGTTCCCCATCATTCCCCTGTAAGGAAAAAAAAATGAGTTTTTCGCGATTTTCAGCAAAACGGTAAGTTTTATCAAGTACCTCAGACAAAAATTGTAGATCATAAAATTATCTATAAAAATGTGTTAATACTTTTTTTCTTACGAGCCACCGTTTCAGAGATATAACGATTCAAAAAGTTATAAAAGTTGTTATCGTCATATGCATCTAATGAGGTAGTGTACTTAGCGCGTTTTTGAAGTGAAAACTTCTTTAGCGGCGTTGTACACTTTTTCTGTAATGGGTAAAAAATTTAAAACTCGCGTCAGGGTCACGTGACCCTGATCGAAAATGAGTAAGACGTCATTCAAATTAAAAATAAAACATAGTAACAAAAAAGTTTTCACTTCTACCGGCACTCCTGGAGTGCAACCTTTTTTTTAACGTGGTTTCCCCAGTAGGCCTACTCCACGGGTCAGTTGTGATCCTGTTTATTGTAAAACTATTGCAATATAACGGAAATTTTCAAAGATTGGGAAAGATAAAAGCGATGTAAATGAAAAAAAAGTGTTGAAGTTTATTCGTAAGTTTCAAATTCTTGTTCTTCTTGATCTTCTTCTCCTGCTTTTTCTTCATCTTCATTTTGGATGCAAGTAAATTGAACACAGGGACAGGCACGCTTTTATCTAGGTACATGTATGATAAAACTTACCGTTTTGCTGAAAATCGCGAAAAACTCATTTTTTTTACCTTTGACCTTGAATATCTTTTTTTCCTTACAGGGGAATGATGGGGAACTTTTAGACATTGTTTATAATTATGTTTTGAACAACTTCACAGAAATTCAGCTTGCTGGGACTTTATGTAACCTCGAATGTCTAAATTGACCGGACTATAAATATTTCTAAATTCATAAATTACAACCAGATACAGAACAAAAATGATCATGCTCATCACACAAACATTTGTCCTGGGTGGGAACCAAACCCACGACCCCCGGCATAGTAGTCAGGGACCCTATAATAACCACTAGATCATCAAGCCCAAAGAGTACCAAGAGTAACCAATAAGTAAAGGAACTTCAATAACATATACACTTTTTGAAATTAATGATTTAATAAATCCTCATTTTAAAGAGAATCATCATGATATTTATTGAAAAGTTGACCTCTGGGTGATTTTTCTACGTTTATTCTATCAAATTACTAAGAAGTTCTGCTCGCACCGTCTGATTTCATGTTCTTCTGTAAACGTGCCTCTATTTGCTTCTGCCAATTCATGTTCCTGTGCCAGCTTTATCTGTGGGTCCATTTCGCTGCCAGAAGATCAACACTTCTGTTTCCAGTCTTTAAAATAAAATGGCACCTGAGCTAAGAGCAACCAACAAAATGTACTAAGCATGCATAAATTCATAGTGGTATTTATTGGTACGAAGTTCCATAACGCGCTTTATGAAAGGGGGCTAGACGGAAAAAATTCTTACGAAAAGTTGGCACGACACTTTTTTGCCTCGCCCCGCACCTCGCGCCTGCACCCTGCGCCCCGTACCCCTCATTCAACCCCCGATCCTCGTGACTCTTGTCGTATTGCGGCGTGCACATGTTTCTCTGTCTCTCTCTCTCTCTCTAATAGAAAGCATGCCAGATATTTTCGTTTCGTCTTTCTATTTCGCATTGAACAGTGTGGTGTTGCGACGATTATTTTTGTTAATTTCGTTCCATAACGGTGTGCCTTGACACCTCTCAAGTTTTTTATATTAGACAACGTTACTTCGGGCACCTGCGTAAAATGTTGATAGGTGCCGGATGTCGAAAAGCTCAGGTGCCATTTCAGCGGGCACCCAATGTGTAATACCTCCACATAGCTTACCTTTGCCGGATTATGAACTGGCTATCATCCTTAATTGACATCGTCATGGAAAAAAACCACCCCTATACAAAAAGGTCAGATACACAGCCCTAGACCGCGATGCAAGTTACAGCGCGATAGTGCATTGTCCCCGATAATGTTGTTATTGCTTGATAAAGAGAAAGTGACTATCGACCTAGCCTTATTTGTAAATACACTCACTTAATTAGCTATTTGAGGTGACATGGCCTTATCGAGATTCTGGTGCAGAGTTGATGTTTTGAGATCAGTTTTTTAGTTTTTCTTGGTTACTCACACCTAGCCTATATTATCCTGTAGCTGGGTAATGACATCCAAATTTACGATTCAGCACCAGATAAATCATAACCTGCTAAAAAGACTTTTGCGACCAAAAAACAATCAGATTTTCCATTTGAAACAGACTATTTTTTTTGTTTCATTAAATGACTTAGTGACTCTTACTGTCTTAAGCCCACACTGTTCCTTTGATTGCCTTTTCGTTGCAAATCCGAGGTAACTCTTTTAGACAATCCACAACCACAAGGGTCGCCGGAAGATGCTGGATGCAGGTCGCTTCCAACCGGTATCTGTGGAGATCCAAAGGGAAGGCCTATGTTCAGTAGTGGACGTCTTATGGCTGAGATGATGATGATGATGATGACACCACAAGGAACTTTCATGTTCTGCTTACCAACTAACATTAACCCATCGCATCGCCCCACAACCACCACAGTGCATTAATACGCTGGGTACACGATGACCGCGTCTCTGTCTGCCCACACTACTCTTTTAAGATCTGCCAAACAGATTTATTAAAATAAAATTTTGCAATTAAAAAAAAACCTATAAAAGCACTAAACAATATTGTGGTGCATATAAACTTGACACACGACACACCCCGACTTCCGTTAAGGGCGCATAACCAGAAAGTTGGCAACGTCGCAAATAGCTGTCAAATATTTACAAGTTTTAATTAATTTGGCAATGTTACTGTATGGAAATAAGAAATATGGCTCTGTTGTGCACTAGATAAATTGATATACGAATGCAATTCAAACACTGAATTTGGTGTTATAACCGTTTCAGGTGTATAAAAGGCATTTGGAAAGTTTTCAAAGGCTTATTCGGTGTTACGATATTAATTATTGCATTCCCTAATATTTTTTTTAGTGCACTACAGAGCCTTATAAATCTTATTTTCATACAGAAAATGTGTAAAATTAATCAAAACTTGGTAATATTTGACAACTTTTAGCGACCTTGCCAACTTTCAGAATAAGCGCTCTTAATCCCGAGTTATTTCACACCGCGCGGTTTGATCGATTCGATAATACTACTACGAAATTTATACATAGCGAATAGCATACATTCTAAGAACATAATGTACATTACCTAGCATTGATAACGTGTTTTGACTTGTTTATTTTTATCAAACGGTTGAGAAATGTCTGCAGTTCGTATTACTGATACGAGAAAAGAATTACTGTTTGCGTGTGGTCCCGTTTGATCGTACAATCACGGGTATTTATAGAAACTGTGGCAAGTGATAGCCCTGGCCTGGTTTTAGGGTTTTCTGGGACAGTTCATGGATAAGAAATACTGTTTACCTACTTATTTTTTGTCAAGTGGAAGAAATTTACACTCTACATATAGCAACAGCTTCTTAATTGATCGGTATATGTAAAAGTAAGTCCATCAGTTTACTTACTTCAATACTGCAACTAGTCGCATACCTACTAAAACATAGGTTCCTGTGCAAAATACTTTTTTTTTTATTAGCCTGTAATGTCCCACTGCTGAGCAAAGGCCTCCCCCAATTCCTTCCAGGAATTCTTTTCATGGGCCGCTTTGAACCAGCGTCTAGTTTCATGGTGAGTGTCTAGTTCGTCTTGCCATCTTTTTCTGGGCCGGCCTCGGCGGCGCCGTCCATCTGCAGCCAGGAGATCTTCGAAAACCTTTATAAATTACAGTACAGGTATTGAAGAATCTATCTGATGTTATTTTGCAGTACCTAAGGTAATCCACTGCTACATAGTTTGTTGCGAGTTCGATACCCGCACGGAAAATATTTGTACGATCTACAAGTAGTTGTTTCAGGTCTGTGTGTTCGTCTACGTGAGTTTAATACCGGTTACCTAAAGATGACGACCCTTTGTTACACACACAGGCGATGCGCGCCCTGTAACTATTGCCGACGGCACGTGTGAAGTGGCAAGATAGGGATAATTTTTATTTTGGTAAGACGGTTATTTTTTTATTACTGGTTATTATTCACTTTTTAATAATAAAGGTAATCTTTAAAATTACCTGTACAAGTGCACTAAAAAACCGGTTGTTACCGAAAAAATATCTCCGTATTTTGATGAAACTACTAAGGTTTCGGTCCCTGGACTGAGAAAATCCACTGCTACTTATTGTGTCGCGAATTCGATCCCGCACGGAAACAATAAATGCTCACAAAATAAAAAGTACTGAACCAAATTGGATGAAATTTTTATGGGACCACACTGCAAGTATGCATCGAACAAAAAAAGAATGTAATCGGACTAGACCTCGGAGTAATCGATGTACATACATAAAAAAAAAAAAACATACCGACCGAATTGAGAACCTCCTCCTTTTTTTGAAGTCGGTTAAAAATACGTAGCACATGATTAAAAGCCCCTGGAAAGAATAATTTCAGTCTGTTAATATTTTGTAATCGCACCCCCAATACAGGAGAAATTAATAGTGCAGAGCAAAGTATCTTAAAAAAAAAAAGGTTGCACTCCAGGAGTGCCGGTAGAAGTGAAAACTTTTTTGTTACTATGCTTTATTTTTAATTTGAATGACGTCTTACTCATTTTCGATCAGGGTCACGTGACCCTGACGCGAGTTTTAAATTTTTTACCCATTACAGAAAAAGTGTACAACGCCGCTAAAGAAGTTTTCACTTCAAAAACTACATACCAATAAAGTTACATATATTAGCATTTTTGAAAAACATTTTAATCTCCCTTTCTCACAGGCGCTCATTTACCAACGCATTATTAAAATATCCTCTCATTAAAATAGGTTCCACGCATGATTGCTGGTTATGAATTGTTCGTCCAGGACTTTGATTTTCCCTGGCCCTCATCGCTATTATAAAGTACCTAGCACATGATTAAAATAGTTGGACAGAATATTTTCAGTCCGTTTGTCATCTTTAACTTTTTGGTCAAAATCTCCACCAGAAAAGCGCCGAGCAATGAAGCTCGAATTGTCCCGGAGAATGAATTTACCTGTCTTGGATCCTGCAACGAAATTAATCAGAAAAGAATAGTGGAGGAGTAGGAAAAAAATTGTTTCCACTTCCCTCCATGCAAGCAGGAGACAGAACAAAATAAGGCCAATAGGCACAAAGGGACACTTCAACAGGGAGAAGCCCAGGTGCCTGCCTAGCGCCACGCATAAAAATTACTACTAACATTAATGGGTCTTAAATTGTGAGTTAGATCTCAACTCATGGACATACCACCTCAAAAAACACAACATAATTACCTGTTCCCCATTCAGTAGACATTGGCCGTGGGGTCGTTAGGGGTTGAATAAAAATCGCAATAATCTGGCGATCAGTTAAGGCCGGTGTAATGGCGAATAAATCAGCTGGTATCAACGTTACGCCGCCTCTGTCAATAGCTTTGAGGTGGCCGGCCGTATTGGATTAGGGAGGACCTGACTATTAATTTGTTCACAATTTTCCTAGGAGTTCGGACAGGTTTGACAACTTGACTTTTTTCTTTATCTAATTAGCAATTAATAGTATCTGACAAATCAATTGATTATGCCCAACACTGCCCAGTACTGATCTTTTATACTCCAAAGCAATCAATAGAGCGAGAAGCAACTTGTAAAACTGAGACAGTGACCGATTTTTCATTATCGCAGTTTAGGCGATATTTGGTTTGGACGGTGGTGGGTGCTATGCCTTATTTGTAGTTGACAAGTAATTTTGAAGTATTCAAAATGACAACAGCAGTTTTCATTTAATTTATTTTATTCCTGTGTCTTCGAAATTGTTATATCTTAGACGAAACTTGTATAAAAGTGAATTCTGAACATCCAGTTTTACGATTAGAAGTGTTTTCAGTTACATACTCTCAAATTGTTTGCAGATCATGCATTTATCATTATCATGTGAAATTGTATTTAGATGCATAAATATTCGAGGGAGGGGGATGGAACGAGAACCATCCGACAACAATAGTGATATCACGATAGGATTGATATAATATCACTGTGACTATATTATATTGATAGGAACAATTCGTAATGTATAGAATCATACGTATTCTAACATTTCCCTTGTTTGCTCTGTGTCAGGACTCAGTTTGATGATTTATCACTTCTTGATTTATTAATGAAAATAATTTGTTATTGAAAAAAAAAGTTTAGCATGACAAGTATGTCCGTATATCATTGAACACACTTTTGCAACAAAAATAAGTCCGACGCGACGGGCCATCCATACCCGTCTTATCCACTCTATGCTACCGTCCGTATGAAGTCCATTATCGAGTGCTGGAGATCGGCGGATAACGCTCATAATTTGCAAATAGATACGATAGTGAATGTGTGCTCGCGATGTGCCCAAACGCCGCCTTTGTTATTAAATGCCGGTTCGATTCCCGGCTGGCTACAATTTCAAGCATACACTTTTAGACTCGTGATCATTTTCGTGTTCGTGTTTTTGGGTGATAAGGTTTTAAGGATTATGTTTTAGAAGATAAAAGGATAAAACTAGTAAAATTGGAATTTCTGACGAGTCTGTGATACCAATGTGTTTGACCAGATGAATGACAATGGACATGGCGTAATGCTTGCAGCAGGTGGCATTATGACCAGGGTAGCAAGACTGTCTAATGAGATAACCGTGGCTCTGGAACGTAAAGGGCTATTAAAGAAACTCCGTGGATTTTAGTCAATACCACCCTGGGTGGGAGGACTCGTCTCTCATTAGTCTTTCTTAAGACTGTCTTAAAAGGGTACCGAAGCCCTGGAACGCAAAACGCAACTGAAGTTACAGTTTGATTTTTAGTCAATCAAGTCTGATAGTCCCTTCCACTCCATCTAGGACGAGAAAACTCATTTGATTATTTTATTAGGACTTTAAAGTAAGCATAATTTATTACCACAGATCATCACCATTCAGAAAGTTAATAAAATTTAATTAATTAATAACACTTATAAACCATATCTTATTCTTTAGAATATCGACATTACATTGTAGTGTTGGGAGTATCGACTATCGATATTTAAGTCGATATCGATAAAATTAAAATTTGCATTCGGAGATGATCGTTTTATGCTCTCGACACAAAGACTAAGAATCTATCAAAACCGGTTCATGAACAAAGAGTAATCCGCGAATAAACATTAAAAAAAACATTATAAAGTACTTTTGATATCATCAAACATTATCGAATTGGATTCGCGGTGCCACAATGTAATAGCGACCGTGATAAAAGCGTCGTGTACATTTTATTTAACTTACGGCTGCTATAAAACAATTTGAACACCTTATTTCGTATAGACCAATGGGGTTGGCAATGTAGATGGCGCCATCATAGAGTAGTCCTAATCCGACCAATGACGTAGATTTTGAAGTAAAGATGAAACTTATCAATGACATGCATTCGGATTCAAATAATATACTATAGCGCCATTAAGTCGCCATCCCATTTCAGAATCGATTTTCATAAAATAAGATTACCACTAATCTAGATGTTAGTGTTTTTTTTTTTTGTTAACCTCAATGACATGATTCTTAGCATCCAACTACGTATAGCTGGAATAACTTCTTGTCCTCGCAACAAAAATAAGTCCGACGCGACGGGCCATCCTACCCGTCTTATCCACTCTAGAAGTTCGTATGAAGTCAATTAAGAGATCGACGGATAACGCTCATAATTTGCAATAAATATAAGGGCGGAGGTGTCGCCGCCTTTGTTGCCGGTTCGATTCCCGGCTGTGGCGGATTTCAAGCCATAACTTTTAGATCGCTGATCATTTTCGTGTTCGTGTTTTTGGATGATAAGGTTTTTAGGATTATGTTTTAGAAGATAATAAAACTAGTAAAATTGGACTTTCTGACGAGTCTGTGATACCAATGTGTATGACTAGATGTATGACAATGGACATGGCGTTTTGCTCGCAGCAGGAGACTCTGGAACGTAAAGGGCTGTTAAAGAAACTCCGCGGATTTTTGTCAATACCACCCAGGGTGTAGTCGTAAAAAACGATAAAAGTTGCGTTCTGTATGTCACTACTCTTTCTTAAGACTGTCTTAAAAGGGCACCGAGGCCCTGGAACGCAAAGGGCAACTGAAGTTACAGTTTGGTTTTTAGTCAGTCAAGTCTGATAGTCCCTTCCACTCCACCTAGGCACAGAATATATAATTGACCTAGGACGAGGAAACTCATTTGATTATTTTATTAAGACTTTAAAGTAAGTATATAACCGCAGATCACCATTTAGAGAATCATTAATAATAAATTAATTAACAAATAACACTTACCAATATCTTATTTTTGAGAATATCGACATTACATTGTAGTGTTGGGAGTTTCGACTATCGATATATTATTTAAGTTGATTCGATAAAATTAAAATTTTCATTCTGAGATGAACGTTTAGTGCTCTCGACACAAAGACTAAGTTTATTAAAAAAAGAGTAAGGACACTTCTTTAAAGTACTAATTTTTATCATCAAACATTATCCCACAACAATGTATTTACTGGGATAAAAAGTAGCCTACATTTTATTTCACTTACTTATGTTCTATTTCTATACTATGTTATTCGTATAATCTTTTGCCATGATTTTGTAAAACAAACTTATCAATGCAACATGCATTCGGATTTATAAAATTATAGTAATATCAAAACTTTCATAAAAAGAACCACAATCTACTTATTTAAAAGTAAATTATCATAAAGAAGTCCGTAACTAATTTGACTAATTTATAAGAAGCTAAAAACAATTAAGAATGCTGTTAACTAATAATTATAAATTAAATCCTTATTTATTTGACTGTTAACGTTGACTACATTAACGAAAAGTAAAACCATAGATTATATTAACTTAATAGAAATTACTTATTGATAAATCTAATGATGATGTTTTTCTGTTCCAAACTTTTCCCCAATCATACAAAAACGGCTATTGCAAGGAAAGTTGATAAAAAGGGAGGTCAAATTATGCTGGATATTTAAAGCTTTTAAGCTATAAATATCCAGTTAATGCTGACCATTCCTTGTACGGGATAATCATACAAAGCGATGTCAAGATAGTCTGGAAATGTATAGCTTGAAATAGGCGTTTCACATTTTTTTTTGTCTCTATCAATCATTATTGAAGATGATATTTGTATATATATTGGCCTGTTGGTCTAGTAGTAAGTGACTCTGACTGCAATGCCGGAGGTCGTGGGTTCGATTCCCACCCAGGACAAATGTTTGTGTGATAAGCACGATCATCTGTTCTGAACTGTTTTTGGGTGTAATTTATCTACATATAACTATGTGTATTTAGAAATACATTAGCATGTTTATCAGTTGTCTAGTAGCCATAACACAAGCTCTGCCTAGCTTCGGACTAGATGGCGTTGTGTGGTAGTTGTGGAATATTATTATTATAAAATTACTGTTAACAGCCCTTTTTGTAACAGGCGTGAAGCTAAGTAAAGAATACCAAACAATATCTTTATCTAACTCGAGATTCTTCTACTAAAACTGAAATCTTGATAAGAAAAGTAAATATTTACAATCATATCAGCCATCTGTTAAGACAGTAAATACTGATAACACGTGATAAGATAAAGATAAGATAACTATGTCTATTTCTAACTTCTCGGTGATAAAATACAGACTCAGATTTTATCTTCCATTGTCTTTAGTGTACTTGAAAGTTATTTATTAATTTGAATAAGGATTTTGTTTCAAGGAATTGGAAATAAAACATTACAAAGCGATTTAAAATTGATTGTGACTTAGTTAAATAATTGTCTTATAAAAAATAATAATAGAAAAACCTGTCCTTATCAAATAAACCATCCGTAGCGTTTCTGGCACAAAAGACCCCAGGATACTAGCAGCGTTACCACGCTGAATGGCAATAGCTAGTCTTTGCACCAGGAACGAACCAGAGCGATGGTCCAAACCACTGGTCTAAAATCGTTGGCCAATTTTCTTAATAAAAACTCCTAGGTACCACTCTTCCACACACAAGCACCACACGTCTCAAACACCAAATTCACTTCTCAAGAAACATGCTAGCTAGTTTTAAAAATATATTCAAAGTAGTGTCCTTTCTGTAGTTACCCATTGGCTCTATATAAAGCATCTATTACAATAAAATTTGTCGTCACACATCGTTACCAAGATGGCGGCTACAAGACAGTTTGCATTAAACACCTGTACATTCAGATAAGTACATCATAACCGGTTCGAACCGCTATTTCCCGGATCACTCCAGTTTTATAGATGTTTCTAGATTGTGGGATGAGGTGAGATAAGGATTGTAGTGTAAATGTGGTGTTGGTTGTAAGTGGTGTCACAAACATGGAGGATTAAGTATTTTTCAATCATTGTATGTGTAGTGTATACCGCTAAAGGTGAGTGGGATGATATAGATTTATGAAATATGACTTAACATAAGCATATCGCATTAAATTAAATACCTAGATCGGAATTACACCTGAACTAAAAATTGGTGGAAATCACAGTCTATAATTATCTGAGACGATTTTGGTACTGGAATAGAGAGGGGAAGCGAACAGCTAAGTACTTACAATATTAAATATCGAAAGGCAAGACATTGAATGAGAAAAAAAGGAAAATTCCGCAATACGTGATGAGTAACCGTAGTCTACTGAATCAGTTCACGTATCTTTAACCCTCCAGACTATTACTAACCACAGAACATTAAAAATGCGAGAGCAAGTTCTTTTGAAAGCCAAAATCAATTATATGATTATTCTGAAATTTTCAAATACGCTGTCAAAATTACCCCTCATCCCGAAAAACTGTTCCCGAGAAAAAGACTTACTTACTATTCCCCAATGGGCACCCGCTGAAATGGCACCTCAGCTTATGGCACCTTAACTATTCCACAGACGGCAATTTTATATTAAAAAAAGTCGCAGGTGGCAGGTGCCCAATTTGAACCCTAAATAACGTTCGTATGATAATAATATATGGTACCAAATTCACAAATCGAATTTATTGTCAAACTAAATTCAGACAAGCGAAACTGAGGCCAAGAGCTAGTTCTGCATAAACAAAGGTCAAGCTACTCCCGACACGCTAAAAGCCCTCTATCCCCCGATAAAACGCAATCAAAATCTCAACAGCATTACAGTAGCAAGTCGCCACAGACAGACATTGATATTATTGAGTCACAAATATAGATAATGAGTCAATATATTGAATTGCGTCTGCCAGTCGGCCGATAAATTATGCTCGATAACTATTTTAAGTAATATATGACGCAATGTGGCAGCTTAGTAATTGAAATAACACTATTGTTTCAATATATTATTTAATCTTTATTTGTGTTTGGTTAATTAGTGTTGAGATGTAATAATGTACCTAAGCATGCGTCTCTTGCCTGTCAGGGTCGCAGAACTGTCTTATCGGATAAACGTAACCCTGCAACGTATAGGGCTGTTGAAGAATCACCGTGGGTTTAGTCAGTACAAGTGTGACAGTCCCTCCTGCTCTACCTGGGTGGGAGGACTCATTCGATGATTTCGCCACAGTATTCTTCCGGCAGTCGGTGACTTTATTTTACTCTTTTTAGTTCTTATGTTCAGTCCAAATTCTTATCAAATAGTTACCTTATTTTCTTACACGTGCAGTACAATTTGTAATACATAATACCTACCGGTAATAACATCGCGATGTTAGACGATGCATCGTCTAAGTACACATACACAACAAGCGAAAAATTTTCATAGAATGAAAATTACTGAACCGAACCTTTACCAAATAATAGGTATGACTTATGAGGTATACTAATAAACTGCATAGGAAAAACAAAAGAATTGACAAAATCTGTTCATCCAGTCAAACGTTTGAAGTAACAAACATAAAAAAACGTTGAATTGAGAAATGTCTCATCTTTTTAAAGGCGTTACAAAAATTGGTTTATATTGACATCTCTTGCTCTATAGACATCCTGATCGCGTTTAATTACATCCTTTAAAACTTTTCTGAAAGTGCACCTCACACATGAACTTGTAGGTACAACATACTCCCGTTCAAGTGACTACATAGTTGAGTTAAGTATAGCAGTGAATCAACAAGTTTAAACGCGTTTAGGCAGGCGTGCCGTATCGGTGTGCCATCAGACGTTACATTACTTAGTTGCACTACTGTGTTATCGGATACTGTTATGGGGCTGATAAGCACCTGCTTATCAGTGTTTTAGACGATCTGTTAGTTATTACTTACAGGTGTGCTGTTTCTTGTACTAAGGTTATAATTAATTTCAGAGGTACTCCACATTCGGCATCCGCTGTAATGACACCGAAGCTAATGAATGGCACTTTAACTGTTCCACATAAGGGTAGGTAGGTACTGGCAAAATTTTCGCATGTGCCTAATGTGGAATACATCTAATTTCAATGTCTTCGAGTACTTGCTCAGTAATTCTCAGCCATATCCATTTCAATATGAATCATAATTAAAATTTATCTAGTCGAATGCATATTTAGCAAAAATTATACCTACTTGTGGAAAAACAGACTTCTTCATCGTCCGAAATCAATATTCTCTATACTCGTTGCCACTGTAACCATTGAATTGACAAGTTGTGAAACAGTTCTGCGAAGATGTAAAGAGACAAGAAGTATAATAATATTATTATTATTATATTCTATCCTATGCAATCATAAGAAATCAATGTAAAAGCATGTTTTCTAACACTTACTCAATTCCAATGCTCATGAGTGTATCATATCCTTGAAGTGATGAAAATAACAAAACATTTACAGGTCAGTATAAGCTGATGGACATTTTAGTATTATTTAAATTCAATAAGCAAAAGTAATTGCTTTTATGGTAAAACTCAAAAACACTACCTATTTTATATTATTTTTTGGATTAAATACGAGTAAAGTGACGTCAGTGTTTTGCCAAAACAACCTGTTCTTTATCTGAGTATTAATGTACAAAATTATATCGTCCATCAGTGAAAAACACTTACAGAACACCTTAATTCCATCAAATCACTTCAAAACCGCCAACTTACAACCAAACCCTCGACTTGTCACTCTTCCAAGTAACTTAAACGACCATAAATAACTTAGATGGACATGAAAAGCTACTTGAGTCGAGCCTACCTGTGCCACATCAATTAAATAGAAACTTAACGCGTTGTGCATAGAGTGCCGACTGTATCGCGACGGGTAATGGCGCGAAAATCGCTGATAACACCCCCCCCCCCACTTTCACCCCCATTCAACCCGCTTCCACCCCCCAGTTTCACCCCGACGCCTCCCGGTATCAGGGGGCTAAAGATCTCCGATCGGTGTAATTGTCTGGTAATAGATAATAGTTCCGACTTTGCGGTTGATTTTTGATTTGCTGGCCTGATGATTAGATGGCTTTTGGGTGTATTTATCGGTTGGTTGGCCCAGTTTTCAGGTATCTATGTTATGGTTACAGTTTTGGATTAGCAGAATCTGATTTGAGCAACTTATTCACGGTTTTAATTAAAAAATTATAATGCATATATATTCTGTTCTGACAATACGGCCATTTCTACTGTGTGTGCAACCAATTTTGGTTCTTCACTTCACTTCTGCTTAGTCAATCTAGATCAAATCAGCATAGCACGTGTGTCATAATCCTAACTAGTCCTAATTAATATTATAAATGAAAAGTAAGTTTGATTTTTTTATTTTTTCTTCAGTACTTTCCATGAGACATCATTTCTCTCTCTTCATCAATTCTCCCCATTTGGAATGAACACCGCAGTTGCATCCTAGACGCCATCCATAAAATAGAATCCTAACTATAACATTATAAATGCGAAAATAAGTTCGTTAGTTACTTTTTCATTCTAAAATGCATGGTCAGGTGTACAGACACGGACACAGGATATCTTTTAATCCCGAAAAATACACATAGATGGCGGTACGTGACCTTCTCATCAATGTTAAATTATAATATTACAAGCTGAGTAAAAGACAAATTGTCTGTCAAATTCTGAATTAACGCTAGAGAGTGAGACAAAATACAGACTTAAACATTTCACCTAAAACAAATCAACTAGATTTTCTCCCAAATAATTATCGTCTACTCCAAATATTAAGGCCACCTTCCTTTATCAACTAAAGCTATACTATTTTTTCCGCTCAGCGTTTCCTTTCGATGGCAGTCGACCCGTCTTCCATTCGCTCAATCATTTCCTTATCTCTCCGGCTATCGGTAGGTAATACATTGTATCACATTTTCATAAGAGATTCATTTACCTTGAGTTTTGCTCACCCTCAGTCGAGTGTGTTTGTTTCCATTAGACTTGATTTCCTAATAATAAAAACGAACGGATTGCCATAATATCTAGTCGCTTTAGGGTTCAACCACATCTGGCAGCCCGGAATCGCCTTTTTACGTCGCCCTTTCTCTTTCTGTCGCTTAAAACTGCCATTTGCTAGACCAAGACAGAAAGCATAATGCGATAGCACGCGGCGGAATGCTCGAGGCGGCCGCGTGCTATCGCATTGTCTCGGTCTAGCAAATGGCAGTTCTAAGCGACAGAAAGTGAAAGGGCGACGGAAAAAGGCGATTCCATGCTGCCAGATGTGGTTCAACCCTTATGATTCATCTGACATTTCACCAGCTTAGGTCGAAGAGACCTCAGCAAGTGTTGCTGTTCTTTGGTCACCTACCTCAAGACACACTTCGGAAAATTGTTTGCTACCATTTGAAAACCAACTTTAACGCTACTCGCGCTCATCGGTCAAATCTAACGGCAACCAACCAACACAATTCCGTCCCATTTCACGAAATTACTTAGACAGATTGCAGGAAAGAGAGTAAAGGAAAGATCTAAAGAGGACAGAAATCTGAAAAAAAAAACAAAAATTCGCGGCCTGTTACTTTCCATAGCTGAAAAAAATACATATAGAGTCCAGAGAACAAATCACCATGCTTAGAAGTGAAATATTCAGACATATTAAGTAGAAATCTACGTTGCTTTCATTTACGAAATGCACAGAAAATCGAGCGGGGAAGATACGGTTTGGTCGCAAGGTTTACGCAGTCCTATAATACGATTGCTAACATTTTGTCAAATTATCAAATTCGCAGATACTGACACCCCATTTTACCCGTTTTTATAAAGGTTAAACACTCTGTATTTTTTCCTTAATAATATGTAAAATTTCAGTATTATTAAAAATATGTAAGCATATTTTTTTTATACAATTTTTATTTTACATTTATAAACTTTCATAATTAATATGACATCATTCAACACAGCTATATCAAAAAAATCTCGTGACGTATCGTACGTCACCACGGACACTCGCTCAGAGGGCGGGCGGGCGAAGGCTGGTGCTCGCGATAGCGCCCTACCTTTGTTCCGACGGGCTATCTCCGCCCGGGGATCATACTAAATTATTTATCCTTTTCCCCATGAGGTGAGAACTGCCGATCATGGTGAAACAAATGTGAAAAATATGATTTTTGTAGCATGGATGTGGATGAGGTATATTTTGTTTTTGAGGATATTTGAAACTCCTAATGAACACAATCTCCCACTAAAGTATTTTCCATGTCACCACGAATGGCCATGCGTGGGCGAGTACCTAATGGGCGACTCGCTGTCTGACCATGGACCATGCCCGAGTCGACAACGCGTTGTGTTCCACGGGCACGTCAAAGATTTTCAACATATATGACGGAACCCCACTATAGAGGGCCAAAGCCTGCCAGCCTGAGTCGCGGGACTAACGGATAACCGTGACCCCGGAACGTAAAGGACTATTGAAGGACACCGTGGGTTTTAGTCAGTACGAGTCTGACAGTCCCTCCCGTCCTGCTCTGGGTGGGAGGACTCATTTGAAAATTTTAACACGCCAAAAAAAAAGAAAAAAAAGCTTGTGGTCGCGGGACTGTCTGTATGTATGTCTGACTGTTTATATGATATGTCTGTAACACTGGAAGGTAAAGGACTCGAGTCTGACAGTCCTTCCCGTCGCAACGCGGGCAGGTGTATTTATTGGATGATTGTACTATACTACTGCCTGTGCTACTGCCAAACAGCCAAAAAAAGCTTAATGCACGACTGTATTAAGGATGAGGTTTCCTTATGAAACTTTGCAATCCTGTAAACAGTAAAAAGAACATAAAGGCAGTTCGCTCGAAGAAACATAAGTAACTTCCTGATAACAGACGTGAACATTTCATCTGAACTCCCAATTCCCTTATGAGATAACGCCTTATCTGCGAATTACGAATACATACATACTCTTTGGTATCTGGAGCTGAATTATAAGGATTTTTTACAAACATTTTACGTATGCTATGTATGGTTGCGGGACTCACGAATTACTTGACCCCGGAACTTAAAGGGCTATTGATGGAAACTATGGATTTGATTTGGATTTGAATCCCTCCCGCTCTGCCCTGAGTGGGAGGATAAAAAAAAATGTATAGAATTAGAAAACGAAGCAAGCTGGTATTGTGGGGTAAAAGGAGATTATTTGGTGAGACAGGCAACTCAGTGATAGAGTCTTAAAAGTCTCTCAAAACGTTACCTATGCATGCTGTAATGCGAAATGATGTGTCACTACGTCTTATCCACTTTAGTGGTGAACTAGTTGCATTTCGAATTACAGCAAGCATAAGATAACATTTTGAGTGACTTTTAAGACTCTATCACTGAGTTGCCTGTCTCACCAAACTTAATCTCCCTTTACCTTTTAAGCTATGGAAGGGACTGTCAGATTCGCACTGATTAAAATCCACCGTGTTACTTCAATTGCCTCACACGTTCCAGAGTCACGGCAGCCTGTGTTCAATCCCGCTACCTCGGCAGGCGTTTGGCCCCCCGTCAGATTACAGACACTTCTTTGATACACACGTGGAATACGACATACCATCGACTCATGGCATGGCCCCTGATCGGACGACAAGCTATTCATAACTAGCGCTCCAGAAATGCTACGGTGACCGCTTTCCATCAGGCTGGACATTAGCTTGTAAGTCAACTTTACAAAAAAAAAAAAGTACAGTTGGTACAACATTTATAACATCCCCAAAACAATGTGACAACTACCAGATAACCATCACTCCAAACCAAATAAAATTCAAACGGCTACCATTAAATCGATTTACATACAAATCAATCACTGAGAAATTCAACGCTGCCCGATTCACGTCAAAACGATTGCCGGAATCGATTCTCGATTCTCGATCACGCGTCAGGTATCAATTACTATCGTTACTCGATCGGAACTCGTTTCTCGCAGCTCGCGGCCGCGCGGGTATTAATGCGATAATGTCACCTGTGATCAATCTATAGGCCCTTCTCACGAGTAATCTCGTATGAAATATTTCTTGTTCCGCGAGGTGGTGCGATAAGAACTGTATCGATGGAGGGTTGGTCAAATTCGAGGTGGTTTGTGGGGGGTTAAAGTTGCCTAGGTCTTGGATTTGTGGACGACATAACGTAGTTGTTACTGGCTCTAAAAATACCAAAGAACCTCTTTACATTTATGTGTTTTTCAGTTACTTTGCGCAAATGAGCAAAAATGTTTAAAATGCTTTAAATTGATATCCTCGGTCGCGGGTCTAACGAATGACCGTGACCCGGAAAATAAAGAGCTGTTGAAGGACACTATGGATTTTAGTCAGTACGAGTCTGACAGTCCCTCCCGCCCTGCCTGGGGTGGGAGGACTCATTTGATGATTTTACCACGTAAAAAAACAGATACCTAGTCCCTACTCTCAACCGATATTCGTGCGTGACTTTAATATTGTGGTTCGTTGTATTCTATAGTTTCTGCAAATACCATGGAAGAATAGCAAAAATTTTACGTACCTACCTACCTATGTAAGTATTTAATAAACCTTATAACTCTCAATATACATATAATGGGAGTTATGCCTCAATATGCCTTCAAAACCATACCAATTCTATAAAACAGAAAAATCCAACAGTTTACGATCACAAAGCGTGCTATCAGCGATGTAGATGTGCCTCGTTAGTTCGAACGAGCCGGTCGGTCTCGCCAAATTGCGCGTGACGATAAACTCGGCTATATCGCACCTTTTACAGAATAAGGACGTTTTTAAACTCACTCGAGTGAATTTTTGAATAGGCTTAGGTGAATGGAAGTTTATGGTACGCTTCTAATAGGCGTTTTAGATGTTTTTCGGGGGTGTATGTCGTGGTAAACGTTGTGATCTTGGCGAAAGCTGCGAAGGTGGGTTGTCATTATATTTTAATACTTTTTAGGCGATTTCATTGCGATTTCAGATGGAAATATCTTTTTTCCTTATGTTTTTATAAGCTTTACAAGGAACACCTAGGCTTTTAACGACCCAATAGCTTTACAATAAATCACTTATTTTTAGTCGATTCCCAAGTATGTTACGATCTGGACCAATCTGGAAAGAGGATAGTTTGTACCAATATTATTAATAGATCCACTGCGTATCTGAATTTCACAACCCAATAATTGGGTATCTCTGTATTTGACACTGTGCTAATAGCTGTATAAGTTTCAAGGAATATCTTCGTAATTTTTGGCACCTTCAACTTGTTAAAAATATTCAAAGTCGGATAAGTTATTTTAAGTAACAATTCAAAATTGATAATTACGTATCTTGTGACAGTTCTTGAAACATTTCCGTAACTTAAACTTAGTTAATACTTACTAAACATGGATTACAATGAAATCAAGATTACAAAGTTATCATGTAATTCTACATAAACTTACAAATCCTTATCTCTGGTCTGCAATAGATTACTAAATACCGCAAGCAATTGCTGTTCGTTGCTGTTGCAATATTTCTATTGTGACGTCATTGCCGCATTTTGAGGTTGACAAACTGTGGGTCTAATTTCCATTGCTAGGACTTATGGTTCATTTCAAATTATAAATCTATTTGCAATTAGCATCATTAAAAAAAATATGACAATGCTTTGTGGCATGATTTTTTAGAAGAAACTTTTACAAAAGCTTTACGACTGTACGAGTACGTTTTAGGGCATTTCAGCGAATGCCTGAACTGGTTTTATTGAAAACTGACACACGTAAGCAGGGTACATAAGTCTAAAAACTTAGTTAAATATTTATGAGATGTCTTTCCAAAACAATATATGTATAATAACTGAAAGCCACTTTGCATTCAAACTTTAAAACTGGCGTAATTTGAAAATTTTTCTAATGTTGTCAAAAAATTGGCTGTTCCTGAACGAATACTTTGGTTCTACATTTTTTCATCCTCTAAACAAAAAAACACACTTAGCATACGTTAAAAGTTTATGATGACGTAATCATTGAGCAGCGAAATGTCCGTGTTTCGGACGATTACGAGATAAAAAGTCAGGCGTTTGCGAACGTGTTTAAAGGTGTCTCGTTAAGAGCTCAATTGAGCGTGACGACTGATAACTGTGTTACTACTTGTTGTGATGTATGCTCAAGTTGTTAAGGAGTTTTCATTTGGGGTAGTCTTGGGACGGTAATTCGAGAGAAAAACTGAGTTAATATGACTCAGTAACTCTTTTTTGACATGATAACATCTTATAATTCAATGGCCGGCTGCACGCACGAGAAAAGATGACGTCATACGGTGTTACCTCGTTCTGTAGCGTTCTATAGCAACGGCGTGTCAATTATTTATTTATAGCAACGTAAGTGCAGTATTTTCGTAGGACGTTGTCACGATCAACTATCGTCAGTAAACCGACTTTACAGACAACCGGTTTTTTTTATTCGTTAATTGTTACGTAGGCCCTCGTCAACGAAAAAATCTCTCAGTTTCCATACTTCGCGGGACTGTCTTATCAGGTAACCGCCGTGGCCCTGGCACGTAAAGTATTGAAGGATCACCGTGGATTTTAGTCAATACAAGTTTGACAGTCCCTTCTCGATGGGACCAGGGCGGGACGGGAGGGACTTTTTATGATTTTATGATAAAAAAAAACCTCCACTGTCACTGCGAAGCTGTCACTTCCAACCAACCAGCCATCTGAAAACCAGCGCTGGGTGTCTTTCGCCCAGCAAATGCTGGGTTGATAACCCTTTTGGTGTGGTCATGGTCAATAGGGTAGTTTCCAGGGTCAAAATAATTACATTCTATTTAGTCCGTATTTTAGATTAAAAAAAAATATTGGACACGTATTTTTTCTTTTTTCGATTAAACAAAAATGAGAAAGATAATAGCCTATTTAAGTTACCTGTGACGTCACACTGCGCGAAAAATGCCACGCATCGTGACGTCACACGTAACTTTAATAGGCTATATCTTTCTCATTTTTGGTCTAATTTACAAATAAAAAAATACGTATCCCTTATTTTTGAATAATCTAAAAGACGGACTAATTACATTTTTTTAGGCAACTAGCCTATTAAATTCTTAGTCTATTTTCAATTACATTTTTTATTATTAAATTGTGTGTGTGTCCAATATCAAACAATTGTTTTTCTATTCTCTTCTATTCCTCCATACTTATACTTTAAAGCCTCCTTAATATAACTCCGCAAAACACCTATTTATAAATAGTAGGCACAATCTCATAGTCAAGACAATTTTCATACAAAATTACATACATCAAAATGTTTCATATCTGTTTATCAGACGGGGTGTAGGAGGGGGTGTTGGGGGTGGCTTGCAACCGAGAGATAACGTTTTAAAGTGAAGTTGGGGTTGTTTATTACCCCACACTAGGTCCGCGACGTGGTTTTACTTGGGTTTGGGGTGTATTGTAGGTTTTTCAGAGGAGTTTGAATAGGCTGTTACTTTAAAGAGGATCTAAGGATTCTGTTTTAGTTTTTTTTTGAAAAAATAAGGTATGTAGTCTACTGTAACCTCCAAGGCAATGATTGAATGGTATTAAGGCTCTTCTCGGAAAAAAGGTTGCGAAATGGCGTTCAGCTGCAAACAAGTTTTAACGAAAAAATATTTAGTAATCTACAGGACATGATAATTAATATATCTTAGACATATTTATTTTCTGTTGGCATCATGATAATTATAGAACAATAAACACAAAGTCACATCCAAAAAGATCAAATTAAACCTTTCTCCCACGTTTTTAATCGTTTTTATCAAAACAGTTTAAAAAAAATCTTCTGCTATGAATTATTAAAAATAATGTGACATGTATTATTTTCTTAATAGTAAATTAAAAATGCGCCCGATTGAAGACTGTATCAATGTCAACTCTGTTCTCGTTCAGAAAGTTAGTAAGAGGCTAAATGCTCAGGGTCACTGGCGTGTATCAAAGCCTTAATGACCTAATTACAGAAAATGGTTTGTTTTTTTACGATATCCACCAGAAAATCATCCTAAAATCCCTAAAAAATAACCCACCCCTAATCTAACCTACCAAACTTAAAATCACTCCCATTTCCCGCCAAAAACGGGTCAAAAACCCTTATCAGTCGAAAGGTAACGCAAAGAAAAGTATCTAATTACAAGAACCAGCGGGTAATTTGGCGAATTACAAGGTAATTCTCACTAGAGGGCGCTGGGGAGGTGATAGAGCGAGCAATATCCGGTGAAGCAACAGGCAAAATGATTGCTACAAGGTGAAATAAACTGTATGTTACACCACATAAGGTTCGGATTCTATTATGTAGACGTTAGAGATGACTAAGGTATCATGACAATGTGATATGGATCGTATAATAAAGTAGTAAGGTCGGTATTTGGTTGTGTTTGCAAGAATAGATGTATTATCAGGTAATTTCGTTGTTAAATGTCTGTTGTGCGTTTTAGTTTTGTTGATTTTTAATCGATTGTTGGTTGTGCATCGATTTTGATTATTTTTTATGGTATAGCATAAATTATTTCTCAATTTTTGCAAAAATTGTTTTTAAATTATAATCGAAACCACTTTTAAGTTTTTGCTAAATAAATAAAAAAGAAAGTAAAAAAGTTGAAAACCTAAATATTGTTATTAGTTTATTTACAAAAACAAACACATAAATGTGTAAAACATTATCATTTCTTTCGAAAGTCGGTGACAAAAATTAATTAAATAAAAACTAAGCCACACTTTCGAAAATTAAGTTAATTTATACTTTTTCTTTTTTAAATAATGGACTTAATCATACTGTTTTCTTATTTTATAGCCTTTTAATAAATCACAATTCAGATCACTTCACTCAAAAACACATCAACCCAGTAGTAGGTATGTAGGCTAAGTAGAGGTACAAACGGCTTTATATTAAGTTACACAAACCAGTATAAGTTGACTGTTCATTGTGAGGAAAGACTTTACAACACTAGGCCAAGATAAACTGGTTTTGTAAAACTTGATGTGTAGCCGTGTGTACACACCACAAACAGAGTTTATCGCCCCTGTCCAGGCATAGATACGATCAATTTAATTATCACCGACAAACAAGGCTGTAAAAATATATAATATACCTTCAGACCCACATCACAAGACACCCATATCATATGTGTTATTAATTCAGGTGTCCTATTTATCATTTAATTTACAATAAACCTTAACTGATTGTTATTTATGAGATTTTTTAGGGAAATTGTGAAAAATATTTTAAGAATAAACGAGTTTCTTTTTTAAATAATAAAAAGGTCTGCCTTTAATTATAAGCTTATTAAGGCTTTGCTAATCATGATAGTGCTCGAATAACCCCATTACACCCCCAAATCTGAGCAAAAATATCTCCTTTTATTTATTCCTTCGGTAATGATTCTGCGCTGATTATCACATTGAAAAGTACTTTATTTTAATTAATGTATCATTTAAATTTTGCATTGCACATTAGAAGGCAACACACTTTCTCACACTAAGGAAAAAGACATACAAGAACATAAAAAAAATAACTTGGTTTTGGACAAAAAACAAGAGATTTTCAAGAAAAAAATTAAATCAAGAAAAAAGTCGATTTTAATTCTACATCGAAAATGGCGTTAGTGGATAGTAGTTTTTTTTAGTCCTACCTGTAGGTACATCAAGTAAAAATAACTCGAAATGGGACTCAATGAATGAAATACTATATTGTACAGGTAGTTGTCGAAACGGGAAAGTGATAAAACGGAATGTAGCCAACTAACCCATATAACCACAGACCCTTATTTATACTTAAAAAAAGTAACTTGTTATCACCAAAAACCTCGAAGTTAGCACATCAGTAACATGTCTACTATCAAAGGACAACACGAGGACAGTGTTGAGTATCGTACCAGGAAACCAACTCGACCTCGAATCAACTCCTTTTGTTTTTATCGACTATCGTTTCCGCGTTACATATCGATTACTGTCAAATATATTAATTGAATCGCTGTGCGTTTTAAATCGTGAAGCCTTTAGTAAGTAGAAGTGTTTCCAAATGAATTTACTGTTCTGGATTAATCTAAGAGGCATATGGGGTTCCTAGAAACGGTATCATTAATTTTGACACAAAGAGGGTGATCGATGTCTTATAAGGAAAATGAGAAAACTGACAGATTTCGACCAAGAAATGAGAAAAGCAAATGCGTTGGTTCGAAGGGCTACGTCATAATACAATCTGTAGCAAGCTTATACTAAACCTTGCCCTTTGTATCAGAAGTCATGATAAAAAAACAAGAAAATTAATGCGGCTAATACGATACCTACTGACTCCTAAGAATATGACAAACAAAATACAAATTATCTATCACCCCTAGACTGATTTCAATTTAGATGAAACCCACGCTTCACTCCTTTTTAGGTGTTCAAACCATCCATCGAAACTCCTAACTATACCGTCGTGCATAAGCTTTTTTTGGTAATAAAATCATTGTAGGGAACTAGTGTTATTGAAACGACTGGAGCCGATCGATTACCCTTTATTACTGTTCATCTTAATGCTAATACACTATATCTTATAACATAGATCTTACTTACTAAGTACATACACCTCACCAAATGACCCGCCCTTGGTGGAGCGGAAGGGACAGTCAGACTCGTACTGACTTAAATCCACGGTGTTCCTTCAATAGCCAATTACGTCTCAGGGTCATGGTTACCTGTTTAGATAGTCCTGCCGCCCCGAGGCAGTCCTGCGACCGCGAAACTGTCCCGCGATCCCGAGACTGACCCGCGATCCCGAGACTGTCCAGCGATCCCGAGACTGACCCGCGATCCCTCGACTTTTATATCAGTCACTAAAGCAGTTGTCAAATATTTAGATATAAAAGACGAGAGATCGCGGGACAGTCCTGCGACCCCAAGACAATCCCGCAACCCTTCGTTGTTCCTGACTCTGATCTCATACTCACATTTTTATCAAATACTGCCATTTTCAACTTTTCTCACATATCATTTTAACACGAAAACAAATCCCAATTAAAAGTCCTTGTGCACAAATAAACCCGTCTGTGTAGGGGCGTCAGTCGATAAGGATGTATTAGCACATTCCGCCGGCGAACCACTGTATTTATTCTTATCCGGAATAAGGCAGGTTACACCCCTAGTGACGGGTTGATATCGATAGCGTTTGTTTGTAAGACTTGTGTTGGGGTGTAGCTGTGCTGTCGATGCTTTAACTGGAGCTAAGAATTTAATCCTTTTAACTTTAAAAGACACAATTCTGAATTGACTAAGCTCAAAAACGACGTTTAATACCTTTAATTGTATCCGTAATTTATTTGAATTGACCACAACTGACAAAGCATCAGATCTGAAAACGTACACAAATCCTTTAAAATAAAATGACTAAAACTCAATTATCAATATACCAAACCACCAACGTACACACACAAATAAAAAAAGAACAAATTAAGCAAACTATCGATACATCCCTTTCACACCCCTACTCTCACAGAAGGGGGTGAAGCGTCGCTTGGCGCTGTGAGATAGCAGCGATAACATCGCCGGGTGGCGGCTCTGATAGTACGAATAATAATAATTTTATTATCGCGATCCAGGGTTGCCACCTCTCCGTTATACTGGCTACTGGATAGTGACGCTCGTGAGTTTAAAGTAATGAAGTGAGAAGTTTTTGTTGGAGTGATAAGGGTTTTAGTTGGCAATTGTGGTGTTGGCAAAGATTTGGCATATTATAATCTCAAAGTATTCTTGGTCCACAATCTCTCCCTATAAACTTTCAACAATAAGTTTATTGCTAAAATCATTAAAAAAACCATTGGTGGTTTTTTGAATGATTTTAGCAACTCAGAATGATTTTGGGTTAATCAGTCAGGCCACACCTCTATTAAGTAAACGCGTTTTTGTTATCAAACCATTAAAAACTCTCCCACACTGTCTTCTTGCCCTATTTTAAGAACTCTTCATCAAGCAATTTGCTCGTTTTCTAGCTTTAAAATTTCTCTGAGCTCTAAATAATTAAAATAATATTTGTACCAATTCAAGATAACCCAAAACTTCAAAAAATAATAAACACTAAACAGAAAAAAAAAAACAAAATAAAAAATCACATACGCAGTGACCGTCAAAAATCATCCTCGCATCCGGCTTAGCTTCAGAGGGGGACATCCCCCCTTAGGGATGTTGGGTGGGAGCCTTATCGCAAAGTCGCAGATTGAATATATTTCATGTGTAAGTTAATACGAGCCATACTTGCGAGATTTTGCACAGTTTTCCACTAACTGTGGAAGGAGTGTTTAGATTTTTGGTAAGGGGGGTGTAAAAGGGTTGTTGTTGAGATGATACTGTGTGTTAAGGGGTGGTAGTCGATTTAATACAAAGACATAATTGTATTGGTTACTCGGCAAGTGAAGTCCTGCTACAGGTATTTATTGTTTATAACATCTTTGAAGAAATAAACAAAAAGTACAGAAAATAATTTAGAACTGCAGCTTTCTACTAGCTTTGGAAGACGTGTTGAGATTTTTAGTAAGGGGGGTGTAAAAGGGTTGTTGTTGGAATGATGTGTTAAGATGTGGAAGTCCTTTTGAATCCAAATCTTAACCTCCAATGGTAAGACGATTTAAGATCAACATAAATTACTATTATTTAGAGAAAAGCTAGATGTCATTACATTGATTGAGTACTGAACTTTTGCTACTGAAATTTTAGAACAATTCCTTTCCTTTTTGCTTTTTGGCTCAAAAAAAACAGATAGCAGACGATTTTAGTACAAGGAAAGTTTTATCGTTTATTTCATAAACTCGTCAATTTTTACTACGACAGGTCTAAGCAGGGGTCGCGGGACTTATCTCATTACCGTGACCCCGGAATATAAAGGGCTATTGAAGGACACCGTGGATTTTAGTCAGTACAAGTCTGACAGCCCCTCCCGCCCTGCACGGGGTGGGAGGACTCATAATATGATTTTACCACGCTAAAAAAAAATGACAGGCCGAATAAACAAATTTTCTTTCTTATTGTAATCATAACGACCCCAAAATATGGCCCCTCTGAAGTGGTGCTAGATAGCAAACTCTAAAAAGATAACTCCCCACAATAACATACCTTCCTTTACCATGCTGTTTCCAATAAAACGAATTACAGAACATACACGTGCTGTTATCAGCTCAGCGGTTATCACGTACGGCATTGTTAACTAAGTGAATAAGTATCGGTTAATGAGCAGCAGGATCGAAGGCAAGCGATAGTCGTATCGCACCTGTACCAATTAAAACGAGGCTGAATTTGAAAACCTTGGCTTTATAGACAACACAACAGTTTATAAAAACTTGGTTGTTTTCCTGTAAAGTGAGGTAAATATACTTTTTTTATCGTGGTGAAATCATCAAATGAGTCCGGACTGTCAGACTCGTACTGACTAAAATCAATGGTGATCCTTCAATAGTCCATTACGTTCCAGAGCCCCGGTTACCTGAGGATGTTTCCTCAGGTAACCGGGGCTCCGGACTGTCGTCCCTTGACCCCGGCAGGCTTCAGCCCGCTAGGGGGCCCCGTCAGATTGATGACAGCTCTATAAGGCGCGCGTGGATCAAGTCGCGCCGTCAACCCGGACTGGATCCATGATCTGACGGCGAATCACTCATTACTCACCGACCGCATGCCCGCTCCTACGGTGGCCGGAAATCGCAACATCTGTTGCCGTAGGCTTTTCCCGCGGTGGCTGGGTCGTGAGGTGGATGCTGTGCTCTCTCACGCGTCGCCTCCTCCTTCGCTAGCATGACGGCTTCACAGAAGGAGGCGACTGGTTCCCATACCGTCTCGCCCCCAAGTTAAATCAAACGACCGTAAATTGATCTTCAAAGCTTGGGCAACGTTGCCCTACACTAGGAATTTCTCCTGTGCCGTGGGTGCGTTTACAAACATATAAAGTCACATACACAAACGCCCAGACCCGTAACAACTACTTACTTGTAGTCATACAATTTTTTTCCGTGCGGGAATCGAAACCGCAACTAGCCGCGCTTGTCAGTGTTGGTCAGTTGAGGATGACAAAAGCAAGAAGTTCAGGATGGTGTTAAGACAAGGATGAGTGGACATTTTTGAAATAGCAGAATTTTCTAAGCAAATAAATGGTTTATTATGTGAAGGTTCGAAGCCAAGCGATAGTGGTTTGGTATCGCACCTCTCGCAATTAAAACGAGGCTGAATTTTAAACTTCTTTTTATCGTGGTTAAATCATCATATGGTCCTCCCACCTAGGGGGGGAGACAGGGGGGGATCGTCAGACTTGTCGGATAAAAGTGGTAGGTATACGAAAATATTTATTTTTATTGTATATGGGTTTGCCCTAGATCGAAATAGGTGAAAGTTATGGGGAAAGGCCATTTCCCAGCTGTGGGATGACTAAGGCTGAGAGTAAGCCCCTTCGTGCACTAGGCGACGCAAGTCTCCGATACCTTTTGATTTTGGTATTCATTGACGCGTGCCTGTGTTTGAAGCTCTATGGGTTTGTATTGCGATAACCGCTTGGATACCGAAGTCGTAAGGTATCGGAAACTTGAGTCGCCTTGTGTTTGAAGGGCTTAATAGTTATGGGTTTGCTCTTGATCTAATTCATCGTGTTTTGAGTCTAGTCTATCCCAAATCCTAGTCACCTTTTGTAAACAGTCGAGATGTGCAAAGCACTCAGTCATATTATCCATCCTTTTTGGTTATCTGACCTCATATAAAATCAGAACAACCCAAAACAAAATAAAAAGCCCACAATTATAACTAGACAACGTTATATAAGCCGCTTCAATAAAGCTCATATCGCGAGATCTGGCACCGTCCTATTCTGGCGCGGTTGGATTGGTGAAAAACGTGAAAAGTGACCGTGATAACGTGGGTTTTGGCCGCGCGGCCGGCCGATACCGCTGCCTAGGGGTGCTACGATTGTTGTGGTCGTGTTATAGTGCTGTGTACACAAGCTTTTATTTTAGCGAAGTGTTATTGAAAACGTTAGTTCGATTAGTGGGGTTGAAAATGGGTGAACGAAGAAAAGTTGTGTAACATCTGATTCAGGCCTGCAGGACCTGTCTCGACAAATACAGGGTGGAATTTTGTAATGCCACCTGGAGGGAAAGTACTCTTAATACTGCAGATAGAAAATTTTACTCAAAGAAAACATACTTTATTTTTGATAAGAAAGCAAACTGCATTCAAAGATTTTCGAAAATTCTCTTCTCCCACCCGGGAATCGAATCGGCTAAAATCTGAAAAAATTATACCCTGTAATTTTATTGCACCGATCGTTAGGGTCAATTATAACGATGAAATCTCTCTAATAAACATGATAAATCAAATGAAAGGAAAACCAAGATATCTTAAATTAAAGCTCTCGTAACATGTTATATGGTTTCTTGGTCCATATCGGTGGAATTTTGTAATGCCACCTGGAGGGAAAGTACCCTTAATACTGCAGATAGAAAATTTTACTCAAAGGAAACATTCCTTTATTTTTGAATAGAAAGCAAACTGCATTCAAAGATTTTCGAAAATTCTCTTCTCCCACACCCGGGAATTGAACCAAGAAACCATATTACATGTTACGAGAGCTTTAATTTAAGATTTCCTGGTTTTCCTTTCATTTAATTTATCATGTTTGTTAGAGAGATATCATCGTTATAATTGACCCTAACGATCGGTGCAATAAAAGTACGGGTATAATTTTTTCAGATTTTAGCCGGTTCGATTCCTGGGTGGGAGAAGATAATTTTCGAAAATCTTTGAATGCAGTTTGCTTTCTATTCAAAAATAAAGGAATGTTTCCTTTGAGTAAAATTTTCTATCTGCAGTATTAAGGGTACTTTCCCTCCAGGTGGCATTACAAAATTCCATCCTGTATAACGACAAAAATCGCTCGTTAGGTCTAATCGATGTCAAATTTCTTTAATCGATTTTCAACCTTATGCTTTCTAAATAAAGTTGAAATCTTTTAAAGGAATTTGACAACGATATGACTTAGCGACTAATTTTTGTCGCTATCTAATGTCGAGACTGCAGGGGCAGGATGACGTGAAATTGAATTCTTTCGTTATGAAAACCAATACCGTATCGTATTCGCATTAAACGTGTAATTATCTTAACACGACAGTTAGTTACGTCGTTCATTAAAGTCCTACGTTCCTATTTCACTGCGAAAGGTCCATTGCCGTACGCAGGACTGCCTTCGGCAAAGGACTGTCTGATGCGAAAGAGGCCGCAATTGGCACTGTCGTGGGCCTCGGAACTGGCTAAAGAGCGGCGGTACTTTCTAAGCAGGATACCGTAGCCCTAAAACGCAAAAGGCAACGGAAGGATCAGGTTGAACTTTTAGTTAATAAACGTTTGATGGTCCCTTCCGCTCTACCTAGAGCTCTATTTTATGATTCAGCCATTCAAAAAAAGAGATCCAAATAAATGAAAAAAGAGAAATAAAAGAGTATCACTGCACATGACCCCAATATTTTCTCATCACAATAACACACATTGACAATATAGTCCAGTCATTAAAGCCAAAACCCGAAAATAATTAGTAACTTGCTGAAATTTTAGGGGGTTCTTAAGGAAGGTAAAATAACATACCGGGTGATTTTGCAGCGTTCTGGGGTGTACGGAAAGGGTTGAAAAGGGGTGAAAAGGTGTTTTTTGCTAATAACTTTGCCAAAAAAATTAGTAACACGCTGCAAATTTGGAATAAGGTTGTTCTTACGGTTTTGTAACGTGTATTAAATTTGCAGCGTTTTGCAACATACGGAACATTGTTTTTTTTTTAAAAACAGTGCAATTAGTTAAAACCAGGGGTAAGAAAATTAGTAACACGCTGCAAATTTGGAATTAGGTTGTTCTTACCGGTTTGTAACGTGTATCAAATTTGCAGCGTTTTGCAACATACGGAACATTGTCTATTATTAAAAAAAATGAAATTATTTAATCACACGGGTGAAAAAATTTGTAACTCGCTGTAAATTCGTAATTAAGTTGTTTTTACCGTTTCGTAACGTATATCGCACTGTTTTTTTAATAATAAACAATGTTCAATTTGTTGTAAAACGCTACAAATTTGATATACCTTACGAAACGGTAAAACAACTTATTTACAGCGAGTTACAATTTTTTTCACCAGTGTGATTAAATAATTTCATTTTTTTTTAATAATAGACAATGTTCCGTATGTTGCAAAACGCTGCAAATTTGATACACGTTACAAACCGGTAAGAACAACCTAATTCCAAATTTGCAGCGTGTTACTAATTTTCTTACCCCTGTTTTTAACTTATTGCACTGTTTTGAAAAAAAAACAATGTTCCGTATGTTGCAAAACGCTGCAAATTTAATACACGTTACAAAACCGTAAGAACAACCTTATTCCAAATTTGCAGCGTGTTACTAATTTTTTTGGCAATGTTATTAGCAAAAAACACTTTTCACCCCTTTTCAACCCTTTCCGTACACCCCAGAACGCTGCAAAATCACCCGGTATGTTATTTTACCTTCCTTAAGAACCCCTTAAAATTTCAGCGTGTTACTAATTATTTTCGGGTTTAGGCTTTAATGACTGGACTAATATCAACTAAAACAGAGCCAACAGGAAAAAACTCTTCAAAAAAATCAATATTCTTTAACTTATCACAATCTGCATCATAACCTACAATCAATAACACATTTGCACAAAAAGCCGGCTGGGCCATGTTCTTGAACACAGAACATGCTAGACCGCGTGTGCAGTCCACTCTAGATCGCGCGATAGTGCTGCTTTGCATAATACCGCAGATTTTTTTCAACAGTGCATACGTATAAACTTTGTGCGCTAATATGGGGGGAGGCGGTGTGAGGCATAGGCGGAAGCGAGCAAGTGGATTCTGAACATAATAAAAGTTTTGCCAAAAAACGAGCTCGGCGCTAGCACGGCGTGTTTTGTGTGACGACTTACATATATTTTTATAGTAAGTAAGGTCGCCAACGGCTCGCTCTTAGATAAACCCTTAGACGTCTTTCTTTTTGGTGAAAGGACGTGGCTAACTCTCGTATCGTGATTTTCAATTCATCTAAGTAAGTGCTCCATGTGTTCGAGTGATGTTCATTTAATGTTTAAAATCCCAAATAAGCATCCTTCCAAAAACAGAAAAAACGAAAAAATGATTATTACCGAATTTAGTCTACAACGTTTAGTGCGTTAAAGATTGTAAATTACAGGCTTATTAGGAGGTCATTAAATTTTAAACTTTAGGTATAATTTTTTCCTGTAGATTCGCTTGCCAAAAGTAGCTTAAGTTTTAAAAATGAGTAAGGGTATTTTATGATGATTTGCAATAATCTTCTGGATCACAACAAATAAAACCGAACTATAGCATTACGATTTTAAATACTCATAATTCCAAATTCGCTACAACCCCGCTCCCGCTTATAACTTACAGCTATCAGGTCAATCGCAGGTCAACCCCCCGTCACCTCGTAATGATATTATAATGTAATTTAATTTCGCTTTTTTCTTGCAGGTAAGTAGGTCATCTGATGCCATTATGTTCTGCGCAAGTAAGTGACCGGTCGAGTTTAGAGGCAATTGAAAAAAAAGAGGTTAGTGGTGAATTAAAAGTTTAAAGACTACAAACTATTAAAAGACGTGGGTCTAAAAAGGCCAATTAAGAATATTCTTAATAATTCACTTCTTGAATTGTTCCTGACGTCACATCGAGCTCCACACATCGCAGCGGCGACATAACTTTGCATGCCCCTCCAGCCGCAATTACAGCGGTGGGACAGCGCCGCGCCACTCACTCGCGGACCCCTCTAACGCGCACACGCATACTAGCGGATTTTCTTGATTATAACCAGTGCCTAATACAGTCTTTCAAATTGTCAAGAAGCAGTTTCATTTATATTATAATCATTCAAGAACACCAGCATCTCACCTGGAGCTTGATACTCAGCCAGTGGTCCTTCGAGCCGGATATGAACCAGCGACCTATGGTAGATATGAAGCCATATTCGTAAATAAAATCGCTATATATGCTATGATTCTATATGCTTTTTTTTTTGCTATGATGTGCCCTTATTTATATCTGATTTAATATTGACTGACTTAATATTGACTCAGAGAAATCATCATTCAGGATTATGCCGGGCCAGTGCTGATCACTGTCTGAGTATCAAGCTCCAGGTGAGATGCTGGTGTTCTTGAATGATTATAATATAAATGAAACTGCTTCTTGACAATTTGGAACACTGTATTAGGCACTGGTTATAATCAAGAAAATCCGCTAGTATGCGTGTGCGCGTTAGAGGGGTCCGCGAGTGAGTGGCGCGGCGCTGTCCCACCGCTGTAATTGCGGCTGGAGGGGCATGCAAAGTTATGTCGCCGCTGCGATGTGTGGAGCTCGATGTGACGTCAGGAACATATTCCCCCGGATTGAAGGAATACTTCAAGATGATGATGATGATGATGAAGAGACAGGAAGAGGGCATATGTTATTATATGCACGTGTGATGGTGCCCTTCTTCGTCAGGATGTCGGCGACTCGAGAACGTCCGTCAGACCCAGTCTTCACTGCAACTACTCTGCCCAGCAGCCATAGAAGTGGAGGAAGGTTTGCGTCTCTAACCAAGACCATGGCGCCTGTTTTCAGGTCTTGCGCAGCTGTCTGCCATTTTGTTTTCTGCTGCAGGAGAGACACATACTCATTAGAGAAGCGTTGCCAAAAATGTTGCCGCAGTTTCTCTACGCGATCAAATCGCTGTAGCCGCTGGATGTTGGCGTCGGTGATCTGCGGGCGTGGGAATGACGTGAGTGGTCGTCCGATGAGGAATAATGAAGGAGAAAGATAAGACAGGTCAGATGGATCAGTGGATAGAGGGGTTAAAGGTCTGGAATTTAAAATAGCCTCTATCTGGATCAGACATGTTGAGAGCTCCTCATAAGTTAAATGAGTTAGGCCCATGACTCTACGCAATAAATGTTTGGTGGATTTTACGGCACTTTCCCATAGTCCACCGAAGTGTGGGCTGTAAGCGGGTATGAATTTAAACTCTATGCCTTTGTTTGCAAGATCTGACTCAATACTGCTAGATGAAACCTTTAAGAAGCGTGAAAGCTCATTGAAAGCTCCCACGAATGTAGTGCCGTTGTCGGAGTACACGCGCTGAGGCTTGCCCCGACGACTAATGAATCGGCTGAAAGCCGCTAGAAAAGCTTCCTTCGTGAGGTCGGAAACCAGCTCCAGATGAACGGCTCTGACTGCAAAGCACACAAAAACACAAATGTAAGACTTTAGCAACTTACATCCTCTACCCCTACGGTCGGCTATCAGCACTGGCCCGGCATAATCAACCCCTGTATTCAAAAAAGGGTACTCGAGATGAGTCCTGTCAGTTGGTAGGTTGCCCATGACGACCTGAACAGGCTGAGCCTTGAAGCGACTGCAGCGAACACAGTTACGCACTACGTGCTTGGCTAAGTTCCTGCCTGCCAAAGGCCAATAGGTGAGTCTGATGTGTGCTAAAAGTAATTGAGGCCCTGCATGAAAGAGTGCTTTGTGCTCTTTTTCGAATATGATTTTTGTTATGTAATGTTTGCTACACAATAGGATAGGATGCATAACATCATAACTATAGTTAGAGTTATTAAGACGTCCACCTACGCGTAATAAGTTATCTGAATCAATGAAAGGAGAAAGACTTATTAATCTGTTCTTTTTATTTAAGGCCTGATTAGATTTGAGACAAGTATATTCCTCAGGGAACATTTCCTGCTGAGAAATCTGTAATATAAGATTCTTTGACGATTGTAATTCTGATAATGTTAAATAAGATGTTTTTTTGTTATTCTGTGTTTTGCAATTAAATATAAATCTTTGTGTATATGCTATGATTCTGATTATTGATGTGAAGGATGATTTTTTGTGAATAAGATTTGAAATTATATTATTATTATTTTGTTTAAGTGTGTCAGTTGTATGTAAAGATATTTCAGGTAAAGACTGATTTTCAGTATTAGGTGAAATAGGAAATTGTATTTCTGTTTGATTAAGAAAATCAGGACCCGACCACCAAAGAGTGGACGAGCTGATACGATCAGCCTTCACCCCCCGAGAAGTGAGATCAGCCGGGTTGCTCTTGGAAGGCACATAGCTCCACGTCTGTCCGGTCGTCGCTTCTTGTATTTCACTCACTCTATTGCGAACAAATGGTTCAAGTCGACATGGCAATGTAGACAGCCATCCGACTACGATTGTCGAATCACACCAAAATAACAGTGATTAAACTCTAGAGTGAGTGATTTACGGACCTTTGTAAAAAGTCTCGTGCCCAGTAAAGCACCGCACAACTCCAGCCTTGGTATGGTTGTGGGCTTTATAGGGGCAACCCTGTTCTTCGAAGCTAAAAGGCGAACGCAAACTGTTCCGTCGTCCGATACCGTTCTCACATAAATACATGCGCCGTAGGCGCGTTCAGACGCGTCTGTGAAAGTATGCAGCTCTACTGATGTGGCATTGTTACATGACACCCAACGAGGAATGTGAATTGAGTTAAGTGCTGGAAGTGACTCCATAAATTCAATGAATTGTGATTTTATTTCAATGGGTACTTCATCATCCCAGCTGCATTTGAGTATCCACAGCTGCTGTAACAAAAACTTAGCCTGAACTACGCATGGCGCGACAAGACCAAGAGGATCAAAAACCTGACTTATTAAAGACAAAATGTTACGTTTTGTTATTTTTGAGATATTTTGTTTTAAATCTATTGAAAAGAATAGTCTGTCTGTTTTACAGTCCCAGTACAGCCCAAGAGTTTTGCTAGGAGAATCATTCAAGTTTAATTTTTTGTCTGTATTTTCTGTATGAATATTAGTGACATATTCTAGAATTTTTGGACTATTTGATTGCCATTTTCTTAAGTGAAACTTAGCTGTCTCAAGGTTTTTAACAAGTCCTTGACATAAGTTAATGACTGATTCAATGGAGTCACCCCCAGATAAATAGTCATCCACGTAAAAGTCGCGTCTGATGGACTGACTAACCTCTGGGTCTGAACATTGCTCTGCTAGAGACACTAAGCATCTTGTAGCCAGATAAGGTGCTGAGGCTGTACCGTAAGTCACTGTATTCAGTGCATAGGTCTTTAAAGGGTCTGAAGAATTGAATCTAAAAACAATTTGTTGTAACGGACGCTGTGATGGCTCGACTAAAATGGCCCTGTACATTTTTTCGATGTCACCCGTTACAACAAACTTGTGTTGTCTAAATCTTAAAAGTATGGATAGTAAGTCCTCCTGTACTGTTGGACCTACCATCTGGATGTCATTGAAGGACTTGCCCGAGGTGCTGGAGGCCGAAGCATCGTAAACTACGCGGAGTTTTGTGGTAGAACTGGACTCGCGTACAACACCGTGATGAGGCAAAAAATAATTAAGTTCTGACTGATTTGTTTTAGAATATTCAGACATGTGATGAAGGTCAATATATTCTTGCATGAATTGTAAATACCTGTTTTTAAATGTGGAGTCTCGCTCAAATCTACGTTCTAGGGAGAGGAAACGACGCTTGGCCATCGCATAAGAGTCACCTAAGCACTCAGGCGAGTCCTTCAATGGTATGGTGACAACGAATTGTCCAGACGCATCCCGATATGTGGTCTCTTGAAAGAGCTTTTCACAAGCCTGTTCCTCTGTAGAGTAACAGCTAGCAGACGACACAGTATCAAGTTCCCAGAAACGAGTCAGCTGATCAGACTCCTGTTGTGAAAGAAAGTGACAAACTGAAGGTTGTTTACGAGGCTGACTGACGCGGCCTGAAATAAGCCAACCTAGTTTGGATGACTGTAATCTAGGCTGATTATTGCCTAAATTAATGGTATCGGAACCTAAGACGTCCCAAAATACCTCAGCTCCTACAAGAATGTCAATAGCAGTAGGTATGTTAAATGAAGGATCTGCTAATTGAATACCTGGTGGGATGGTGATGTACCTTTTATCCACATAAGAACCAGGTAGCGATTGTGTGATTTTCGGTATGACAAAACAGCTTACTTTCGCCTGATAACCACCATTACAAGACTGCATTTGAAGACTGCAGATTTCTGAGGTATTAGAAACTTGACCGTTTATACCTGAGACGGTGGAGCTAGTGCTGTGTCTTACCAGACCAAGCTTCCCACAGAGCTCTCGGGTGATGAAGTTGGAGGTACTGCCGTTGTCCAACAGGATTCTGGCTGTATGAAGCTCTCCATTCGCATCTCTCACCTTCGCCAAAGCTGTGGATAGCAAAATGTGAACCTGATTATTGTCTGAATAGGGTAAAACTACGTTTGTTGATAACGCAATGTTATCCCCTGTTGGTTTTTCTGAAGATGATTCCTTATGTAAAAGGGTATTATGTTTGACTTTGCAATATTTGCAATGAGATAAACTGCAACGCTTCGCTGTATGACCAGGACGAAGGCAGTTCAGACAAACATTGCTTTCTGAAACTTTCTTAATGCGTGCTTCGACTTCAAGATTTCTGAAAGATTGGCAACTGAATAAAAAATGATTCTGAGTACACATAGGACATTTCACATTTTCTGAATTAGTATTTTTAGTTTTAGTAGTTGTAAGATAGTTTTTAGTTTTGATGTTTTCGTTATTATTTTTGTTAGTTGATGTATTTTTATTATTATGTAAGGATTCAAGTAAATCTGCTCTGTTTGATAAAAATTTAATAAAATCTTTTAAGTGTGGAAAGGAATCTAAATTGTTTTTAAACTCTTCCCACTCCCTACGTGTGATCTTGTCAAGTTTTTCTGACATCATGTGTATAATAAGAGTTTCCCCTAAACCACCATGTTCACTATGCTGTCCTAAGGTTGACAAAGCACGAAGATTTTTATTTGTGACGTCTATTATGTTGCGCAATGAGCTACAAGATTCGTGTTGAATGTGTTCAATATTAAATAATGCCTGTATGTGATTATTAATCAAAATTCTGTTGTTATCATATCTTTCTAACAACATCTCCCAAGCTGTGGCATAATTATCTGCTTTAAAATCAATATTTTTCACTATCAATGCCGCGCTGCCGGTTAAGGCTGCACGCAAATAATGAAATTTATTGACTTCCTGTATGCTGTTGTTGTTATGTATAAGGGAAAGATACGTATCTCTGAATTCGAGCCAGTGCTGATAGTCGCCGTCGAAGTGAGGCAAGTCTATCTTAGGCAGTCGAACGTAGTCGTGCTTGCAGCCAGAGCCGTGACGTTGGAGATCGTCGACAGACGTGGCAGACACGAGCGCAGGCGAGGGGGCACGCGCGGTGCCGAGATTCGTCCTCGCGCGAGCCACCAGCGCATGGTACTGCGTCTCGAACTGCTCCCTCTCTGTATACATTTCGTCCGCATCCTCCGACAACAGCTCCAAATCCGTCTGCAAGGCATCAAATTCCGTAAATAAATTTTCCATTAATATAAGGCGGCTTTTTAATTCCGCTGCTTGGAAACTGTCTAAGTCGGTGCTGGGTAATATTCTTAAAAAGTTGCTAAAATGCGTAAGCTTAGCTTTGAAACTTCCACGCCTCTTAATAAGTTCTTTAAATTTTGCATCAGACATATTGCGATGTAGGTAGTAAGTCCTTAAGGCAAAGCAAAATGGCGTCAATGCAAAGAAAGACAAAGAACCAAATGAAAAAGTAAGCGAGTTATGAAATATTGCGTCAATAACTGGCCAAGCTAACGGTAAATCAGCTGATATTGTAGATAGGCTCGGTATGCAAACCAGTTCAATAAGTAAAAATTCTAAGAAACACTAATGAGTTTGTTTACGCAATCGCACCTGGATGCCGGGCGACAGCGAACAAAGGAATGTGTTTTAATAAGAAACAGATGTTACTATGCGAAATGATGACGATGAATTGACTGAGTAATTTTATAATATAAATGGGTAAGTATATGCTATTATGAAGAGATCCAACATGCCGGATCCGTATAGCACAATCTTAAATTCCTGGAAAAAGACAGTAAAAGACAGGAAATTAAGGATAATGGAACGGACTCACTCAGATCTATGTCCCTCTAGTCTGGGTAGACTGTCCTTGATGTGTCCTCTACGGCCTACGGCGTAGCAAGCGCGGTACACGCGGCCAGTCCAAAGTCCACTTGAGGAGGGGATCTTCTTGACTTGACGGATTGAAGGACCACTGTCTGAGTATCAAGCTCCAGGTGAGATGCTGGTGTTCTTGAATGATTATAATATAAATGAAACTGCTTCTTGACAATTTGGAACACTGTATTAGGCACTGGTTATAATCAAGAAAATCCGCTAGTATGCGTGTGCGCGTTAGAGGGGTCCGCGAGTGAGTGGCGCGGCGCTGTCCCACCGCTGTAATTGCGGCTGGAGGGGCATGCAAAGTTATGTCGCCGCTGCGATGTGTGGAGCTCGATGTGACGTCAGGAACATATTCCCCCGGCTAAGATGCCGGAATGGCAAGCTAGTCCTGTCCAGACTGCGACTGCTCACTCGCGGACCCCTCTAACGCGCACACGCATACTAGCGGATTTTCTTGATTATAACCAGTGCCTAATACAGTGTTCCAAATTGTCAAGAAGCAGTTTCATTTATATTATAATCATTCAAGAACACCAGCATCTCACCTGGAGCTTGATACTCAGACAGTGGTCGGCAACACGAAGACTGGGTCTGACGGACGTTCTCGAGTCGCCGTCATCCTGACGAAGAAGGGCACCATCACACGTGCATATAATAACATATGCCCTCTTCCTGTCTCTTCATCATCATCATCATCATCATCTTGAAGTATTCCTTCAATCCGGGGGAATATGTTCCTGACGTCAGGACCATTCAGGCACAGCCTCGCAGGTGGGGTCTCTGTGTCAGTCTCGCCAAGACGCATTCGGAAACAGGATCATTCAATATGCCTGTTTATCAAATCCGGCTCGAAGGACCACTGTCTGAGTATCAAGCTCCAGGTGAGATGCTGGTGTTCTTGAATGATTATAATATAAATGAAACTGCTTCTTGACAATTTGGAACACTGTATTAGGCACTGGTTATAATCAAGAAAATCCGCTAGTATGCGTGTGCGCGTTAGAGGGGTCCGCGAGTGAGTGGCGCGGCGCTGTCCCACCGCTGTAATTGCGGCTGGAGGGGCATGCAAAGTTATGTCGCCGCTGCGATGTGTGGAGCTCGATGTGACGTCAGGAACATATTCCCCCGGATTGAAGGAATACTTCAAGATGATGATAATGATGAAGAGACAGGAAGAGGGCATATGTTATTATATGCATGTGTGATGGTGCCCTTCTTCGCCATGGTCTTGGTTAGAGACGCAAACCTTCCTCCACTTCTATGGCTGCTGGGCAGAGTAGTTGCAGTGAAGACTGGGTCTGACGGACGTTCTCGAGTCGCCGACATCCTGACGAAGAAGGGCACCATCACACGTGCATATAATAACATATGCCCTCTTCCTGTCTCTTCATCATCATCATCATCATCTTGAAGTATTCCTTCAATCCGGGGGAATATGTTCCTGACGTCACATCGAGCTCCACACATCGCAGCGGCGACATAACTTTGCATGCCCCTCCAGCCGCAATTACAGCGGTGGGACAGCGCCGCGCCACTCACTCGCGGACCCCTCTAACGCGCACACGCATACTAGCGGATTTTCTTGATTATAACCAGTGCCTAATACAGTGTTCCAAATTGTCAAGAAGCAGTTTCATTTATATTATAATCATTCAAGAACACCAGCATCTCACCTGGAGCTTGATACTCAGACAGTTGGTAAATAAATTTTCCATTAATATAAGGCGGCTTTTTATTTTTGCAACTACTCTGCCCAGCAGCCATAGAAGTGGAGGAAGGTTTGCGTCTCTAACCAAGACCATGGCGCCTGTTTTCAGGTCTTGCGCAGCTGTCTGCCATTTTGTTTTCTGCTGCAGGAGAGACACATAAACATTAGAGAAGCGTTGCCAAAAATGTTGCCGCAGTTTCTCTACGCGATCAAATCGCTGTAGCCGCTGGATGTTGGCGTCGGTGATCTGCGGGCGTGGGAATGACGTGAGTGGTCGTCCGATGAGGAATAATGAAGGAGAAAGATAAGACAGGTCAGATGGATCAGTGGATAGAGGGGTTAAAGGTCTGGAATTTAAAATAGCCTCTATCTGGATCAGACATGTTGAGAGCTCCTCATAAGTTAAATGAGTTAGGCCCATGACTCTACGCAATAAATGTTTGGTGGATTTTACGGCACTTTCCCATAGTCCACCGAAGTGTGGGCTGTAAGCGGGTATGAATTTAAACTCTATGCCTTTGTTTGCAAGATCTGACTCAATACTGCTAGATGAAACCTTTAAGAAGCGTGAAAGCTCATTGAAAGCTCCCACGAATGTAGTGCCGTTGTCGGAGTACACGCGCTGAGGCTTGCCCCGACGACTAATGAATCGGCTGAAAGCCGCTAGAAAAGCTTCCTTCGTGAGGTCGGAAACCAGCTCCAGATGAACGGCTCTGACTGCAAAGCACACAAAAACACAAATGTAAGACTTTAGCAACTTACATCCTCTACCCCTACGGTCGGCTATCAGCACTGGCCCGGCATAATCAACCCCTGTATTCAAAAAAGGGTACTCGAGATGAGTCCTGTCAGTTGGTAGGTTGCCCATGACGACCTGAACAGGCTGAGCCTTGAAGCGACTGCAGCGAACACAGTTACGCACTACGTGCTTGGCTAAGTTCCTGCCTGCCAAAGGCCAATAGGTGAGTCTGATGTGTGCTAAAAGTAATTGAGGCCCTGCATGAAAGAGTGCTTTGTGCTCTTTTTCGAATATGATTTTTGTTATGTAATGTTTGCTACACAATAGGATAGGATGCATAACATCATAACTATAGTTAGAGTTATTAAGACGTCCACCTACGCGTAATAAGTTATCTGAGTCAATGAAAGGAGAAAGACTTATTAATCTGTTCTTTTTATTTAAGGCCTGATTAGATTTGAGACAAGTATATTCCTCAGGGAACATTTCCTGCTGAGAAATCTGTAATATAAGATTCTTTGATGATTGTAATTCTGATAATGTTAAATAAGATGTTTTTTTGTTATTCTGTGTTTTGCAATTAAATATAAATCTTTGTGTATATGCTATGATTCTGATTATTGATGTGAAGGATGATTTTTTGTGAATAAGATTTGAAATTATATTATTATTATTTTGTTTAAGTGTGTCAGTTGTATGTAAAGATATTTCAGGTAAAGACTGATTTTCAGTATTAGGTGAAATAGGAAATTGTATTTCTGTTTGATTAAGAAAATCAGGACCCGACCACCAAAGAGTGGACGAGCTGATACGATCAGCCTTCACCCCCGAGAAGTGAGATCAGCCGGGTTGCTCTTGGAAGGCACATAGCTCCACGTCTGTCCGGTCGTCGCTTCTTGTATTTCACTCACTCTATTGCGAACAAATGGTTCAAGTCGACATGGCAATGTAGACAGCCATCCGACTACGATTGTCGAATCACACCAAAAATAACAGTGATTAAACTCTAGAGTGAGTGATTTACGGACCTTTGTAAAAAGTCTCGTGCCCAGTAAAGCACCGCACAACTCCAGCCTTGGTATGGTTGTGGGCTTTATAGGGGCAACCCTGTTCTTCGAAGCTAAAAGGCGAACGCAAACTGTTCCGTCGTCCGATACCGTTCTCACATAAATACATGCGCCGTAGGCGCGTTCAGACGCGTCTGTGAAAGTATGCAGCTCTACTGATGTGGCATTGTTACATGACACCCAACGAGGAATGTGAATTGAGTTAAGTGCTGGAAGTGACTCCATAAATTCAATGAATTGTGATTTTATTTCAATGGGTACTTCATCATCCCAGCTGCATTTGAGTATCCACAGCTGCTGTAACAAAAACTTAGCCTGAACTACGCATGGCGCGACAAGACCAAGAGGATCAAAAACCTGACTTATTAAAGACAAAATGTTACGTTTTGTTATTTTTGAGATATTTTGTTTTAAATCTATTGAAAAGAATAGTCTGTCTGTTTTACAGTCCCAGTACAGCCCAAGAGTTTTGCTAGGAGAATCATTCAAGTTTAATTTTTTGTCTGTATTTTCTGTATGAATATTAGTGACATATTCTAGAATTTTTGGACTATTTGATTGCCATTTTCTTAAGTGAAACTTAGCTGTCTCAAGGTTTTTAACAAGTCCTTGACATAAGTTAATGACTGATTCAATGGAGTCACCCCCAGATAAATAGTCATCCACGTAAAAGTCGCGTCTGATGGACTGACTAACCTCTGGGTCTGAACATTGCTCTGCAAGAGACACTAAGCATCTTGTAGCCAGATAAGGTGCTGAGGCTGTACCGTAAGTCACTGTATTCAGTGCATAGGTCTTTAAAGGGTCTGAAGAATTGAATCTAAAAACAATTTGTTGTAACGGACGCTGTGATGGCTCGACTAAAATGGCCCTGTACATTTTTTCGATGTCACCCGTTACAACAAACTTGTGTTGTCTAAATCTTAAAAGTATGGATAGTAAGTCCTCCTGTACTGTTGGACCTACCATCTGGATGTCATTGAAGGACTTGCCCGAGGTGCTGGAGGCCGAAGCATCGTAAACTACGCGGAGTTTTGTGGTAGAACTGGACTCGCGTACAACACCGTGATGAGGCAAAAAATAATTAAGTTCTGACTGATTTGTTTTAGAATATTCAGACATGTGATGAAGGTCAATATATTCTTGCATGAATTGTAAATACCTGATTTTAAATGTGGAGTCTCGCTCAAATCTACGTTCTAGGGAGAGGAAACGACGCTTGGCCATCGCATAAGAGTCACCTAAGCACTCAGGCGAGTCCTTCAATGGTATGGTGACAACGAATTGTCCAGACGCATCCCGATATGTGGTCTCTTGAAAGAGCTTTTCACAAGCCTGTTCCTCTGTAGAGTAACAGCTAGCAGACGACACAGTATCAAGTTCCCAGAAACGAGTCAGCTGATCAGACTCCTGTTGTGAAAGAAAGTGACAAACTGAAGGTTGTTTACGAGGCTGACTGACGCGGCCTGAAATAAGCCAACCTAGTTTGGATGACTGTAATCTAGGCTGATTATTGCCTAAATTAATGGTATCGGAACCTAAGACGTCCCAAAATACCTCAGCTCCTACAAGAATGTCAATAGCAGTAGGTATGTTAAATGAAGGATCTGCTAATTGAATACCTGGTGGGATGGTGATGTACCTTTTATCCACATAAGAACCAGGTAGCGATTGTGTGATTTTCGGTATGACAAAACAGCTTACTTTCGCCTGATAACCACCATTACAAGACTGCATTTGAAGACTGCAGATTTCTGAGGTATTAGAAACTTGACCGTTTATACCTGAGACGGTGGAGCTAGTGCTGTGTCTTACCAGACCAAGCTTCCCACAGAGCTCTCGGGTGATGAAGTTGGAGGTACTGCCGTTGTCCAACAGGATTCTGGCTGTATGAAGCTCTCCATTCGCATCTCTCACCTTCGCCAAAGCTGTGGATAGCAAAATGTGAACCTGATTATTGTCTGAATAGGGTAAAACTACGTTTGTTGATAACGCAATGTTATCCCCTGTTGGTTTTTCTGAAGATGATTCCTTATGTAAAAGGGTATTATGTTTGACTTTGCAATATTTGCAATGAGATAAACTGCAACGCTTCGCTGTATGACCAGGACGAAGGCAGTTCAGACAAACATTGCTTTCTGAAACTTTCTTAATGCGTGCTTCGACTTCAAGATTTCTGAAAGATTGGCAACTGAATAAAAAATGATTCTGAGTACACATAGGACATTTCACATTTTCTGAATTAGTATTTTTAGTTTTAGTAGTTGTAAGATAGTTTTTAGTTTTGATGTTTTCGTTATTATTTTTGTTAGTTGATGTATTTTTATTATTATGTAAGGATTCAAGTAAATCTGCTCTGTTTGATAAAAATTTAATAAAATCTTTTAAGTGTGGAAAGGAATCTAAATTGTTTTTAAACTCTTCCCACTCCCTACGTGTGATCTTGTCAAGTTTTTCTGACATCATGTGTATAATAAGAGTTTCCCCTAAACCACCATGTTCACTATGCTGTCCTAAGGTTGACAAAGCACGAAGATTTTTATTTGTGACGTCTATTATGTTGCGCAATGAGCTACAAGATTCGTGTTGAATGTGTTCAATATTAAATAATGCCTGTATGTGATTATTAATTAAAATTCTGTTGTTATCATATCTTTCTAACAACATCTCCCAAGCTGTGGCATAATTATCTGCTTTAAAATCAATATTTTTCACTATCAATGCCGCGCTGCCGGTTAAGGCTGCACGCAAATAATGAAATTTATTGACTTCCTGTATGCTGTTGTTGTTGTGTATAAGGGAAAGATACGTATCTCTGAATTCGAGCCAGTGCTGATAGTCGCCGTCGAAGTGAGGCAAGTCTATCTTAGGCAGTCGAACGTAGTCGTGCTTGCAGCCAGAGCCGTGACGTTGGAGATCGTCGACAGACGTGGCAGACACGAGCGCAGGCGAGGGGGCACGCGCGGTGCCGAGATTCGTCCTCGCGCGAGCCACCAGCGCATGGTACTGCGTCTCGAACTGCTCCCTCTCTGTATACATTTCGTCCGCATCCTCCGACAACAGCTCCAAATCCGTCTGCAAGGCATCAAATTCCGTAAATAAATTTTCCATTAATATAAGGCGGCTTTTTAATTCCGCTGCTTGGAAACTGTCTAAGTCGGTGCTGGGTAATATTCTTAAAAAGTTGCTAAAATGCGTAAGCTTAGCTTTGAAACTTCCACGCCTCTTAATAAGTTCTTTAAATTTTGCATCAGACATATTGCGATGTAGGTAGTAAGTCCTTAAGGCAAAGCAAAATGGCGTCAATGCAAAGAAAGACAAAGAACCAAATGAAAAAGTAAGCGAGTTATGAAATATTGCGTCAATAACTGGCCAAGCTAACGGTAAATCAGCTGATATTGTAGATAGGCTCGGTATGCAAACCAGTTCAATAAGTAAAAATTCTAAGAAACACTAATGAGTTTGTTTACGCAATCGCACCTGGATGCCGGGCGACAGCGAACAAAGGAATGTGTTTTAATAAGAAACAGATGTTACTATGCGAAATGATGACGATGAATTGACTGAGTAATTTTATAATATAAATGGGTAAGTATATGCTATTATGAAGAGATCCAACATGCCGGATCCGTATAGCACAATCTTAAATTCCTGGAAAAAGACAGTAAACGACAGGAAATTAAGGATAATGGAACGGACTCACTCAGATCTATGTCCCTCTAGTCTGGGTAGACTGTCCTTGATGTGTCCTCTACGGCCTACGGCGTAGCAAGCGCGGTACACGCGGCCAGTCCAAAGTCCACTTGAGGAGGGGATCTTCTTGACTTGACGGATTGAAGGACCACTGGCTGAGTATCAAGCTCCAGGTGAGATGCTGGTGTTCTTGAATGATTATAATATAAATGAAACTGCTTCTTGACAATTTGGAAGACTGTATTAGGCACTGGTTACAATCAAGAAAATCCGCTAGTATGCGTGTGCGCGTTAGAGGGGTCCGCGAGTGAGTGGCGCGGCGCTGTCCCACCGCTGTAATTGCGGCTGGAGGGGCATGCAAAGTTATGTCGCCGCTGCGATGTGTGGAGCTCGATGTGACGTCAGGAACATATCGGTACCTAGACACTCTAGTTTTACCCTATTCAGACAATAATCAGGTTCACATTTTGCTATCCACAGCTTTGGCGAAGGTGAGAGATGCGAATGGAGAGCTTCATACAGCCAGAATCCTGTTGGACAACGGCAGTACCTCCAACTTCATCACCCGAGAGCTCTGTGGGAAGCTTGGTCTGGTAAGACACAGCACTAGCTCCACCGTCTCAGGTATAAACGGTCAAATTTCTAATACCTCAGAAATCTGCAGTCTTCAAATGCAGTCTGTGTAATGGTGGTTATCAGGCGAAAGTAAGGCTGTTTTGTCATACCGAAAATCACACACAATCGCTACCTGGTTCTTATGTGGATAAAAGGTACATCACCATCCCACCAGGTATTCAATTAGCAGATCCTTCATTTAACATACCTACTGCTATTGACATTCTTGTAGGAGCTGAGGTATTTTGGGACGTCTTAGGTTCCGATACCATTAATTTAGGCAGTAATCAGCCTAGATTACAGTCATCCAAACTAGGTTGGCTTATTTCAGGCCGCGTCAGTCAGCCTCGTAAACAACCTTCAGTTTGTCACTTTCTTTCACAACAGGAGTCTGATCAGCTGACTCGTTTCTGGGAACTTGATACTGTGTCGTCTGCTAGCTGTTACTCTACAGAGGAACAGGCTTGTGAAAAGCTCTTTCAAGAGACCACATATCGGGATGCGTCTGGACAATTCGTTGTCACCATACCATTGAAGGACTCGCCTGAGTGCTTAGGTGACTCTTATGCGATGGCCAAGCGTCGTTTCTTTTCCTCTCCCTAGAACGTAGATTTGAGCGAGACTCCACATTTAAAATCAGGTATACAATTCATGCAAGAATATATTGACCTTCATCACATGTCTGAATATTCTAAAACAAATCAGTCAGAACTTAATTATTTTTTGCCTCATCACGGTGTTGTACGCGAGTCCAGTTCTACCACAAAACTCCGCGTAGTTTACGATGCTTCGGCCTCCAGCACCTCGGGCAAGTCCTTCAATGACATCCAGATGGTAGGTCCAACAGTACAGGAGGACTTACTATCCATACTTTTAAGATTTAGACAACACAAGTTTGTTGTAACGGGTGACATCGAAAAAATGTACAGGGCCATTTTAGTCGAGCCATCACAGCGTCCGTTACAACAAATTGTTTTTAGATTCAATTCTTTAGACCCTATAAAGACCTATGCACTGAATACAGTGACTTACGGTACAGCCTCAGCACATTATTTTTGGCTGAGTATCAAGCTCCAGGTGAGATGCTGGTGTTCTTGAATGATTATAATATAAATGAAACTGCTTCTTGACAATTTTAAAGACTGTATTAGGCACTGGTTACAATCAAGAAAATCCGCTAGTATGCGTGTGCGCGTTAGAGGGGTCCGCGAGTGAGTGGCGCGGCGCTGTCCCACCGCTGTAATTGCGGCTGGAGGGGCATGCAAAGTTATGTCGCCGCTGCGATGTGTGGAGCTCGATGTGACGTCAGGAACATATTCCCCCGGATTGAAGGAATACTTCAAGATGATGATGATGATGATGAAGAGACAGGAAGAGGGCATATGTTATTATATGCACGTGTGATGGTGCCCTTCTTCGTCAGGATGTCGGCGACTCGAGAACGTCCGTCAGACCCAGTAACTGTTCCTGACGTCACATCGAGCTCCACACATCGCAGCGGCGACATAACTTTGCATGCCCCTCCAGCCGCAATTACAGCGGTGGGACAGCGCCGCGCCACTCACTCGCGGACCCCTCTAACGCGCACACGCATACTAGCGGATTTTCTTGATTGTAACCAGTGCCTAATACAGTCTTTAAAATTGTCAAGAAGCAGTTTCATTTATATTATAATCATTCAAGAACACCAGCATCTCACCTGGAGCTTGATACTCAGCCAGTGGTCCTTCAATCCGTCAAGTCAAGAAGATCCCCTCCTCAAGTGGACTTTGGACTGGCCGCGTGTACCGCGCTTGCTACGCCGTAGGCCGTAGAGGACACATCAAGGACAGTCTACCCAGACTAGAGGGACATAGATCTGAGTGAGTCCGTTCCATTATCCTTAATTTCCTGTCTTTTACTGTCTTTTTCCAGGAATTTAAGATTGTGCTATACGGATCCGGCATGTTGGATCTCTTCATAATAGCATATACTTACCCATTTATATTATAAAATTACTCAGTCAATTCATCGTCATCATTTCGCATAGTAACATCTGTTTCTTATTAAAACACATTCCTTTGTTCGCTGTCGCCCGGCATCCAGGTGCGATTGCGTAAACAAACTCATTAGTGTTTCTTAGAATTTTTACTTATTGAACTGGTTTGCATACCGAGCCTATCTACAATATCAGCTGATTTACCGTTAGCTTGGCCAGTTATTGACGCAATATTTCATAACTCGCTTACTTTTTCATTTGGTTCTTTGTCTTTCTTTGCATTGACGCCATTTTGCTTTGCCTTAAGGACTTACTACCTACATCGCAATATGTCTGATGCAAAATTTAAAGAACTTATTAAGAGGCGTGGAAGTTTCAAAGCTAAGCTTACGCATTTTAGCAACTTTTTAAGAATATTACCCAGCACCGACTTAGACAGTTTCCAAGCAGCGGAATTAAAAAGCCGCCTTATATTAATGGAAAATTTATTTACGGAATTTGATGCCTTGCAGACGGATTTGGAGCTGTTGTCGGAGGATGCGGACGAAATGTATACAGAGAGGGAGCAGTTCGAGACGCAGTACCATGCGCTGGTGGCTCGCGCGAGGACGAATCTCGGCACCGCGCGTGCCCCCTCGCCTGCGCTCGTGTCTGCCACGTCTGTCGACGATCTCCAACGTCACGGCTCTGGCTGCAAGCACGACTACGTTCGACTGCCTAAGATAGACTTGCCTCACTTCGACGGCGACTATCAGCACTGGCTCGAATTCAGAGATACGTATCTTTCCCTTATACACAACAACAACAGCATACAGGAAGTCAATAAATTTCATTATTTGCGTGCAGCCTTAACCGGCAGCGCGGCATTGATAGTGAAAAATATTGATTTTAAAGCAGATAATTATGCCACAGCTTGGGAGATGTTGTTAGAAAGATATGATAACAACAGAATTTTAATTAATAATCACATACAGGCATTATTTAATATTGAACACATTCAACACGAATCTTGTAGCTCATTGCGCAACATAATAGACGTCACAAATAAAAATCTTCGTGCTTTGTCAACCTTAGGACAGCATAGTGAACATGGTGGTTTAGGGGAAACTCTTATTATACACATGATGTCAGAAAAACTTGACAAGATCACACGTAGGGAGTGGGAAGAGTTTAAAAACAATTTAGATTCCTTTCCACACTTAAAAGATTTTATTAAATTTTTATCAAACAGAGCAGATTTACTTGAATCCTTACATAATAATAAAAATACATCAACTAACAAAAATAATAACGAAAACATCAAAACTAAAAACTATCTTACAACTACTAAAACTAAAAATACTAATTCAGAAAATGTGAAATGTCCTATGTGTACTCAGAATCATTTTTTATTCAGTTGCCAATCTTTCAGAAATCTTGAAGTCGAAGCACGCATTAAGAAAGTTTCAGAAAGCAATGTTTGTCTGAACTGCCTTCGTCCTGGTCATACAGCGAAGCGTTGCAGTTTATCTCATTGCAAATATTGCAAAGTCAAACATAATACCCTTTTACATAAGGAATCATCTTCAGAAAAACCAACAGGGGATAACATGCGTTATCAACAAACGTAGTTTTACCCTATTCAGACAATAATCAGGTTCACATTTTGCTATCCACAGCTTTGGCGAAGGTGAGAGATGCGAATGGAGAGCTTCATACAGCCAGAATCCTGTTGGACAACGGCAGTACATATTCCCCCGGATTGAAGGAATCCAACTTCATGCAACTACTCTGCCCAGCAGCTCATAGAAGTGGAGGAAGGCTTGCGTCTGGTAAGACACAGCACTAGCTGGCACCTGTTCTCAGGTCTTAAACGGTCAAGCCATTTCTGTTTACTGCTGCAGAGAGATCTGCAGTCTTCATTAATGCAGTCTTGCCAAAAATGTTGCCGCAGTTTATCTAGGCGAAAGTAAGCTGTAGTCCGCTGGATGTTGGCGTCGGTGATCTGCGGGCGTGGGAATGACGTGAGTGGTCGTCCGATGAGGAATAATGAAGGAGAAAGATCAGGTCAGATGGATGTGGATAGAAAGGTCTGGAACATCACCATAGCCTCTATCAGGTATTCAATGTTGAGCAGATCCTTCATAAGTTAAATGAGTTACCATGACTCTACGCAATAAATGTTTGGTGGATTTTACGGCACTTTCCCATAGTCCACCGTAGTGTGAGCTGTAAGCGGGTATGAATTTAAACTCTATGCCTTTGTTTGCAAGATCTGACTCTACTAGCTAGATGAAACCTTTAAGAAGCGTGAAACTCATTGAAAGCTCCCACGAATGTAGTGCCGTTGTCGGAATACACGCGCTGAGGATTGCCCCGACGACTAGTGAATCGGCTGAAAGCCGCTAGGTTGGCTTCCTTCGTCAGGTCCGAAACCGCTCCAGATGAACAGCTCTGACTGTAAAGCACACAAAAACACAAATGTCAGACTTTGTCAACTTACATCCTCTACCCCTACGGTCGGCTATCAGCACTGGGCATAGTCAACCCCTGTATTCAAAAAAGGGTACTCGAGATGAGTCCTGTCAGTTGGTAGGTTGCCCATGACGACCTGAACAGGCTGAGCCTTGAAGCGACTGCAGCGAACACAGTACGCACTACGTGCTAGCTAAGTTACTGCCTGCCAGAGGCCAACAGGTGAGTCTGATGTGTGCTAAAAGCTAATTGAGGCCCTGCATGAAAGAGTGCTTTGTGCACTTTATCGAATATGATTTTTGTTATGTAATGTTTGCTGGACAATAGGATAGGTTGCATCACCATAACTATAGTTGAAGACGACTCGCCTGAGTGCTTAGGTGACTCTTATGCGATGGCCAAGCGTCGTTTCCTCTCCCTAGAAACGTAGATTTGAGCGAGACTCCACATTTAAAATCAGGTATTTACAATTCATGCAAGAATATATTGACCTTCATCACATGTCTGAATATTCTAAAACTGATTTTCAATCAGTCAGAACTTAATTATTTTTTGCCTCATCACGGTGTTGTACGCGAGTCCAGTTCTACCACAAAACTCCGCGTAGTTTACGATGCTTCGGCCTCCAGCACCTCGGGCAAGTCCTTCAATGACATCCAGATGGTAGGTCCAACAGTGATTAAACAGGAGGACTTACTATCCATACTTTTAAGATTTAGACAACACAAGTTTGTTGTAACGGGTGACATCGAAAAAATGTACAGGGCCATTTTAGTCGAGCCATCACAGCGTCCGTTACAACAAATTGTTTTTAGATTCAATTCTTCAGACCCTTTAAAGACCTATGCACTGAATACAGTGACTTACGGTACAGCCTCAGCACCTTATCTGGCTACAAGATGCTTAGTGTCTCTAGCAGAGCAATGTTCAGACCCAGAGGTTAGTCAGTCCATCAGACGCGACTTTTACGTGGATGACTATTTATCTGGGGGTGACTCCATTGAATCAGTCATTAACTTATGTCAAGGACTTGTTAAAAACCTTGAGACAGCTAAGTTTCACTTAAGAAGAAAGTGGCAATCAAATAGTCCAAAAATTCTAGAATATGTCACTAATATTCATACAGAAAATACAGACAAAAAATTAAACTTGAATGATTCTCCTAGCAAAACTCTTGGGCTGTACTGGGACTGTAAAACAGACGGACTATTCTTTTCAATAGATTTAAAACAAAATATCTCAAAAATAACAAAACGTAACATTTTGTCTTTAATAAGTCAGGTTTTTGATCCTCTTGGTCTTGTCGCGCCATGCGTAGTTCAGGCTAAGCTTTTGTTACAGCAGCTGTGGATACTCAAATGCAGCTGGGATGATGAAGTACCCATTGAAATAAAATCACAATTCATTGAATTTATGGAGTCACTTCCAGCACTTAACTCAATTCACATTCCTCGTTGGGTGTCATGTAACAATGCCACATCAGTAGAGCTGCATACTTTCACAGACGCGTCTGAACGCGCCTACGGCGCATGTATTTATGTGAGAACGGTATCGGACGACGGAACAGTTTGCGTTCGCCTTTTAGCTTCGAAGAACAGGGTTGCCCCTATAAAGCCCACAACCATACCAAGGCTGGAGTTGTGCGGTGCTTTACTGGGCACGAGACTTTTTACAAAGGTCCGTAAATCACTCACTCTAGAGTTTAATCACTGTTATTTTTGGTGTGATTCGACAATCGTAGTCGGATGGCTGTCTACATTGCCATGTCGACTTGAACCATTTGTTCGCAATAGAGTGAGTGAAATACAAGAAGCGACGACCGGACAGACGTGGAGCTATGTGCCTTCCAAGAGCAACCCGGCTGATCTCACTTCTCGGGGGGTGAAGGCTGATCGTATCAGCTCGTCCACTCTTTGGTGGTCGGGTCCTGATTTTCTTAATCAAACAGAAATACAATTTCCTATTTCACCTAATACTGAAAATCAGTCTTTACCTGAAATATCTTTACATACAACTGACACACTTAAACAAAATAATAATAATATAATTTCAAATCTTATTCACAAAAAATCATCCTTTACATCAATAATCAGAATCATAGCATATATACAAAGATTTATATTTAATTGCAAAACACAGAATAACAAAAAAACATCTTATTTAACATTATCAGAATTACAATCGTCAAAGAATCTTATATTACAGATTTCTCAGCAGGAAATGTTCCCTGAGGAATATACTTGTCTCAAATCTAATCAGGCCTTAAATAAAAAGAACAGATTAATAAGTCTTTCTCCTTTCATTGATTCAGATAACTTATTACGCGTAGGTGGACGTCTTAATAACTCTAACTATAGTTATGATGTTATGCATCCTATCCTATTGTGTAGCAAACATTACATAACAAAAATCATATTCGAAAAAGAGCACAAAGCACTCTTTCATGCAGGGCCTCAATTACTTTTAGCACACATCAGACTCACCTATTGGCCTTTGGCAGGCAGGAACTTAGCCAAGCACGTAGTGCGTAACTGTGTTCGCTGCAGTCGCTTCAAGGCTCAGCCTGTTCAGGTCGTCATGGGCAACCTACCAACTGACAGGACTCATCTCGAGTACCCTTTTTTGAATACAGGGGTTGATTATGCCGGGCCAGTGCTGATAGCCGACCGTAGGGGTAGAGGATGTAAGTTGCTAAAGTCTTACATTTGTGTTTTTGTGTGCTTTGCAGTCAGAGCCGTTCATCTGGAGCTGGTTTCCGACCTCACGAAGGAAGCTTTTCTAGCGGCTTTCAGCCGATTCATTAGTCGTCGGGGCAAGCCTCAGCGCGTGTACTCCGACAACGGCACTACATTCGTGGGAGCTTTCAATGAGCTTTCACGCTTCTTAAAGGTTTCATCTAGCAGTATTGAGTCAGATCTTGCAAACAAAGGCATAGAGTTTAAATTCATACCCGCTTACAGCCCACACTTCGGTGGACTATGGGAAAGTGCCGTAAAATCCACCAAACATTTATTGCGTAGAGTCATGGGCCTAACTCATTTAACTTATGAGGAGCTCTCAACATGTCTGATCCAGATAGAGGCTATTTTAAATTCCAGACCTTTAACCCCTCTATCCACTGATCCATCTGACCTGTCTTATCTTTCTCCTTCATTATTCCTCATCGGACGACCACTCACGTCATTCCCACGCCCGCAGATCACCGACGCCAACATCCAGCGGCTACAGCGATTTGATCGCGTAGAGAAACTGCGGCAACATTTTTGGCAACGCTTCTCTAATGAGTATGTGTCTCTCCTGCAGCAGAAAACAAAATGGCAGACAGCTGCGCAAGACCTGAAAACAGGCGCCATGGTCTTGGTTAGAGACGCAAACCTTCCTCCACTTCTATGGCTGCTGGGCAGAGTAGTTGCAGTGAAGACTGGGTCTGACGGACGTTCTCGAGTCGCCGACATCCTGACGAAGAAGGGCACCATCACACGTGCATATAATAACATATGCCCTCTTCCTGTCTCTTCATTCATCATCATCATCATCTTGAAGTATTCCTTCAATCCGGGGGAATATGTTCCTGACGTCACATCGAGCTCCACACATCGCAGCGGCGACATAACTTTGCATGCCCCTCCAGCCGCAATTACAGCGGTGCGACAGCGCCGCGCCACTCACTCGCGGACCCCTCTAACGCGCACACGCATACTAGCGGATTTTCTTGATTGTAACCAGTGCCTAATACAGTCTTTCAAATTGTCAGAAGCAGTTTCATTTATATTATAATCATTCAAGAACACCAGCATCTCACCTGGAGCTTGATACTCAGCCAGTGCTCTTGGAAGGCACATAGCTCCACGTCTGTCCGGTCGTCGCTTCTTGTATTTCACTCACTCTATTGCGAACAAATGGTTCAAGTCGACATGGCAATGTAGACAGCCATCCGACTACGATTGTCGAATCACACCAAAAATAACAGTGATTAAACTCTAGAGTGAGTGATTTACGGACCTTTGTAAAAAGTCTCGTGCCCAGTAAAGCACCGCACAACTCCAGCCTTGGTATGGTTGTGGGCTTTATAGGGGCAACCCTGTTCTTCGAAGCTAAAAGGCGAACGCAAACTGTTCCGTCGTCATGGGCAACCTACCAACTGACAGGACTCATCTCGAGTACCCTTTTTTGAATACAGGGGTTGATTATGCCGGGCCAGTGCTGATAGCCGACCGTAGGGGTAGAGGATGTAAGTTGCTAAAGTCTTACATTTGTGTTTTTGTGTGCTTTGCAGTCAGAGCCGTTCATCTGGAGCTGGTTTCCGACCTCACGAAGGAAGCTTTCTAAGCGGCTTTCAGCCGATTCATTAGTCGTCGGGGCAAGCCTCAGCGCGTGTACTCCGACAACGGCACGGCACTACATTCGTGGGAGCTTTCAATGAGCTTTCACGCTTCTTAAAGGTTTCATCTAGCAGTATTGAGTCAGATCTTGCAAACAAAGGCATAGAGTTTAAATTCATACCCGCTTACAGCCCACACTTCGGTGGACTATGGGAAAGTGCCGTAAAATCACCAAACATTTATTGCGTAGAGTCATGGGCCTAACTCATTTAACTTATGAGGAGCTCTCAACATGTCTGATCCAGATAGAGGCTATTTTAAATTCCAGACCTTTAACCCCTTATCCACTGATCCATCTGACCTGTCTTATCTTTTCCTGACGTCACATCGAGCTCCACACATCGCAGCGGCGACATAACTTTGCATGCCCCTCCAGCCGCAATTACAGCGGTGGGACAGCGCCGCGCCACTCACTCGCGGACCCCTCTAACGCGCACACGCATACTAGCGGATTTTCTTGATTATAACCAGTGCCTAATACAGTCTTTCAAATTGTCAAGAAGCAGTTTCATTTATATTATAATCATTCAAGAACACCAGCATCTCACCTGGAGCTTGATACTCAGCCAGTGGTCCTTCAATCCGTCAAGTCAAGAAGATCCCCTCCTCAAGTGGACTTTGGACTGGCCGCGTGTACCGCGCTTGCTACGCCGTAGGCCGTAGAGGACACATCAAGGACAGTCTACCCAGACTAGAGGGACATAGATCTGAGTGAGTCCGTTCCATTATCCTTAATTTCCTGTCTTTTACTGTCTTTTTCCAGGAATTTAAGATTGTGCTATACGGATCCGGCATGTTGGATCTCTTCATAATAGCATATACTTACCCATTTATATTATAAAATTACTCAGTCAATTCATCGTCATCATTTCGCATAGTAACATCTGTTTCTTATTAAAACACATTCCTTTGTTCGCTGTCGCCCGGCATCCAGGTGCGATTGCGTAAACAAACTCATTAGTGTTTCTTAGAATTTTTACTTATTGAACTGGTTTGCATACCGAGCCTATCTACAATATCAGCTGATTTACCGTTAGCTTGGCCAGTTATTGACGCAATATTTCATAACTCGCTTACTTTTTCATTTGGTTCTTTGTCTTTCTTTGCATTGACGCCATTTTGCTTTGCCTTAAGGACTTACTACCTACATCGCAATATGTCTGATGCAAAATTTAAAGAACTTATTAAGAGGCGTGGAAGTTTCAAAGCTAAGCTTACGCATTTTAGCAACTTTTTAAGAATATTACCCAGCACCGACTTAGACAGTTTCCAAGCAGCGGAATTAAAAAGCCGCCTTATATTAATGGAAAATTTATTTACGGAATTTGATGCCTTGCAGACGGATTTGGAGCTGTTGTCGGAGGATGCGGACGAAATGTATACAGAGAGGGAGCAGTTCGAGACGCAGTACCATGCGCTGGTGGCTCGCGCGAGGACGAATCTCGGCACCGCGCGTGCCCCCTCGCCTGCGCTCGTGTCTGCCACGTCTGTCGACGATCTCCAACGTCACGGCTCTGGCTGCAAGCACGACTACGTTCGACTGCCTAAGATAGACTTGCCTCACTTCGACGGCGACTATCAGCACTGGCTCGAATTCAGAGATACGTATCTTTCCCTTATACACAACAACAACAGCATACAGGAAGTCAATAAATTTCATTATTTGCGTGCAGCCTTAACCGGCAGCGCGGCATTGATAGTGAAAAATATTGATTTTAAAGCAGATAATTATGCCACAGCTTGGGAGATGTTGTTAGAAAGATATGATAACAACAGAATTTTAATTAATAATCACATACAGGCATTATTTAATATTGAACACATTCAACACGAATCTTGTAGCTCATTGCGCAACATAATAGACGTCACAAATAAAAATCTTCGTGCTTTGTCAACCTTAGGACAGCATAGTGAACATGGTGGTTTAGGGGAAACTCTTATTATACACATGATGTCAGAAAAACTTGACAAGATCACACGTAGGGAGTGGGAAGAGTTTAAAAACAATTTAGATTCCTTTCCACACTTAAAAGATTTTATTAAATTTTTATCAAACAGAGCAGATTTACTTGAATCCTTACATAATAATAAAAATACATCAACTAACAAAAATAATAACGAAAACATCAAAACTAAAAACTATCTTACAACTACTAAAACTAAAAATACTAATTCAGAAAATGTGAAATGTCCTATGTGTACTCAGAATCATTTTTTATTCAGTTGCCAATCTTTCAGAAATCTTGAAGTCGAAGCACGCATTAAGAAAGTTTCAGAAAGCAATGTTTGTCTGAACTGCCTTCGTCCTGGTCATACAGCGAAGCGTTGCAGTTTATCTCATTGCAAATATTGCAAAGTCAAACATAATACCCTTTTACATAAGGAATCATCTTCAGAAAAACCAACAGGGGATAACATTGCGTTGTCAACAAACGTAGTTTTACCCTATTCAGACAATAATCAGGTTCACATTTTGCTATCCACAGCTTTGGCGAAGGTGAGAGATGCGAATGGAGAGCTTCATACAGCCAGAATCCTGTTGGACAACGGCAGTACCTCCAACTTCATCACCCGAGAGCTCTGTGGGAAGCTTGGTCTGGTAAGACACAGCACTAGCTCCACCGTCTCAGGTATAAACGGTCAAGTTTCTAATACCTCAGAAATCTGCAGTCTTCAAATGCAGTCTTGTAATGGTGGTTATCAGGCGAAAGTAAGCTGTTTTGTCATACCGAAAATCACACAATCGCTACCTGGTTCTTATGTGGATAAAAGGTACATCACCATCCCACCAGGTATTCAATTAGCAGATCCTTCATTTAACATACCTACTGCTATTGACATTCTTGTAGGAGCTGAGGTATTTTGGGACGTCTTAGGTTCCGATACCATTAATTTAGGCAATAATCAGCCTAGATTACAGTCATCCAAACTAGGTTGGCTTATTTCAGGCCGCGTCAGTCAGCCTCGTAAACAACCTTCAGTTTGTCACTTTCTTTCACAACAGGAGTCTGATCAGCTGACTCGTTTCTGGGAACTTGATACTGTGTCGTCTGCTAGCTGTTACTCTACAGAGGAACAGGCTTGTGAAAAGCTCTTTCAAGAGACCACATATCGGGATGCGTCTGGACAATTCGTTGTCACCATACCATTGAAGGACTCGCCTGAGTGCTTAGGTGACTCTTATGCGATGGCCAAGCGTCGTTTCCTCTCCCTAGAACGTAGATTTGAGCGAGACTCCACATTTAAAACAGGTATTTACAATTCATGCAAGAATATATTGACCTTCATCACATGTCTGAATATTCTAAAACAAATCAGTCAGAACTTAATTATTTTTTGCCTCATCACGGTGTTGTACGCGAGTCCAGTTCTACCACAAAACTCCGCGTAGTTTACGATGCTTCGGCCTCCAGCACCTCGGGCAAGTCCTTCAATGACATCCAGATGGTAGGTCCAACAGTACAGGAGGACTTACTATCCATACTTTTAAGATTTAGACAACACAAGTTTGTTGTAACGGGTGACATCGAAAAAATGTACAGGGCCATTTTAGTCGAGCCATCACAGCGTCCGTTACAACAAATTGTTTTTAGATTCAATTCTTCAGACCCTATAAAGACCTATGCACTGAATACAGTGACTTACGGTACAGCCTCAGCACCTTATCTGGCTACAAGATGCTTAGTGTCTCTTGCAGAGCAATGTTCAGACCCAGAGGTTAGTCAGTCCATCAGACGCGACTTTTACGTGGATGACTATTTATCTGGGGGTGACTCCATTGAATCAGTCATTAACTTATGTCAAGGACTTGTTAAAAACCTTGAGACAGCTAAGTTTCACTTAAGAAAGTGGCAATCAAATAGTCCAAAAATTCTAGAATATGTCACTAATATTCATACAGAAAATACAGACAAAAAATTAAACTTGAATGATTCTCCTAGCAAAACTCTTGGGCTGTACTGGGACTGTAAAACAGACAGACTATTCTTTTCAATAGATTTAAAACAAAATATCTCAAAAATAACAAAACGTAACATTTTGTCTTTAATAAGTCAGGTTTTTGATCCTCTTGGTCTTGTCGCGCCATGCGTAGTTCAGGCTAAGCTTTTGTTACAGCAGCTGTGGATACTCAAATGCAGCTGGGATGATGAAGTACCCATTGAAATAAAATCACAATTCATTGAATTTATGGAGTCACTTCCAGCACTTAACTCAATTCACATTCCTCGTTGGGTGTCATGTAACAATGCCACATCAGTAGAGCTGCATACTTTCACAGACGCGTCTGAACGCGCCTACGGCGCATGTATTTATGTGAGAACGGTATCGGACGACGGAACAGTTTGCGTTCGCCTTTTAGCTTCGAAGAACAGGGTTGCCCCTATAAAGCCCACAACCATACCAAGGCTGGAGTTGTGCGGTGCTTTACTGGGCACGAGACTTTTTACAAAGGTCCGTAAATCACTCACTCTAGAGTTTAATCACTGTTATTTTTGGTGTGATTCGACAATCGTAGTCGGATGGCTGTCTACATTGCCATGTCGACTTGAACCATTTGTTCGCAATAGAGTGAGTGAAATACAAGAAGCGACGACCGGACAGACGTGGAGCTATGTGCCTTCCAAGAGCAACCCGGCTGATCTCACTTCTCGGGGGGTGAAGGCTGATCGTATCAGCTCGTCCACTCTTTGGTGGTCGGGTCCTGATTTTCTTAATCAAACAGAAATACAATTTCCTATTTCACCTAATACTGAAAATCAGTCTTTACCTGAAATATCTTTACATACAACTGACACACTTAAACAAAATAATAATAATATAATTTCAAATCTTATTCACAAAAAATCATCCTTTACATCAATAATCAGAATCATAGCATATATACAAAGATTTATATTTAATTGCAAAACACAGAATAACAAAAAAACATCTTATTTAACATTATCAGAATTACAATCGTCAAAGAATCTTATATTACAGATTTCTCAGCAGGAAATGTTCCCTGAGGAATATACTTGTCTCAAATCTAATCAGGCCTTAAATAAAAAGAACAGATTAATAAGTCTTTCTCCCTTTATTGATTCAGATAACTTATTACGCGTAGGTGGACGTCTTAATAACTCTAACTATAGTTATGATGTTATGCATCCTATCCTATTGTGTAGCAAACATTACATAACAAAAATCATATTCGAAAAAGAGCACAAAGCACTCTTTCATGCAGGGCCTCAATTACTTTTAGCACACATCAGACTCACCTATTGGCCTTTGGCAGGCAGGAACTTAGCCAAGCACGTAGTGCGTAACTGTGTTCGCTGCAGTCGCTTCAAGGCTCAGCCTGTTCAGGTCGTCATGGGCAACCTACCAACTGACAGGACTCATCTCGAGTACCCTTTTTTGAATACAGGGGTTGATTATGCCGGGCCAGTGCTGATAGCCGACCGTAGGGGTAGAGGATGTAAGTTGCTAAAGTCTTACATTTGTGTTTTTGTGTGCTTTGCAGTCAGAGCCGTTCATCTGGAGCTGGTTTCCGACCTCACGAAGGAAGCTTTTCTAGCGGCTTTCAGCCGATTCATTAGTCGTCGGGGCAAGCCTCAGCGCGTGTACTCCGACAACGGCACTACATTCGTGGGAGCTTTCAATGAGCTTTCACGCTTCTTAAAGGTTTCATCTAGCAGTATTGAGTCAGATCTTGCAAACAAAGGCATAGAGTTTAAATTCATACCCGCTTACAGCCCACACTTCGGTGGACTATGGGAAAGTGCCGTAAAATCCACCAAACATTTATTGCGTAGAGTCATGGGCCTAACTCATTTAACTTATGAGGAGCTCTCAACATGTCTGATCCAGATAGAGGCTATTTTAAATTCCAGACCTTTAACCCCTCTATCCACTGATCCATCTGACCTGTCTTATCTTTCTCCTTCATTATTCCTCATCGGACGACCACTCACGTCATTCCCACGCCCGCAGATCACCGACGCCAACATCCAGCGGCTACAGCGATTTGATCGCGTAGAGAAACTGCGGCAACATTTTTGGCAACGCTTCTCTAATGAGTATGTGTCTCTCCTGCAGCAGAAAACAAAATGGCAGACAGCTGCGCAAGACCTGAAAACAGGCGCCATGGTCTTGGTTAGAGACGCAAACCTTCCTCCACTTCTATGGCTGCTGGGCAGAGTAGTTGCAGTGAAGACTGGGTCTGACGGACGTTCTCGAGTCGCCGACATCCTGACGAAGAAGGGCACCATCACACGTGCATATAATAACATATGCCCTCTTCCTGTCTCTTCATCATCATCATCATCTTGAAGTATTCCTTCAATCCGGGGGAATATGTTCCTGACGTCACATCGAGCTCCACACATCGCAGCGGCGACATAACTTTGCATGCCCCTCCAGCCGCAATTACAGCGGTGGGACAGCGCCGCGCCACTCACTCGCGGACCCCTCTAACGCGCACACGCATACTAGCGGATTTTCTTGATTATAACCAGTGCCTAATACAGTCTTTCAAATTGTCAAGAAGCAGTTTCATTTATATTATAATCATTCAAGAACACCAGCATCTCACCTGGAGCTTGATACTCAAACAGTGGTCCTTCGAGCCGGATTCAGAATTCAATCCGGCTCGAAGGACCACTGGCTGAGTATCAAGCTCCAGGTGAGATGCTGGTGTTCTTGAATGATTATAATATAAATGAAACTGCTTCTTGACAATTTGAAAGACTGTATTAGGCACTGGTTATAATCAAGAAAATCCGCTAGTATGCGTGTGCGCGTTAGAGGGGTCCGCGAGTGAGTGGCGCGGCGCTGTCCCACCGCTGTAATTGCGGCTGGAGGGGCATGCAAAGTTATGTCGCCGCTGCGATGTGTGGAGCTCGATGTGACGTCAGGAACATATTCCCCCGGATTGAAGGAATACTTCAAGATGATGATGATGATGAAGAGACAGGAAGAGGGCATATGTTATTATATGCACGTGTGATGGTGCCCTTCTTCGTCAGGATGTCGGCGACTCGAGAACGTCCGTCAGACCCAGTCTTCACTGCAACTACTCTGCCCAGCAGCCATAGAAGTGGAGGAAGGTTTGCGTCTCTAACCAAGACCATGGCGCCTGTTTTCAGGTCTTGCGCAGCTGTCTGCCATTTTGTTTTCTGCTGCAGGAGAGACACATACTCATTAGAGAAGCGTTGCCAAAAATGTTGCCGCAGTTTCTCTACGCGATCAAATCGCTGTAGCCGCTGGATGTTGGCGTCGGTGATCTGCGGGCGTGGGAATGACGTGAGTGGTCGTCCGATGAGGAATAATGAAGGAGAAAGATAAGACAGGTCAGATGGATCAGTGGATAGAGGGGTTAAAGGTCTGGAATTTAAAATAGCCTCTATCTGGATCAGACATGTTGAGAGCTCCTCATAAGTTAAATGAGTTAGGCCCATGACTCTACGCAATAAATGTTTGGTGGATTTTACGGCACTTTCCCATAGTCCACCGAAGTGTGGGCTGTAAGCGGGTATGAATTTAAACTCTATGCCTTTGTTTGCAAGATCTGACTCAATACTGCTAGATGAAACCTTTAAGAAGCGTGAAAGCTCATTGAAAGCTCCCACGAATGTAGTGCCGTTGTCGGAGTACACGCGCTGAGGCTTGCCCCGACGACTAATGAATCGGCTGAAAGCCGCTAGAAAAGCTTCCTTCGTGAGGTCGGAAACCAGCTCCAGATGAACGGCTCTGACTGCAAAGCACACAAAAACACAAATGTAAGACTTTAGCAACTTACATCCTCTACCCCTACGGTCGGCTATCAGCACTGGCCCGGCATAATCAACCCCTGTATTCAAAAAAGGGTACTCGAGATGAGTCCTGTCAGTTGGTAGGTTGCCCATGACGACCTGAACAGGCTGAGCCTTGAAGCGACTGCAGCGAACACAGTTACGCACTACGTGCTTGGCTAAGTTCCTGCCTGCCAAAGGCCAATAGGTGAGTCTGATGTGTGCTAAAAGTAATTGAGGCCCTGCATGAAAGAGTGCTTTGTGCTCTTTTTCGAATATGATTTTTGTTATGTAATGTTTGCTACACAATAGGATAGGATGCATAACATCATAACTATAGTTAGAGTTATTAAGACGTCCACCTACGCGTAATAAGTTATCTGAATCAATAAAGGAGAAAGACTTATTAATCTGTTCTTTTTATTTAAGGCCTGATTAGATTTGAGACAAGTATATTCCTCAGGGAACATTTCCTGCTGAGAAATCTGTAATATAAGATTCTTTGACGATTGTAATTCTGATAATGTTAAATAAGATGTTTTTTTGTTATTCTGTGTTTTGCAATTAAATATAAATCTTTGTATATATGCTATGATTCTGATTATTGATGTAAAGGATGATTTTTTGTGAATAAGATTTGAAATTATATTATTATTATTTTGTTTAAGTGTGTCAGTTGTATGTAAAGATATTTCAGGTAAAGACTGATTTTCAGTATTAGGTGAAATAGGAAATTGTATTTCTGTTTGATTAAGAAAATCAGGACCCGACCACCAAAGAGTGGACGAGCTGATACGATCAGCCTTCACCCCCCGAGAAGTGAGATCAGCCGGGTTGCTCTTGGAAGGCACATAGCTCCACGTCTGTCCGGTCGTCGCTTCTTGTATTTCACTCACTCTATTGCGAACAAATGGTTCAAGTCGACATGGCAATGTAGACAGCCATCCGACTACGATTGTCGAATCACACCAAAAATAACAGTGATTAAACTCTAGAGTGAGTGATTTACGGACCTTTGTAAAAAGTCTCGTGCCCAGTAAAGCACCGCACAACTCCAGCCTTGGTATGGTTGTGGGCTTTATAGGGGCAACCCTGTTCTTCGAAGCTAAAAGGCGAACGCAAACTGTTCCGTCGTCCGATACCGTTCTCACATAAATACATGCGCCGTAGGCGCGTTCAGACGCGTCTGTGAAAGTATGCAGCTCTACTGATGTGGCATTGTTACATGACACCCAACGAGGAATGTGAATTGAGTTAAGTGCTGGAAGTGACTCCATAAATTCAATGAATTGTGATTTTATTTCAATGGGTACTTCATCATCCCAGCTGCATTTGAGTATCCACAGCTGCTGTAACAAAAGCTTGGCCTGAACTACGCATGGCGCGACAAGACCAAGAGGATCAAAAACCTGACTTATTAAAGACAAAATGTTACGTTTTGTTATTTTTGAAATATTTTGTTTTAAATCTATTGAAAAGAATAGTCTGTCTGTTTTACAGTCCCAGTACAGCCCAAGAGTTTTGCTAGGAGAATCATTCAAGTTTAATTTTTTGTCTGTATTTTCTGTATGAATATTAGTGACATATTCTAGAATTTTTGGACTATTTGATTGCCACTTTCTTAAGTGAAACTTAGCTGTCTCAAGGTTTTTAACAAGTCCTTGACATAAGTTAATGACTGATTCAATGGAGTCACCCCCAGATAAATAGTCATCCACGTAAAAGTCGCGTCTGATGGACTGACTAACCTCTGGGTCTGAACATTGCTCTGCAAGAGACACTAAGCATCTTGTAGCCAGATAAGGTGCTGAGGCTGTACCGTAAGTCACTGTATTCAGTGCATAGGTCTTTATAGGGTCTGAAGAATTGAATCTAAAAACAATTTGTTGTAACGGACGCTGTGATGGCTCGACTAAAATGGCCCTGTACATTTTTTCGATGTCACCCGTTACAACAAACTTGTGTTGTCTAAATCTTAAAAGTATGGATAGTAAGTCCTCCTGTACTGTTGGACCTACCATCTGGATGTCATTGAAGGACTTGCCCGAGGTGCTGGAGGCCGAAGCATCGTAAACTACGCGGAGTTTTGTGGTAGAACTGGACTCGCGTACAACACCGTGATGAGGCAAAAAATAATTAAGTTCTGACTGATTTGTTTTAGAATATTCAGACATGTGATGAAGGTCAATATATTCTTGCATGAATTGTAAATACCTGTTTTTAAATGTGGAGTCTCGCTCAAATCTACGTTCTAGGGAGAGGAAACGACGCTTGGCCATCGCATAAGAGTCACCTAAGCACTCAGGCGAGTCCTTCAATGGTATGGTGACAACGAATTGTCCAGACGCATCCCGATATGTGGTCTCTTGAAAGAGCTTTTCACAAGCCTGTTCCTCTGTAGAGTAACAGCTAGCAGACGACACAGTATCAAGTTCCCAGAAACGAGTCAGCTGATCAGACTCCTGTTGTGAAAGAAAGTGACAAACTGAAGGTTGTTTACGAGGCTGACTGACGCGGCCTGAAATAAGCCAACCTAGTTTGGATGACTGTAATCTAGGCTGATTATTGCCTAAATTAATGGTATCGGAACCTAAGACGTCCCAAAATACCTCAGCTCCTACAAGAATGTCAATAGCAGTAGGTATGTTAAATGAAGGATCTGCTAATTGAATACCTGGTGGGATGGTGATGTACCTTTTATCCACATAAGAACCAGGTAGCGATTGTGTGATTTTCGGTATGACAAAACAGCTTACTTTCGCCTGATAACCACCATTACAAGACTGCATTTGAAGACTGCAGATTTCTGAGGTATTAGAAACTTGACCGTTTATACCTGAGACGGTGGAGCTAGTGCTGTGTCTTACCAGACCAAGCTTCCCACAGAGCTCTCGGGTGATGAAGTTGGAGGTACTGCCGTTGTCCAACAGGATTCTGGCTGTATGAAGCTCTCCATTCGCATCTCTCACCTTCGCCAAAGCTGTGGATAGCAAAATGTGAACCTGATTATTGTCTGAATAGGGTAAAACTACGTTTGTTGATAACGCAATGTTATCCCCTGTTGGTTTTTCTGAAGATGATTCCTTATGTAAAAGGGTATTATGTTTGACTTTGCAATATTTGCAATGAGATAAACTGCAACGCTTCGCTGTATGACCAGGACGAAGGCAGTTCAGACAAACATTGCTTTCTGAAACTTTCTTAATGCGTGCTTCGACTTCAAGATTTCTGAAAGATTGGCAACTGAATAAAAAATGATTCTGAGTACACATAGGACATTTCACATTTTCTGAATTAGTATTTTTAGTTTTAGTAGTTGTAAGATAGTTTTTAGTTTTGATGTTTTCGTTATTATTTTTGTTAGTTGATGTATTTTTATTATTATGTAAGGATTCAAGTAAATCTGCTCTGTTTGATAAAAATTTAATAAAATCTTTTAAGTGTGGAAAGGAATCTAAATTGTTTTTAAACTCTTCCCACTCCCTACGTGTGATCTTGTCAAGTTTTTCTGACATCATGTGTATAATAAGAGTTTCCCCTAAACCACCATGTTCACTATGCTGTCCTAAGGTTGACAAAGCACGAAGATTTTTATTTGTGACGTCTATTATGTTGCGCAATGAGCTACAAGATTCGTGTTGAATGTGTTCAATATTAAATAATGCCTGTATGTGATTATTAATCAAAATTCTGTTGTTATCATATCTTTCTAACAACATCTCCCAAGCTGTGGCATAATTATCTGCTTTAAAATCAATATTTTTCACTATCAATGCCGCGCTGCCGGTTAAGGCTGCACGCAAATAATGAAATTTATTGACTTCCTGTATGCTGTTGTTGTTGTGTATAAGGGAAAGATACGTATCTCTGAATTCGAGCCAGTGCTGATAGTCGCCGTCGAAGTGAGGCAAGTCTATCTTAGGCAGTCGAACGTAGTCGTGCTTGCAGCCAGAGCCGTGACGTTGGAGATCGTCGACAGACGTGGCAGACACGAGCGCAGGCGAGGGGGCACGCGCGGTGCCGAGATTCGTCCTCGCGCGAGCCACCAGCGCATGGTACTGCGTCTCGAACTGCTCCCTCTCTGTATACATTTCGTCCGCATCCTCCGACAACAGCTCCAAATCCGTCTGCAAGGCATCAAATTCCGTAAATAAATTTTCCATTAATATAAGGCGGCTTTTTAATTCCGCTGCTTGGAAACTGTCTAAGTCGGTGCTGGGTAATATTCTTAAAAAGTTGCTAAAATGCGTAAGCTTAGCTTTGAAACTTCCACGCCTCTTAATAAGTTCTTTAAATTTTGCATCAGACATATTGCGATGTAGGTAGTAAGTCCTTAAGGCAAAGCAAAATGGCGTCAATGCAAAGAAAGACAAAGAACCAAATGAAAAAGTAAGCGAGTTATGAAATATTGCGTCAATAACTGGCCAAGCTAACGGTAAATCAGCTGATATTGTAGATAGGCTCGGTATGCAAACCAGTTCAATAAGTAAAAATTCTAAGAAACACTAATGAGTTTGTTTACGCAATCGCACCTGGATGCCGGGCGACAGCGAACAAAGGAATGTGTTTTAATAAGAAACAGATGTTACTATGCGAAATGATGACGATGAATTGACTGAGTAATTTTATAATATAAATGGGTAAGTATATGCTATTATGAAGAGATCCAACATGCCGGATCCGTATAGCACAATCTTAAATTCCTGGAAAAAGACAGTAAAAGACAGGAAATTAAGGATAATGGAACGGACTCACTCAGATCTATGTCCCTCTAGTCTGGGTAGACTGTCCTTGATGTGTCCTCTACGGCGGGCCGTCCGGCCTACGGCGTAGCAAGCGCGGTACACGCGGCCAGTCCAAAGTCCACTTGAGGAGGGGATCTTCTTGACTTGACGGATCGAAGGACCACTGGCTGAGTATCAAGCTCCAGGTGAGATGCTGGTGTTCTTGAATGATTATAATATAAATGAAACTGCTTCTTGACAATTTGAAAGACTGTATTAGGCACTGGTTATAATCAAGAAAATCCGCTAGTATGCGGTGCGCGTCTAGAGGGGTCCGCGAGTGAGTGGCGCGGCGCTGTCCCACCGCTGTAATTGCGGCTGGAGGGGCATGCAAAGTTATGTCGCCGCTGCGATGTATATTATAATCGATGTCAAGAACACAGCATCTCACCTGGAGCATACTCAGACAGTGGTCCTTCAATCCGTCAAGTCAAGAAGATCCCCTCCTCAAGTGGACTTTGGACTGGCCGCGTGTACCGCGCTTGCTACGCCGTAGGCCGTAGAGGACACATCAAGGACAGTCTACCCAGACTAGAGGGACATAGATCTGAGTGAGTCCGTTCCATTATCCTTAATTTCCTGTCTTTTACTGTCTTTTTCCAGGAATTTAAGATTGTGCTATACGGATCCGGCATGTTGGATCTCTTCATAATAGCATATACTTACCCATTTATATTATAAAATTACTCAGTCAATTCATCGTCATCATTTCGCATAGTAACATCTGTTTCTTATTAAAACACATTCCTTTGTTCGCTGTCGCCCGGCATCCAGGTGCGATTGCGTAAACAAACTCATTAGTGTTTCTTAGAATTTTTACTTATTGAACTGGTTTGCATACCGAGCCTATCTACAATATCAGCTGATTTACCGTTAGCTTGGCCAGTTATTGACGCAATATTTCATAACTCGCTTACTTTTTCATTTGGTTCTTTGTCTTTCTTTGCATTGACGCCATTTTGCTTTGCCTTAAGGACTTACTACCTACATCGCAATATGTCTGATGCAAAATTTAAAGAACTTATTAAGAGGCGTGGAAGTTTCAAAGCTAAGCTTACGCATTTTAGCAACTTTTTAAGAATATTACCCAGCACCGACTTAGACAGTTTCCAAGCAGCGGAATTAAAAAGCCGCCTTATATTAATGGAAAATTTATTTACGGAATTTGATGCCTTGCAGACGGATTTGGAGCTGTTGTCGGAGGATGCGGACGAAATGTATACAGAGAGGGAGCAGTTCGAGACGCAGTACCATGCGCTGGTGGCTCGCGCGAGGACGAATCTCGGCACCGCGCGTGCCCCCTCGCCTGCGCTCGTGTCTGCCACGTCTGTCGACGATCTCCAACGTCACGGCTCTGGCTGCAAGCACGACTACGTTCGACTGCCTAAGATAGACTTGCCTCACTTCGACGGCGACTATCAGCACTGGCTCGAATTCAGAGATACGTATCTTTCCCTTATACATAACAACAACAGCATACAGGAAGTCAATAAATTTCATTATTTGCGTGCAGCCTTAACCGGCAGCGCGGCATTGATAGTGAAAAATATTGATTTTAAAGCAGATAATTATGCCACAGCTTGGGAGATGTTGTTAGAAAGATATGATAACAACAGAATTTTGATTAATAATCACATACAGGCATTATTTAATATTGAACACATTCAACACGAATCTTGTAGCTCATTGCGCAACATAATAGACGTCACAAATAAAAATCTTCGTGCTTTGTCAACCTTAGGACAGCATAGTGAACATGGTGGTTTAGGGGAAACTCTTATTATACACATGATGTCAGAAAAACTTGACAAGATCACACGTAGGGAGTGGGAAGAGTTTAAAAACAATTTAGATTCCTTTCCACACTTAAAAGATTTTATTAAATTTTTATCAAACAGAGCAGATTTACTTGAATCCTTACATAATAATAAAAATACATCAACTAACAAAAATAATAACGAAAACATCAAAACTAAAAACTATCTTACAACTACTAAAACTAAAAATACTAATTCAGAAAATGTGAAATGTCCTATGTGTACTCAGAATCATTTTTTATTCAGTTGCCAATCTTTCAGAAATCTTGAAGTCGAAGCACGCATTAAGAAAGTTTCAGAAAGCAATGTTTGTCTGAACTGCCTTCGTCCTGGTCATACAGCGAAGCGTTGCAGTTTATCTCATTGCAAATATTGCAAAGTCAAACATAATACCCTTTTACATAAGGAATCATCTTCAGAAAAACCAACAGGGGATAACATTGCGTTATCAACAAACGTAGTTTTACCCTATTCAGACAATAATCAGGTTCACATTTTGCTATCCACAGCTTTGGCGAAGGTGAGAGATGCGAATGGAGAGCTTCATACAGCCAGAATCCTGTTGGACAACGGCAGTACCTCCAACTTCATCACCCGAGAGCTCTGTGGGAAGCTTGGTCTGGTAAGACACAGCACTAGCTCCACCGTCTCAGGTATAAACGGTCAAGTTTCTAATACCTCAGAAATCTGCAGTCTTCAAATGCAGTCTTGTAATGGTGGTTATCAGGCGAAAGTAAGCTGTTTTGTCATACCGAAAATCACACAATCGCTACCTGGTTCTTATGTGGATAAAAGGTACATCACCATCCCACCAGGTATTCAATTAGCAGATCCTTCATTTAACATACCTACTGCTATTGACATTCTTGTAGGAGCTGAGGTATTTTGGGACGTCTTAGGTTCCGATACCATTAATTTAGGCAATAATCAGCCTAGATTACAGTCATCCAAACTAGGTTGGCTTATTTCAGGCCGCGTCAGTCAGCCTCGTAAACAACCTTCAGTTTGTCACTTTCTTTCACAACAGGAGTCTGATCAGCTGACTCGTTTCTGGGAACTTGATACTGTGTCGTCTGCTAGCTGTTACTCTACAGAGGAACAGGCTTGTGAAAAGCTCTTTCAAGAGACCACATATCGGGATGCGTCTGGACAATTCGTTGTCACCATACCATTGAAGGACTCGCCTGAGTGCTTAGGTGACTCTTATGCGATGGCCAAGCGTCGTTTCCTCTCCCTAGAACGTAGATTTGAGCGAGACTCCACATTTAAAAACAGGTATTTACAATTCATGCAAGAATATATTGACCTTCATCACATGTCTGAATATTCTAAAACAAATCAGTCAGAACTTAATTATTTTTTGCCTCATCACGGTGTTGTACGCGAGTCCAGTTCTACCACAAAACTCCGCGTAGTTTACGATGCTTCGGCCTCCAGCACCTCGGGCAAGTCCTTCAATGACATCCAGATGGTAGGTCCAACAGTACAGGAGGACTTACTATCCATACTTTTAAGATTTAGACAACACAAGTTTGTTGTAACGGGTGACATCGAAAAAATGTACAGGGCCATTTTAGTCGAGCCATCACAGCGTCCGTTACAACAAATTGTTTTTAGATTCAATTCTTCAGACCCTTTAAAGACCTATGCACTGAATACAGTGACTTACGGTACAGCCTCAGCACCTTATCTGGCTACAAGATGCTTAGTGTCTCTTGCAGAGCAATGTTCAGACCCAGAGGTTAGTCAGTCCATCAGACGCGACTTTTACGTGGATGACTATTTATCTGGGGGTGACTCCATTGAATCAGTCATTAACTTATGTCAAGGACTTGTTAAAAACCTTGAGACAGCTAAGTTTCACTTAAGAAAGTGGCAATCAAATAGTCCAAAAATTCTAGAATATGTCACTAATATTCATACAGAAAATACAGACAAAAAATTAAACTTGAATGATTCTCCTAGCAAAACTCTTGGGCTGTACTGGGACTGTAAAACAGACAGACTATTCTTTTCAATAGATTTAAAACAAAATATTTCAAAAATAACAAAACGTAACATTTTGTCTTTAATAAGTCAGGTTTTTGATCCTCTTGGTCTTGTCGCGCCATGCGTAGTTCAGGCCAAGCTTTTGTTACAGCAGCTGTGGATACTCAAATGCAGCTGGGATGATGAAGTACCCATTGAAATAAAATCACAATTCATTGAATTTATGGAGTCACTTCCAGCACTTAACTCAATTCACATTCCTCGTTGGGTGTCATGTAACAATGCCACATCAGTAGAGCTGCATACTTTCACAGACGCGTCTGAACGCGCCTACGGCGCATGTATTTATGTGAGAACGGTATCGGACGACGGAACAGTTTGCGTTCGCCTTTTAGCTTCGAAGAACAGGGTTGCCCCTATAAAGCCCACAACCATACCAAGGCTGGAGTTGTGCGGTGCTTTACTGGGCACGAGACTTTTTACAAAGGTCCGTAAATCACTCACTCTAGAGTTTAATCACTCTAGAGTTTAATCACTGTTATTTTTGGTGTGATTCGACAATCGTAGTCGGATGGCTGTCTACATTGCCATGTCGACTTGAACCATTTGTTCGCAATAGAGTGAGTGAAATACAAGAAGCGACGACCGGACAGACGTGGAGCTATGTGCCTTCCAAGAGCAACCCGGCTGATCTCACTTCTCGGGGGGTGAAGGCTGATCGTATCAGCTCGTCCACTCTTTGGTGGTCGGGTCCTGATTTTCTTAATCAAACAGAAATACAATTTCCTATTTCACCTAATACTGAAAATCAGTCTTTACCTGAAATATCTTTACATACAACTGACACACTTAAACAAAATAATAATAATATAATTTCAAATCTTATTCACAAAAAATCATCCTTTACATCAATAATCAGAATCATAGCATATATACAAAGATTTATATTTAATTGCAAAACACAGAATAACAAAAAAACATCTTATTTAACATTATCAGAATTACAATCGTCAAAGAATCTTATATTACAGATTTCTCAGCAGGAAATGTTCCCTGAGGAATATACTTGTCTCAAATCTAATCAGGCCTTAAATAAAAAGAACAGATTAATAAGTCTTTCTCCCTTTATTGATTCAGATAACTTATTACGCGTAGGTGGACGTCTTAATAACTCTAACTATAGTTATGATGTTATGCATCCTATCCTATTGTGTAGCAAACATTACATAACAAAAATCATATTCGAAAAAGAGCACAAAGCACTCTTTCATGCAGGGCCTCAATTACTTTTAGCACACATCAGACTCACCTATTGGCCTTTGGCAGGCAGGAACTTAGCCAAGCACGTAGTGCGTAACTGTGTTCGCTGCAGTCGCTTCAAGGCTCAGCCTGTTCAGGTCGTCATGGGCAACCTACCAACTGACAGGACTCATCTCGAGTACCCTTTTTTGAATACAGGGGTTGATTATGCCGGGCCAGTGCTGATAGCCGACCGTAGGGGTAGAGGATGTAAGTTGCTAAAGTCTTACATTTGTGTTTTTGTGTGCTTTGCAGTCAGAGCCGTTCATCTGGAGCTGGTTTCCGACCTCACGAAGGAAGCTTTTCTAGCGGCTTTCAGCCGATTCATTAGTCGTCGGGGCAAGCCTCAGCGCGTGTACTCCGACAACGGCACTACATTCGTGGGAGCTTTCAATGAGCTTTCACGCTTCTTAAAGGTTTCATCTAGCAGTATTGAGTCAGATCTTGCAAACAAAGGCATAGAGTTTAAATTCATACCCGCTTACAGCCCACACTTCGGTGGACTATGGGAAAGTGCCGTAAAATCCACCAAACATTTATTGCGTAGAGTCATGGGCCTAACTCATTTAACTTATGAGGAGCTCTCAACATGTCTGATCCGGATAGAGGCTATTTTAAATTCCAGACCTTTAACCCCTCTATCCACTGATCCATCTGACCTGTCTTATCTTTCTCCTTCATTATTCCTCATCGGACGACCACTCACGTCATTCCCACGCCCGCAGATCACCGACGCCAACATCCAGCGGCTACAGCGATTTGATCGCGTAGAGAAACTGCGGCAACATTTTTGGCAACGCTTCTCTAATGAGTATGTGTCTCTCCTGCAGCAGAAAACAAAATGGCAGACAGCTGCGCAAGACCTGAAAACAGGCGCCATGGTCTTGGTTAGAGACGCAAACCTTCCTCCACTTCTATGGCTGCTGGGCAGAGTAGTTGCAGTGAAGACTGGGTCTGACGGACGTTCTCGAGTCGCCGACATCCTGACGAAGAAGGGCACCATCACACGTGCATATGCCCTCTTCCTGTCTCTTCATCATCATCATCATCTTGAAGTATTCCTTCAATCCGGGGGAATATGTTCCTGACGTCACATCGAGCTCCACACATCGCAGCGGCGACATAACTTTGCATGCCCCTCCAGCCGCAATTACAGCGGTGGGACAGCGCCGCGCCACTCACTCGCGGACCCCTCTAACGCGCACACGCATACTAGCGGATTTTCTTGATTATAACCAGTGCCTAATACAGTCTTTCAAATTGTCAAGAAGCAGTTTCATTTATATTATAATCATTCAAGAACACCAGCATCTCACCTGGAGCTTGATACTCAGCCATGAATGAACAATAGAAGAATAATCAATGACATTTGCTGGAAATCCACGAAGTGAAATATTAGGAATATTGCTAAATGGCCGTTTAACACTCGCTATTTTTTCCGAAGATATGTTGAAGTTTTTTGGAAATGGGTACTAATTATACATACTCTTGATGATAATATGCAGGCGGCATGTTTGGCACAGTGGCTGAGCAATAGATTGCTGCACTGCGTATCGCTGGTTTGATTCACACATGGAACAAATATTTGGATGTTTGTCACAGCCCCAAACTAGAAATATACCTGCTAGAGCGGGACAAAACTTCGATTGGATTTGGCAAATTAAGGTTAAAAAACTATTTTCACAAAGTTACTCGCTCATGTCCAAACATAGGTAGGTTCACAAACACTAATAGTGACTATAACTCTAACTAGCACCCCACAACACCCCATAAACTCTAAAAAAACATCGAACACCCCCCCAAAAAACATAGATTAACAAAACCCAAAACTTATTTTTATTTGAAAAGCAAAGTACTTCTAGACATTATCATCAAACACACAAACTTCTGAATATATGTAAGTGTCGAGGGGTGAAGGGGGCACTGAGGGGGTGAAAGACTAGGGGTGAAGGGGGGTGGTACGTTACAAACACAGCAAAAGTTCACGTCCGTCTTATCTCATCTGTTTGACGGATTCGTACCGACAACGCTGCGTATTCATATTTTGTATAGAGTAGTTTTGGGTAGAGGTGACGGGGTATTTGGGGGTGATTGATAAAAATTTAGAGGGGGATAAGTAGGTACAAAAGTAGGTGAAATATGCACTAATAGTATCTGACCTAGTAACAAAAATATATAAATATAATTTTTTGTACTTACCTACTAGCTTCGGGGAAAACTACCCCCTTCGGTACTGAGGTACTGATGTCATTACCAAACGAAGAGAAATCTCACCCAGATTTCTCTGAAGATTAACATACCGTAAAATGTTATATGGTACTAAATCGCTAAAATTAATCAAGGCTATCTTTTCAACATTACTTTTAACAACATTACCCAATAAAGTGCCGTTTTTAGTTTTCATCTCCAGTGCTTCTTAATTTCTTTTCTAATTTCTTCATCTTTCTTTAATATTTACTTACTATCACACACAACAACTAAGGTATACCAGTTATCACCTTCCTTATAAGAATAAAAGCAATATCTTCTAAAGCAATTTGTCAATAACGGAACCATTAATTACAATTTCAACAAATTGACTCCTGAAAGAGGAGTGATATAAGTTTCGTCTGTATTTATCTTTAGTAGTCCACGAATGTTTTTCTTATAAATTATTCTCCTTATTATTTCCCAAAAATAAAGTCACATTAACACCTCTATCTTCTAAAACTACTCTGTACTGCCCAAGATCGTCGACTCCCGCTACTGATAAGGCGAGCTATTTAATCACAGATAACATCTGTAGGGCGGGCGGCGCGTTATCACCGCCCGCGGCTGCTTATCGCCCGCCCGCCCAGCCTTATCGCTCCCGTATATAAATTCTTATCAAGGACGTTTCGTTATTTCTTGAAGTTGACTTCAATTTTGTATTGTATTTTGTTTCGATTTAATAGATGTATTTGTTTTAGGGTTTTGTGAGATTTTATTTCGTCTCTTTTTGGATAAATTGTTGGTTTTTGTTAGAAAGTGACTGTGTATACTTTAAATTTTTTTGTTAATTTCTTCTAGAGCAGTGGTGTGACCCAGTGGTACCGCAACTTACCTACGAGTTGCGAGTTCAAACCAGGCATGTCCTAGAACCAAAAATTCGAAGACATGTGACATTTACAATCCGCACTGGGCCCGCGTCGTGGATCCAGTGGGATTATAGTTACAGGCTTATTTATCATATAAATTACAATAGTAATAGTAGTGGTTAGTTATGATTACAAGGACAGTAGTAATTCAGTTTTAGTCATCTATTATTGTTTTCTATATCTATCTATCTATCATAGTGAGGCGTGGTTGCGGCAGGCCATTGTAGGAGATGGCGGGAGGAACTGGACAGGGTCCGTCCGAATTGGAAGGAGCATGCAAAAATCTAGAAAGGTGGAAGGAGATGAAGGAGATTTGTGGCCAGGAGTGGAGCAGAGCTGGTAGGGGAAGAAAATACTTGAAGAAGACATTTATCCAATTTACAATGGTAGATCGCAATTTCACAAAACCAATACTGGTTACTACTTTTCAAAAACTGATAAAATTACCAACTTTTTTCAAGTTTAAAAAAATTCTATCATTCATCATCATCATCTCAGCCATAGGACGTCCGCTGCTGAACATAGGCCTCCCCTTACGACCTTATAAAGGTCGCCGGAAGACGCTGGATGCAGGTCGCTTCCAACCGGTATCTGTGGAGATCAAAAGGGGAGGCCTAATATCATTATATCAGTAAAATATATAACACAATCTACTGCTATAACACCCTTTTTCCAACTCCCAACACCTACACCAGACTTAATACTTAAAAACAATGATAACATCAAACTCTTATCGCGTTTCCAGCTTTAAAAAGCGCTTTCAAGCTGTACCTATAAAAATACAAAGCGAACTACCTACATAGAAAGCGCTTTATCTAGTGGACTCTTATCTATACGGTATAAATCCAGCCGATTGTTATCAATGTTTCGTTGCGATTTACGGAGCTTTTTATCATTATTATTTATGTTGATAGCATTAGTTTCTAGACTGTGTGTGTAAAATGGAGTCGTTTTGAATATTTTGTACCTGAAACTCTTAAATAAATGAAATTGTTGAAAATTAATACGCTCATAGAGATTTCAGGTTCAAAACTAGATAATTAGTATTTCTAACTAGATGGCGTTGTCGGCGAATTAGAAGTCGATTTTATGATTATCTGGCGTTTAGATCAACACGGATTACCTAACCACTATGCACAATTGCACATACTTCATTTTAGTTTTAATATTGGGAACCGAGCTTTTCTCGAACCTGGGACCTTGATAAATCGATTCCTTGAGCCGAAAAACCCCTAATCTGTACCTTTCATGAAAATCCTTGGAGCCGTTTCCGAGATCCTGATTATATATATATACAAGAATTGCCCGTTTAAAGATAATAGATTAGATAGATAGATATATTTTTTAGACTTTTATTTAGAGCTTCTGACCAAAAGGATCGACTGTCTAAGGTCTACAAATGACAGCCAGTACCAACGGCTTTACGTGCTTTCCGAGGCACGGAGGAAACTAGCTACGACAGATGGTCACACATCCACAGACCAACCTCGGCAAGCGGGGCTGAACCTGGAAGATCGGACTGTACAGCTGTAATTATTTAGCCACGGACTCCTTCTTTAAAATTGCCCACTTAGTCAACAAAACTTGCTTTTAAAACTGTTTTGCAAACCCAAGGGCCACTAAGAGGGTAGTCATAACAAATTTTACCGATGATCAATAACTGTTCACCTTGGAACTATCTGTTTGTCAGCGACTAAGCTATAAAACTGCTATCGGCACTTTGATATCGCGTATAAGGAACATAAATAGTTTTTATCTTTTTGTAGAAGCTTTTGAAATGGTTCTGTGGTGGAGTGGACTTACAGTTACGGAAGGTAGATAGATATTATGAGTGGATATTATAGTTACCGATGGTTGCAAGTGGCGAATTGTCATTCGGTGTGGCGGTCTAAGGGGGAGGCCTATGTTCAGCAGTGGACGTCTTCCGGCTGATGATGATGATGATAAATGATCACATACACATGACTTAATCAGCCTGTTTAACCTCTACAAGTTATAGAGTGTCTAAACTAGAACAATTAAAAAATATCCAATGCGTCTACACTTGTCCTGTTAGGACAACAGGAAAAGAAAGAGTATTTTTAGGGTTCCGTAGTCAACAAGGAACCCTTATAGTTTCGCCATGTCCGTCCGTCCGTCCGTCTGTCCGCAGTTTAGCTCAGAGACGCACAGTACTAGAGAGCTGTAATTTGGTGCGAATATACGGATTTGTTGTGCCGAAAAAGTGGTAAAATAAAATCTCGTAAAATATTTTTTTAGGGTACCTCCTGTACTTACACGTAAAGTGAGGATTTTTTTTTTCTCGCGTACCCCTTAGTGTGGGGTATCATTAAATAGGCCTTTAAAAATAATGATAGTTTCTATTAACAGTTTTTTGATAAAAAAATTCGTTTGTGAAATATTAAGCTTTAAAGTGCTAAATTTTCCTCGATTCGAGTGTCCCCCCCCTCTACCAGCTAAACGGTTATGTTTGGGGGTGTGAAAAAATTCACAATAGTAGTATATAATATAACGAAGTTTAAAAGAAAATTATCATGACTAAGTAGGCTTTACAACTTTACGAGTAATAGTCGACCAACTTATAAAATGTAGTTGATATCATATTTTCTTAAACAAAATGTATCGGAGAAACAATAAATCAACTGCAAATGTAAGTTTGTCAACTTTATTTTTACAGCTTTAATAGGTATGTTTTTTGGGGATAGGTAGGTTTTTATCGTCAACTATTTAACTAACTTCAAAAAAAGGAGGAGGTTCTAAATTCGTCGTAATCTTTTTTCTTATGTATTTTCCCTGATTTCTCAAAGACTCCTGGACCGATTTTGAAAATTCTTCTTTTTAAAATTAAATTCAGCGAATCAGTTTAGTTAGTTCGCATAAGTATTATGATGGGCAACTACGGAACCCTACACTGTGCGTGGCCCGACACGCACTTGGCCAGTTTTTTATTAGTACATACCTACTCTTGACAGTTACTCGTTATTGTTTCCTGATTATTCTATTTTAACACGTGTAATCGATTCTGTCGCTTGGATTGCTATTCGTCTTTTTCCTTCCCTCTTTTAATCTATGAAATACGTACCAGTTTCACCATTTTTTTTCACATTCTTCCTATCAGACTTCACAGTACTTAACATTCACACAATCCATCTATCTCTTCTTTAGCTTGCCTGATTACTTAGCACCTAGTAAATGAATAGAATAGGGTAGTTTCCAGGGTCAAAATAATTACATTCTATTTAGTCCGTATTTTAGATTATAAAAAAATATTGGACACGTATTTTTTCTTTTTTCGATTAAACAAAAAATAACAAAGATAATAGCCTATTTAAGTTACCTGTGACGTCACCCTGCGCGAAAAATGCCACGTATCGTGACGTTACACGTAACTTTAATAGGCTATAAATCTTTGTCATTTTTGGTCCAATTTACAAATAAAAAAATACGTGTCCCTTATTTTTGAATAACAACACTTAACTAAACTTATTTAATTTACCGACCAGGTGGACAGATGTAATTAAAACATCTACAAAGTGTACCCTTACTCAATGTGCACGCAGTGCTACCAATAGGGAGAAATGGAGAAAACTCGCAAAAATCGCAACCAACCAAGTAGACTATCCATGACCACGACCACTCCGCCAGGAGTGTACGACTAAGAAGAAGAATTTTTGAATAATCTAAAAGACGGACTAACACATTTTTTAGGCCAACTAGCCTATTATGTCAACACTAGCAGTTGCCAGCGGATTCACCCGCTACAACTCGAAAATTATCCCACGGGAACATAGAATCGGGATAAAAAACTATCCTATGTGTTAATTCAGAATATAAACTCTGTGTACCAAATTTTAGTCAAATCTGTTCAGTGGTTTTTGCGTGAAAGAGTAACAAACATACCTACATACACATACATCCTCACAAACTTTCGCATTTATAATATTAGTAGGATTATTTTGTTGTCATACATGACAGGGAATCCTTAGCACTTAGGTTTTACGCAACTGTCCAAAAAAAGAAGTGTTGAAGTTTTGTCAACTTCCCATGTGGACCAAAGCAGACTCTACAAAACGAATCGTACAGTCTGCGCCCTTTCTAATGCAGTTTGATGTAATGACATAGACACTGCGCTACGTCAAAAGCTGCATTCAGTTTTGGCGCGGACTCTTCTATGAAATACACCAACAGCTTTTATAACCTACTTTAATGGACATAATTCATAATTAGAGACAGAAATGTGCTAAAAATAACTCTTCCACTTGAAAAAAGCTATAGCAATTTCATTGACACCAAGTTTTATTTTTACCCGACTACGTGACAGCAAAGATAGGGTTATGTTTTCCTTCCTACAAAATGACACTTCGCGATATTTTCCTTCAACGTTTTGTGTTTCATAGATATTTAAAACAAACATTTCCAATTAAACGCCTAAAAGATAAACTACAATAAACACGGTTGATTTTATTTTTGTCTCCAAGTTAAGCGCGTTTAAAGTGTTAATAAATAAAGCCACTATCAGGGTTTCCTGTTGCCTGCCTCTGGTGCAAGATATTGATTGTATCGGCACGCTAATTAGAATTATCGTAGACCAATTATTTTATAAGTATACAGCTTATCGGGAAGCCATTGTTGTAAGTTTGTGCTGCGTGACATACGGGGCTCGCGGTTGGCGGATATGCTCGTGAACAAGGATAGATTAACGTGACGTGGTGTCCCACAGACAGCTTATTAGAATCTTATTTATGGTAGAATTAATGTTCAATTTTATCAAGTCTTTGTATTTTTCACTGTAGGAAAAAGTTTTTTTGTTGTTTTCACAAAGACTTATTAATCGGTCACATAAAAAGTTCAAAAACGTTTGGGCAAAGCATAAAATTCCAAAATATTTATATACACAAATATGTGCTTTACAAAAACATATTTAACATCAAAATGTAGACTGCAGTAATTAGTGTCATTTTAAATGGAATTTTTGCAGCGACAAGTTGTTAACAAACACGCAAAGTTTTTTTTTAATTTACATAGTAAGTAACCTAGTTACTTTTATAGAACTAGTATCTAAAGTTAGATAAATAAATATTGGTTTGGGTATTTTAGAGTTTCTTATACTAAAAAAACTGACATGGCTGCCAAGTTTCAGAGTTTAATTCCAAGTTTATTACAATAATTATGTCGCAAAAACTAAAAGGCTTTACATGATTTTATCAGCAAACCTCTACATGTGACAGTCCATGTGTCTCAATGTGTTTAATTCTTAATCTAAATAGTTGCCAGCCATCCTTCTCACCCGTGTGACCACACAGATAGGTACATCAACAACACGTTGTGTACAGCAGATATACATTATACATACGTGCCTATTTATTACTTACCAACGTTTTTCCTTGACATACTCTTGTAAATAATAAATAACTGGTATTTAAAGCGATGACTCTTTAATGTGGGATAATGTACTTTATCTCAAAGATAAAAGGTGGAAATTATTCAAAGGTGATATACGAAGGTGGTTTGTCATGAAAGAAATGTCAAGACAAGCTGTCATATTGAAGGGATAAAGTTAGAAATAGTAGTACATAATAATTGTTATAATAACCGGTCACCGGCTACGATCCGGTGACCTCTTTGGTGAAACCGAGGGTTTTGTCTGTGCAATTATGGATGAAGTTATGATGACGAATAACTACCGGAGGTTTATTGTGAAGGATGGCACGGTTGACATATGTCGGGCATGTCACCGTCCCGGCGAATCAATACGTCACATTATTTCCGGGTGTTCTCGTCTGGCTAACGGAGAATACTTGCATAGACATAACCTTGTAGCCAGGATAATCCATCAGCAACTTGCTCTGAAATACAGCCTTGTCGAAGCGGAAGTGCCGTACTACAGGTATGTGCCCGACCCAGTTCTTGAAAGTGGCAATATCACACTGTACTGGGATCAATCCATCATCACTGACAGGACTATTGTAGCTAATAGACCTGATATAGTGGTGGTGGATCGATCAGAGCGGCGCACAATGATTGTTGACATAACCGTCCCGCATGACGAGAACCTCGTGAAAGCTGAGAAAGATAAGCAAATCAAATATCTTGATCTGGCTCGCGAGGTTGTCGATATGTGGGACGTGGATTCAGCTGTCATTGTGCCGATAGTCGTGTCGGCCCATGGCTTAATTGCCAAGAGCCTCGACCAACACCTAAGGAGGCTCTCGTTAGGCAGCTGGATCAAGGGCTTGATTCAGAAAGCAGTTCTTCTGGACACGGCGCGCATTGTTAGGAGGTTCCTCTCTCTGGAGCCCTGACTGCCGGTAGCTTGGACCCTGTTCCCGATACCGGTGGGCCACTATTTTTATATTTTTAAATGTTTTAAGTATATTTTTTGTATTTCATTTAAAATATTTAAAAATGTAAGTATATGAATACTGAATAAATGAAGGAAATGCACAATATATGTATAAGAAAAGTCGCGTATTACCCAGTTACTGGGTTGTGACTTGTGGAGGTCCGACAGGCACTCGCTCCATGTAAAATACTGATATCCAGCTGAATCTGGTTTGACTGGAAGCCGACCCCAATATATGTAGTTGGGAAAAGGTTAGGCAGATGATGATATAAGAAAATTCGCGCTTGCCGAGGTTGGTCCGAGGATGGGTCGCCTTCTATGATAACGAGTTTCCTCCGTGTCTCGGAAAGCACGTTAAGTTGTTGGTCCCAGTTGTCAGTTGTAGAACTTTGAAAGTCGTTACTGTAAAGTCAGAAGCACCTGACAACCAATCTTACCATGGGGTATCGTATTATTCAGTTACTGGGCTGAGGAGGTCAGATATGTAAAATACTGATATGATCCGGTTCTATATAGGAGCCGACCCCAAAATAATTGGGAAAATTGACTAGGAGATGATGATAAAATATGCATGTGTAAACTGTGTGTGCAGGTAACTTACAAAATAGTCATTGGTTACTGAGTTATTTACTTTTTATGTAGTTAGGTATCTTAATTACCTACAGCAGCAGGTTAGTGTCTCATATGGTCTTTTCAAGAAAAAACCAGACAGATTTGAATGGACTTGTACAGTCAGTGCAAGCATTAATCAGTTATCGTGTAGGTCGACTCATAACTAAAGGAGATCTACTCGTACGATATGACGAACTATACCAAAGAAAGCACATTTGGGTCATTTTAAATCTATCATTAGTACCTATATAGGTACTTAAACATTAAAACCTATCATACAGTACCCTATATTTCCTATTTTAAACTGTATAATCTCCTAATCACCAGCTGAACCTATTACGATGGAAAAATACATTAAATCCGTATTTCCTTGGCCATCAATTGTTCTGGGCAACGCTTACACTGAATATATGAGCCATAAAAATGTTAATACTATAATGCAACTGCACTATTTTCTTGTATGTAATTTGCCATTTTGGGCACTAAAATACGCTATAAGTTGTGTGGTGTAAGGCTTGAGCGGTTAGCGGGGAAGTACTTGGGTTAATTTTCGTGCCTTTTGTTTCATATCTGGGTTGATAACAATTTCTCATTTATCTTTTTCAGTGAGATAACTAAATGTCAGCATGTTATTCTGGCCTTATTAAGCATCATACAAAAAAAAATGTAAGGTAATTAAAGCTTCATATTGGGAAACGCTCCATACCATCATGGTGGGACGGTTTCCCATACTTTCCTATAAATACTCAACTTGTTTCTTTATTGTTAACAAACATAAATGTGACAATGTCCTTTTAATAATTTACAAAAAAAATGGTTTGAAAATTTATAGATTTTAATTAAGTTTATATTAACCCTATCCGTGTTACCACAAAAATAAATATAAAAAACTGTTGAACACTTGTTTAAAAAACTGTCAATGTCAAATCAACATTTCCTCGAAATAAGGGTCGTTTTGCTGTCACACTTTTTTTAGACATGCGTTCAACAGTTGTTTATTTTTTTTGTGGTAAGGAGGAAAGTGTTTAATTTAAAAGTTTTATATTAAACTCTATAATAAATACTATAGGTTAGTGAAAAAAAAAAAAACAAAAAAAGGTAGAAATTCGCTCCCGCTTGAAACTTAAACTCAATAGTTAACGTTGATTCGACAGCAGTGTTCTTGAAAAACTGCTATGTAAATGTGACATGTAAAGTAAGGCATTACTTGGCTCTAACCCACGATACGATCACAAAAATATTACTCTAATGTTCATGCTAATACCTTTTTCTTTTCCAAGTTTCGATGTAGCCATGATATAAAGTTTTCTGACATGGTTTCAAGGATTTTGTGGATAGATATGCCATAAAAAAGAGTTATTTGTGTGTAAGCTTCGGTGCGGTATCTACATAATTTTATGGATTTGATTTGAACAATAAATGAAGGGAATGTGGTTCTATGTAACTTTGTCGATGGCAATTTAAATAGGATAGGACCACAGCTGGGTTTTCAGTTTGGCGTTAAGTACAAGATATTAGATTTATTGATAAGTTTTGGGTGTCTTGACCACTAATTTAGCTTTCAAGACGTTTCGTATTTGTTCAACAATTGTCAGGAGCGAACTTTTTCGAGATAGTGCCATACATTTTGATTTTAACGATAATATAATCTTTGATAGACTGTCATTTTATCTAGCCTGTCTACCTAGAAAATAATTACGTCTAAGTTTCAGCTAGTAAAGGCAAACATGGTATTATTGCTCATTTAAACACAAAATAGGTAAGTGTTTTTTATCAAAAAAATAAGACTAACGTAGGTAGAATGTTGGCAACTGGCCTCTTTGGGTTTTTTTATCGTTTTCGTTTTGGATGTCAGGGTGTGAGTCTAGTTTGTCATCAGTGAGAAAATATTGTACATTGTTTGCTAGTAAATAAAATACTGATTATAATTCTTAATACCTTGTTTGACCATTTTTTAAATATACAGTCCACGTGCTACTCAACATTTTGGTACCTACGTTAGTCTTATTTTTTTGATAAAACACTTTACTTTTAATTTTTATTTATTATCACAAAAGGTCGTAAGCAAAATACACATCCACTTACAATAATTCTACTTAAAATACAAATAAATGATGGATAAATATAATACAGATTCGAAAAGTTTACGATAATCGTCGGGAATAAATAGTCCTCAATAAAGTATTGGTCTGGGGGTTACGCGGCGGCAACGAAGGGTTCCGTGCCAAAATATACCAACGTATGGCAACCATTTACTTGTGCCAAAAAAAAAACTGCAAAAGTTATGCTATTTTACGATTCGTGCTAATTAAGTATACAGATATTTGTTGGGTTTTCCTGCATTTTGTGGCTAATATGGATTATCGGTCATTGTTCTTTAGGAATTTTAGTTTTAGTGATGTTTGAGTGGGGGTATCCCCTATGTTTTCCTTAAGGATAGGACTTTGCAAAGGTGATACATTTTTCCGTTTGATAACAGGTAGGTATGGAGGAATTTTATCTGAAAATATCTAAGTATAACAGTCCGTATTTTTACTGTTTTATGTGTATCTGAGTTTATTAGTAAAAAATACAGGAGAAATTCCTAGCAAAATTTTGAAATACAGAAATTACATTTTAACTGTAACTTACCTTGAACAATACTAATACCTTCTGTGCAGTTTCAATAAAATAATTACAAAAAGACATTTTTTGTACGCTTTTTTAACCTTCGAATTCTTTAAGCGCTTATTACACAACCCGATATGTAGGGCCCTGCATCCAGGGTGGGCGTGTACCCTAGTTAGTGCAGTGCTTATTACCTCACCTTATTCGGGACACTAACTCCCTAAGTCTTATAACACCACTCCTAGTTAGGGTTAGGGTCCCTAAAAATTGGGTTGTCTAATAAGGCCTTTACCAATCTCAAAAATCATTCCAAAACAAAAATAAAACTTGAAAGCGTCAATAAAAAATGTGGCTGAATCAAAAATATCTGATAAGGTTTTAATACCGAGGAGGTCTGCTTTTATATGATAAGATTATAATGAGTTTATTTTATTCCCTGATAGTGTATCTGCAGTTGAAGGGTTTGGCGCCAACCTAATGTATTTTGGGGTAGTTCGGATCGAAGTGCTTCGGCTATTTTCGGGTGACGTCGGAAGCTTTCGAACGTAGGTGCGCAAGAGTTTCCTCTTGCAAAGGTACTCATTCAACTAAAGATGTTTCGAATCGCCTTTAAAGATCATCTTAAATCAAAATGTAAATCTTGTCATTTTCCTAACTTTTAGTTTTTCTCTTCATTACTTTGCGATACTGACATTCCTCGATACTCTATTTAATTACTTACACTATACCAGGAACAATGGTTGCCCCATGTTTATGGATCCGATCTACAACCTATAAGTTGTGAGTTCTAAACCAGATGATCGACTTTTGGGTAATTTATTCAATCACTTCTGCTCTGAAAACGGCTATGGAAAACATCGTGAGGAAACACATGGCATGTTCTAGAATCGATAAGACATGTGACATCTACCTACCCTCACTGGGCCAGCGTGGTGGATTACATTCTCACAGAGAGAAGGCCTGTGTCTCAGTGGTGGACCAATTCAACTGAAACATTTTCACAACCACTTTGAATAAAATTATTTAGGATAATACTCAAGTTAACACATTTGTTATCTCCAACTTCAGCTCCTCAATTCTCTTCCCATCCTTTACTAAAACGTCTGACCCCAAAAAATCAGCCCAACAAACACAACAAAAACTGTTATTACCTAGATTCCTATCCGCCATATTTTGCTCATCCGAAATCTGATGTCATTAATCTAAGGCTATCTGCACACGAGTTTCAGCTCACAAATTTTAATTCACGAAAAAAGCTTAAAAAGCACGTCTGTGATAAGGTTGGATGGTCGTTACAGCCGATAAGTTGGCTAAGATAGGAGATTGTGTGATAGCACGTCTGTAGATTACTGCTGGTATATTGCGGTATCTTTTGATAGTTACGGGGAGATATTTTTACGTTTTATGTTGCAGCTAAAAATATATTGTCTAGACGTTGGAGATAGGGAAGTTTCTTGTTGGCGTATCTGTTGGATGGGTTGGAAGATTGGTCAGATTATGATGCATCGGTGGCGTTTTTGTAAAACTTGTGTGAAATATCAGTGATTCTAATGTGAAGGTGACTTATAGGATGTTTGAAGTTATTGCAACTACTTATGTAAACTTTTCTTTTTACTTTACAAGATTTTCTATTAGTCCCTTGATGAACATAAACTGACTTATTAGTTTGTTCTCTTTTTGAGTCAAGTCTATTTCAGATTTACAAAAATTTACAAGTGGTGAATACGACTATCTTACGCTAAAGACCACAACACATGAATACAACCTGAAGTTAAAGAGACTTTACTAAAATTTAATAAAGACACATGTAACTCGACCAAATACACAATAAACTTTAGAGATCCACACAATAATTATGCCATAAAAACTTATTACCAATCGTAAAACAAAACAAGAAAACACTAAAACAAACCAAACAAACGTTAAGAACACAAAACACGAAAGTTTTAATAAACTGACAGTTCAGAATGATAGTAATCTAATAAAAGTCTCGTAGGACAATATTATCGATCGTCGGGGAAAAGGGCGTAACACAATATAACACGAAGTAACGCGAGAAACAGAGATAGAAGACAAAAAAGCTGAGACTACCGGCGCGAGAGCATCTACTAACAAACGAAGATAAATCCGAGCGCACCGATTTGTATCGAATACATTGACGGCTACACAAGTTGTTATGTATTTAAAAGGAGAACAAAAAGAGTGATGGATACAGAATTGTTTCTTCACTTGTTAGTGTATACTTGGGAAGTTGTTTAAGGTTGTATTTGTCGTAACAAATAGTTCATTGTTCAACGTTTGAAACACTAAACGGTACGACGTATCGATATTCGATCTGGGCGATTGTCACCATTATTTTCTTGTTTATTGGTTGAGACAGGTTTGTGGATGGTGGTGAAGAAAGTGGAGCTTTAGGTCGTAAGTTCGATTCTGGCACGATGAGATTTATTGATTTTCTTTTGAGTGGAGATACTAAGATCAAATAGAATGAAGATCTTTACAACGTACAAATACTTATTTATAAAGACAATGAACAAATCTATTGCAACAGTACAAAATAAGTTCCATTTGTAGTCGTGCCTTAGGCGAGAACACGGGAATTTGTTATAGGATCTTGAAACTTCTTACAATGATAACAAATAAAAATTAAATCCTATAGCAACCACAGAAATGAATAACACCCGTCCAGCCCTTCCACCTTAACTCCATCCAAATCAAAGCAAAGGTAACCCGATCTTAACAATTTAACATTTCTGACCTTATAACAAATGTGTTAAACGGTTTGGAAGTATAAACACTAGGAGGCATTGTTCTTGCGATAGCTATCTCCACACAAAGGATTGTGACGCGTATCGTGGTAGCGGGCGCAGTTGACAAATGAGAGCTGCTTAAGCCCACCCAACGAGAGATCTGGTATTATGAGACGCCTATTAAGTTATTCGGATTGTTTTGGTACACGGAATTGATAGTGAGGTGTGCTTGTAGATCGATTTAATGGTCCTTGCTGTACAGAACTTGAGATATAAATCTTTCTTGGTGTTGATTATTTGGTTGTACGAACGGGGAGTAGGACCTCCTTTAAGTGTTTGTTTAAGATTTACATGAATAATCTTCAATTATTTCAATAAATGTTTTGGCAGAAAAGCTTTATTAATTCACTTTCGACTTATTTTAAAGAAAGTCCTAAGATACATCCTTGAGGAACCCAATACTTTTTTTTTCAATTTCCTTTGCAAATTCTAGAATGTTGAAACAAAACCGTTAGAATTGCTAGTACAACTAACTACAAATCTAAGAAAAAGCATAAATAACAAATTCTAGTAAATAATTCTAATTCTCTACAGTCAACAACAGTGTCCAAGGCTTATGTATGTTCCCTCTCAGTTAACTATCGGGAGCGGGGATCTTGTTTAAAGTAATAGTATCGTCGCTCGATAGTGTTCGGCCATTTTTCTTGTGCACAACAAAGGATGAAATCGACCGTGTGTTGCTGGTGTAACCGTGCCTTTAGTTATGAGCGATCGCGATTAGGGAGATACGGCTGCGGTTAGTTTTTGTGTTGGTCTAAGTGAAACGGGAGCTTATTTGCATTTTATTAAATAAAATGGTTTGGTGGTAAGATTTTATATAACTAGAAGACATGCTGTACTGATGCCAAAGGAACAACTTAAGAGCAAGCGAACGGTTTTGATGAATTTATTGTCATCATCTTCTCGCTCTTATTTGTTTTACTTGGGATCGGCGCAAAGCGTTCCCATCTTTCATTCTTCACTTTCAGACGGCACAGCATCATTTACTCCACTTTCTTTCATAATTCATTGTATTGTCTTATTTTGTGACTATTTCCTGTTATGAACAATAACATTTTGAACAAATCTGATGCAGTTAATTTACTTATAAAATTTTATTGAGGATTGTGGTGACTATTGACACATCCATGTTTTAATCGAAAGACTAATAGTCAGTAATTGTGAAAGGGTTTACCTTCGACTACGACCTTCGATTAAAACTGTGTTCTTGTATTACGATGTGAACCGAATATTTCCTTCTATTGTAAGAGTTCTTTATTCAGTACTGTTGACCCAGAACTTTTTTCTACATGTTAATGCTTCTTACCAACCTTGACCACCGCTATTAAACGCTTATCGCTCATAACTTGTATATGTCCATTCGGCCACAGTGGGCGACGCGTCACCTCCGCCCTCTATCGGGTGTTTAATGATTCACTCGATCGCCAGATTACAGCTTATTATACGAAATATGAACAAAGGTGACAAGATTAGCAGATACAAAAAGGAATCGAGTTACTATTGTGGTCTGTGATTGTGGTGCTGATCTGCGTGATTTAATTTGTCATTTTTTTTAAGTACATTGTTTTGTACTGCCACTGGGTTATGATTTGGTTATGATAGATAATACTTTATATTTGAGATGTTATTAGCATAACAGCTGATGTTTCTAAAAGAAAAAAAACAATGATGGAGCTTTTTTCACTTAAGAGCTATAAAAACAGAGCATTTAGTTGCATGGCGGAGGCAAATTCATTTCAAATCCTAAATGTTTATGAGAATTATTACAAATTATAATAAAAGCTAAAGTTTTACAATATTTACATACACTCGTCCTTCTTGTTTCTGGCCGATTTATAAATTTAAGCTACGTACCAACAGTACGACCAACAGTTAATAAAAATTACAAACAAAACTATCGTTAAGTTTTGAAAACTGAATCATACCACCACTTAACTGAATCACTTGAACAATTTGAGTACAAAACTGATAAAAATCCTTTTGTTTCAAATTGAATAGCCTAACGCATTGATGATAAACATACATGATTTGAAAACAAAGAATAAGGCAAATGAAAACAATATTACGTGGCTATGAGTGATACACAATAACTTAGGCATTACTGATTAAAAGTGAGACAATAGCTCTTTATGTATTTCGTTTTAAAGTTTCATTTCATAAAACAACAGTTACATACCTACGTCTAACGGTAAGGCAGGGGAACAATTCGCAAAATGACAACCTAGTCGCAAAAGAACCAAGTTCTCAAAATGGCCTATAAATGGATTATCTAAACGCCAAATTCTCAAATGGCCAATTCTCATGATGGCAAATGATTAGAGTACGCATTGCATTGATCAGTCGTCTGCCGAAAGACTGCAAGCGAAACATGGCTACAGAGAAAGTTCTAATGAAATAACACTTCACCTACTTGGGGATTGAACCCAGGTCTCGAGTTCGACAGTACCAAGAGTGATCAAATGTCCATCTAGGCACTCTAGTTGAATGCCTAGATGGACAATGGGTTATTCCTTATTATTGTGTTATTTTTAATTATTTCTTTTCATGTGTGTAATATTTGTATTGTTTCTATTTTATCAAGCCTATGTTTCCTTATTATTCAACTCCTTTTCCTCCTACTTTTTTTTATTTACCTTCTCTACTAATTTACATTCAACATAATTGCTTGTATTATATATATTCTACTTCTTCATCATCAATCATTCTTCCCCTGTTCCTATCTTAATGAATTCCGAGTCTGCATAGCATTTCTTCATCTTCCATATTATTTTCTCTATTAGTTGCCATCCAGCAGCCTACAAATATAAAGCTTTTAATGATATTATCTCATTGCTCTATTTCCACTTTAAATATAAAACCACTTGATTTGTTTATTGTAACAGTTTTTACAACTTCCTTCCTTAATCGTTTCTATCATACATTTATTATAAAGTTTCTAGTTTCTACTGCTTATCTAAATTTAACATCTAACTCATCAGTTTGTCCATGTGTGATATCGTAATCAAACCTATATTTTTTAGCTCACAAGTCGATACACCCATTCTTTATTTTAATTCATTTGCATACGGTTTTGGACTTAGATTTATTGATTTTAACACTTTTTGATGGTATCTCTTCAGTAATTTATGTTTGTATATGGCCATCGTCACTGACTGATGCTTATCAATGAAAATTGGCCAAGTGTAAGTCGATTGTGGCAATTAGTTCTTTACATCGTAAATTATTTACGTCCCACATGTTTTACAGGCCTATAAAGTTAATACCGCTGTTCATTAGATTATATTAATCAATCAACTGTTATGTGTATTTCATTCTACAGATGGACATGGGAGAGATTTCCGATTAGCTATTCAAAAGCGGTAAAATATATTTAAATTGTCACTTGAGCTCTTTAAAATATACCATCGTTATGATTTTAAAGCTTTTTGGGATCAATAAATTGTGTTCATGGAAATAATCCCACCATCATCTAAGGATGAATTGGATTAACTTACAGATTATCTTTTTTTACCGTAAGAACAGCTTAGTGAGATTGTTTGCACTGGAAAATCATTAAATAGTTTTACCCACCTTAGGTGTAGCGCAAGAGGCTGTAAGAATTGACTAAGAATCCACTTTTTCAGTTCCCCTTTACGTTCTAAGGCCACAGAACTCTTTTGAAACAGTCCCGCGACACCAGCACGTTCCAGTTGTTTTTTGCTATGACCGATTTTATTATTGACACTTTCCTTATCAGTCAATTAGACTTTGCATAAAGATCAAACGAACCTTGGACCTCACACTCAGCATTCTCGTTACTATCAACCAGACTATCGTTACACCGAGGTAATCAACATCCTGCCTATTGTGTTTCATTTACATTTCAAGTATCTATACCAGACGGATCTAGTCTTAACCGGCTGTCGCTACTACTTTGTCTTTTAAATGTCATTTTGTCGCAAAAACTGCTAGAAACACTTCCTGTCTATTTAGATTGATCTAGTTGATAATACGACAAGAATTTACATTCATTTTTTTTCAAATTTAATATCTTCCTTTCGATTTTTTACATTTGTATTAGTACCATAGTCCCAGCCAGGTGATGCGTCAGATTTATTAGTGATACTAGCTGACCCGTGCCCACTTCGTTGGGCATTAATATTTTAACTTGTGATAAATTAATGATGACTGTGGTTCGGTTAGTACTTTTTTTTAAGTTGTAAAATCATCAAATGAGTCCTCCCGCCCTGGGTGGGGCGGAAGGGACTGTCAGACTCTTACTGACTAAAATCCACCCGTGTTCCTTCGGATGCCCTTTACGTTCTGGGGCCACGGTAACCTGGGTTAAGAAAAAACCCGCGCCCCAGCAGGCATTTGGCGCGAAACACGACGCGCCGCCGACCCGGGCTTGGTCCCTGGTCGGACGGCGAGCTACCCATCACTCACCGACCGCAAGCCCGCTCCGCCGCTGTGCCCTCTGCTGATCAGAGGGACACGCGTTGGAGCGTCCACACGACAGGCTATTTGCATACGGGCAAAGACCCCGTAGGCACTGTGTGCCTAAGGGGTCTCTTTGCCCGTATATATAGCCTCTCTGATAAGCTGAGGGCACAGCGGCGGATCGGGCTTGTGGACGGTGAGTGATGGGTAGCTCGCCATCCGTCCAAGGACCAAGCCCGGGTCGGTGGCGAGTCGTGTTTCGCGCCAAATGCCTACTGGGGTCGCGGGTTTTTTCTTCCGGCCCACCCAGGGCGGGATGACTCATTTGATTTTTTTACCACCAAAGAAAAAAAGAAAAAAAAAAGACCAACACGTATTTGCACAACGCCATCTATAGGTAAATAGATAAAACGTCCGTACAAAGCGTGTTCTAATGCGGTTCGTGAATGGACGGCGGCATTTTGCGATTTAATAATTTTATGTTATCTTCGAAACTATTTAACCAATTGACATACTATTTTAGGAAAATCGTATCTCTATGATGTTATTGTGATCATAATAATATTTTTTTCGATAAGGTTTAATGTTTTATTGTGTAAAAAATCGTCCAAAGGCAAGTACATCGAAAATAACTTTTTTTAACTCATAAAAGCTGCTATATCTGCTAAAACATAAAAGATAAAAATATGGTGTCGCGGACTTTATTGTAGAACTATTCAAAGCGGACATTTTTGCCAAACATTGTTTACAATTATATACAACTGTTAAAGCAGCGCATGCGAATAACTGTGTTGGAAGAGCAATTTTTTTCCGCCCGGCTTGACAAAAAATGACATATTTCGGCTAATATGCATGATATCTTTATAATTTATAGCCTATAGCACTCACGGATTATGTAGCTTTCTACCAGTGAAACAATTTTTAAAATCGGTTCATTACTTCCGGAGATTACCCCCTACATACAAACTTACAAACCTACAAACTTACAAACAAATTTTACCTCTTTATAATATTAGTATAGATTACCATTTTAATTACTTCAAAACTTTAACGCTTTCTGATGGTTGTTTTTTGTTGAAAAGTTTATCATGATTAACATTACCAGTCTTGTGTATTCCAAACATGCTTTCGATTTTGTGCTCTTACATAATTCTGAAGTATAAGTCATACTTATATATAATGGAAATAATAACTTGGGATTATTTATTTCTTTAAAGTAGAAATTAGAAGAATTAATCACTATAAAACAGGCAGATTCATTACTGATAAAAAAAAATTAATGATTTGTTTAACACCAAGAGCTTCTGTTCAAAAAACCTCAAAAGTACATCAGAAGCAAACTGAACCTGATTATTTCATCAAATTACAATTAACATAACCTTAAACACAGGTGCGATCAGCATTATACACATAAGAAGTAACATCGCCAGACAACAAGGTGTATCAGAACGATACATTTATCGTTCAAATGGATCTCGCTTCTCTAATTAAAGTTTATGCACCTTTTTTTCAAAATGATCTTTATCTATATCGCAGCGGTCACGATATGGTATTAATTTTATTAAAGAAACGCTATTAATAACGTAGTTATCATTGTAAATATTGTTCAAAATGCTCCTTTAGATGGCTTTGATGTTGTCTTTATTAAGTCGTCTGGTCTAGATAGATGAGATGAGGTAGATTTGTCCAGAAAAAATGCGGTACAGATGTTTCAAAGCCAGATTGTCTACAACATCTGGTTCCAATGTATCAGCAGTGGTTATGTAACCAGTGTCTGTGTTAGTACCAGAAAATTCTCTGCTTTGTTCTTTTTGCTAGATGTGATAGCAATATCTCAAGGTCATTGGCGGATAATGAGATATTTTAGCATCCGTTTTTAGATCAGGATCACCGATCCTTTTGTCAAGAAACATTTCTATATTTAGGAACGTCTTTGATTTAGCATCTGGTTTGAATGCCTCCTTAGTTTTTTGAAAATTTATTATCGTAAGGTATAGATTGATAGAGATTGCAACATTCTTAGCAAGTGATCTCATGACGGCGTCGTGCGGTCCATGGCCCTCTACGGGGCCCCTGTGTGGGCCCTGAGCATCCGGACGCGACCACAGAAGCTGGTCGCATGCCAGAGGGTCATGGCTATCCGAATGATCCGGGGATACCGCACGATTGCAAGCGAATCGGCCAACCTGCTTGCCGGATTGCTGCCTTGGGATCTGGAGGCGACTGCCCTCCAGCGCGTCTATGAGTGGCACGTGGAGGCGCAGCGCCGGGGCGTGACCCCGCTGCCTCGCGAAGTCGAGGCGCGGCGCGAAGACCTCCGGCGCGATCTCAGGGCAGTATGGAAGGAACGACTGTCGCGACCGACGGCCGGGCACGCCGCAATTGCGGCGGTAAGACCCCTCTTTGAGGAGTGGCTGGAGAGAAGTCATGGCGTCCTGACCTACCGCTTGACGCAGGTCCTCACCGGACACGGAAGTTTCGGGAGGTACCTGTGTCTGATGCGAAAGGAGGAGACGCCTGGGTGCCACCACTGCGAAGATCGCCCGGAGGACACGGTGGAGCATACGGTGCAAGACTGCCCAGCTTGGGCGGAGCACCGACGTGTCCTCACGGCTGCGATAGGCGGAGACCTCTCGCGCCCGGCATTGGTTGCGGCCATGCTGCGGGGCGAGACGGAGTGGGAAGCGGTCAGCTCCTTCTGCGAGGCAGTAATGCTCGTCAAGGAGGAGGCAGGCCGCGAGCGAGAGAGGACAGCGTCCTCCCTCCGCCCCAGCCGCAGTGGTAGGCGCCCACGGCGACGGACGTCGCAAGATGATCTCCGGCCACCGTAGGCGCGGGCATGCGGGCAGCGAGTAAAGGGCAACTCGCTGCCCGACCAAGGACCATGCCCGGGTCGACGGCGCGTTGTGTCCCACGCGCGCCTCAAAGAGCTTCAGCATAATGACGGGGCCCCCCTCTCAGAGGGCCAAAGCCTGCCGGGGTCGCGGGATTATTCCCTAACCGTAACCCCGGAACTTAACAGGCTATAAAGGACACCGTGGATTTTAGTCAGTAGAAGTCTGACAGTCCCTCCCGCCCTGCCCGGGGTTGGAGGACTCATTTGATGATTTTACCACGCTAAAAAAAAAAAAAAAAAAAAGTGATCTCATGACCTCCTCAAACCAAGTTATGCAAATGATAAGAGTGATATTACGTCTACAGTGCAACGGCCGGGTCTCGTACGCACGACCTTTTACTCAACTGACCTTTCCTGTAATTAGGGTTTGGCAAAATTAACAATCTTTCAAGAAATCTTTTAGACAAAGTCTATAAGGTATAGAGGCCTTTAGAGTGAACCCTATTTCCAACAACAGATCAACACTAAAAGGCTTAGCGATGTCAGGCTAGAATGCTCACATTGCCTCATTCTTGACTTTTAGAAGGCATTGCCTTCTGCTCTACCATGTGGAGTCCAGTCTGACTTTGATATTTTTCTCATTAAGTTTCCCTACAAGTTTTCGACGCAGTAACTTAATCCTCTCCTTGAACCTTTGAAACTAATAGTTGGGAATCCTCATCATGAATACAGATAGATTTGATCAAAAATTGTAAAATCGAGTCAAATTCCTAAGGCAGTTGAAACACCCTGATGACTCACGTCCAGGGTCCGAGGGCACTGTCACAGATTGAGCCTCCGATACATGCAGTGTTCCAGGGAATCAACACGAACGAATAACACTCGATCGGGACCAATTTCGCAAAAACTACACAACGCGATCCGTTGTTCTGATCGCTGATAGCGAAGTAGGGTTCGCAGATAAGACGGGAAGATGTGACCTAATTGGTTTCTTCGTCCTTTATAATGTAGATTTAGCCATGATTTTTATAAGAATCTTGTCTGTATTGAGATTTTGAGACGCAATTTTTCCTGTTGCATCAGTTTTTGGTGAGTTCATCACAGTCTATGAAAAAATCTTGTTATGCAGCTATAAAATTGAGGATATGTAGAGGTTAAAAGAATCAGATAAGAACGACATTATTTAATAAAATATTCTAGTAGAATTTAGAAGCTAGGTAAATATTTTTGTAATGAAATTACTATGGATATTCGTGAAAACTTAAATAATAGTCATAAATTCATGATTACAACTGTATCAATAAATTGACAATTACATTTATACTTTGCAATACCCATACGATTTTTTTATCCATAATCACGAAATTCAAACACAAAAGACAATTCACATAACTCCACAAGTAATGTCCCAAAAAAATTCGACTAGCCAAAAAAAAACTAACCGTACCAAAAATTGTTTCGTTCGCTGCTATCGCTACGAACACACAGCGCGTATCGGGCGATCTAATATTATTCTGGGAACGGCCTTAATAAGTCACTACAGAATGTTATCTACGCCATTTTATCGGTTCAACAGATAAGCATCTCAATCCAATTAGCCTCACAATGCAATATGGGCCGTCTCAGCAGCGGTTATGATGGCCACTGTGTGTGTTTTCAGTTTTATGTGCTTTTGTGGTAAGCATATATGACGGTAAAAGATGAGTTGGTACTGTTACTCTGTTACTGTTAAATGTGTGAAGACAGTCATTTTCTGTCTGTCGCTCCAATTCTTTTACACTGTCGTAATTGGCTTCTATCCATCAATATATTTAATTGCACTGTGTTTCCATGTCATATTTCCTCAACTATATTTGGGTCACTTCTAGCATCACACAACCTTCGGTCTTGACTCCGTCACCAAATTCTTTGGAATTTGAAAAGAAGTATTTTAGATCGATATTAACACTGATATTATGTTCCATGAATTCTTCAACTGCCTCAATATCTGGATCGTTGTTCAGTACTATCAAAACCTCATCCCTTTGACCTTCATTACCAAATTACTTAAATTCACCAACTGTTCTAAGTTCAATATCGTTGTCAATAGCATAATCTCAAAGTCCTGCAATAATTATGACATTGTGTGTTGTGCCATGATGTGATGGTAAATGATCTTTGGCAATTTCATTAAAGTGTTATCTATGATAGTTTATAGTCTCCCAATGAGATTGCTAAACCTAAAGAAATCATCCTCGATTTCATTTTCTACATTTTAATAATGAATTTCTTCTCGTACCTCATTGATCTAGTGGTTGCTAGTGCGACTGCTGGGCATAAGGATCTGTGTTCGTTTCCCAAGTCAATCAAACCGCTATTAGGTTTTTCTGTCAGCATTTCGCATTTAGTATGAGAACATTGTCTGGATTTTTGCCCAATTAATACCAATAGGGTCGCCCTGTGACACGAGACTTCAATACTGCTGGTGAAATATGGGTTAGCTATTAAGTACACCTTTGCCTAATCGTTCGACGATTACAGGTTTGTTTGTTTTATTTATTACTTTATGTCTTCTGAATGTGGACGAGATGAAAAGAGTACGAAGATTGAGCACGGGTCTCGGGACCGTCTGTAAAAATAACTGTGACCCTGGAACGTAAAAGGCTACAGAAGGAACAAGGTTATTTTTAGTCTATAAGAGCCAGGACTCATTTGATAATTTTAGAAGCTGAAAAAAAAAGGATGAGATGAAAGGAGATAGAGATGTAAATATCGTAGCTGGTAGCGCTCTGTGGTTTTAGCCCACCCAAAGGCGTCAGTTTATGTGTACTTAACCACAGTTAACCCAATACGACAGGTGTTAAACCATATATGAGTCATAATAACTTATTCAACAATAATTGGTTATTAACTGATAGAGCTTCGCCGGAAAGGTAAACAGATGATCATGTTTTCTTATTAAATTCAAGTGGTAATAAGCGAAGTTTATTTACGCTTCACGGCCATTTTAGTTGACCTATCAGTGAATTGATCCATTGGTTTCAAACCGCATTTGATCAGACAGTGAGTTGAGTAAGTTTCTTGGAAAAAAAGGTGACAAACTATGACGCACTATACAAATGACAGATCATGGCTTAAAGATATTTCAATAACCTACATTTTTAAATTTTTATAGCAATGTGTTGTAGTTTTCATCATTTCGGTTTTTTTTAACATTTGGGAGGCACTTTACCTTTGTTTTCTTGGTTGTTTGGTCGCAAGAGATGGTTGGTGTTCTTTGGAGGAAGCTTACGTCCAGCAGAGGACGGCATTTGCCAGAAAAGAGAGAGAGTTGCAGGTGAAAGTTTGACAACCACTCTTACCAAACGACACCAGGCAGTAGCTGGGTTGTGGACGTCAGATAGACAGTTGCGCCATATAAACGTTGCTGTCACTAGCATTTACTCCTGTGTCTTGAGTTCATTCACAAACATTCAACCTCACATTCACAAACATACCTATTCCAACTGCTTCTCCCTTTGGTCCAAAGGTGCGACATTAAGTCCGCCTTATGTACCAATTGTACGTAAAAGTACCAATAAATAAATAAACATCCCAGACATCCCCGAAATCTTACGACATGCATGTCATACAAATATTTGTTCCAAATGGGACTCCAAGCTACAACACGCAGTACAGCAGTCAATAGGCCAACTACTGCTCCATAACATCGTCAATAACACGACTTTGCTTGCTACAACACGGTCCTACTTAATATTCAATATAGTGTTCAGTTCGCTCGTTATGTGACCGTGTAGCTCTGCCCTTTTTAGTTAACCAACTCCACTTTATTAGAAACACAATCTTACCTTAGATCTAATCAGGGCCGAAACAGAATAAAAAATATTACATCTGTTGTGAATCAATGTGCCGAGATCAGATTACAAAACCAAGGTGTCTTGGGCAATGTATTACAAGAATGTGGTTCGAAGAATTTTGGTTATACGATGGGTGGTAAAACAAAGAGGTACACAATATTTTGTGGTGAAATCCTTCACCTGCATAGAATTGGGAATTTTGGTGGAAGAGACGACAGCTTTGGCAATGTTCTGCGTCTTTTTTCCTCTTCTTAGTGTGTCTATGGCAATCTAAATTAAGTTGGCAAAGAATTAGGCTACAAGTTTGGTTTTAGTTCAGCAGTATCCATCTTGTTCTCAAATGAACAAATAAAATCGATATGAAATGTTTGTGGAGTAGCACCATATTTGCACTCGAGGGGAGGATTATCATTGAATATCCAACTTTTATTATTTTATAATGCTATCAATTTAAGTAGGTTTTCGTATTATAATTCTGTCTCTTCTGTCTTCAGTCTTCTTCTGTTCTTCAGTCTGTTTTAAAAGAAAATTATTTTTTCGCAGTTTCTGGATCGTAAAATTATTTCGCACTATTCCATCAAATTATCCCAATGGTATAATCCTCTGTGTCTTAAGTAAAAACTTTAGGAAATATTTTCTTGTTGATGGTTATCAAACGGAACGTAGTTATTCCAAAAACATCACAATCCATCGCACTTTTCAACTGCTGTCTACATCTTCTGCCTTGGCATGGACATAAAGACCTTCTTCATCCTCATTGTGAGATTCCTTTGTCCTCGGTAGATCATCACACCTTACAGAGGAAGCTTGCAGGCGTGGTGACCCCGCTGGTAATTTGATCAGACGATTATCAGCACCATCTCACCATCACGCAAATGTGGTAGTGACAGGAAAAAAAGTTGCGGTTTTATTTTTTAGCAATTGGACAAATATGACTGTTCGCGGTGGTTTTGTGAATTGTGATTGAAATGAATACATGCATTGCTTTAGTAGCTATCAAGAAGTTTGAAGTTACAAAGTAGAATATAATAAACAGGATGAAGTAAATAATGTGGTAGACACTGTCAATGCACTAGCTATCTACAACACGGAATAAGAAAATATTGACAAGAGTATTTTGGTTATTACTAAGATCCATAAATCACCTTGTATTTTTTTACTTACTGGTAATTAATAGTCGATGCCACTATTTAAATACCTTTTAAGTTACTTATTCAAAAACTATGATCAAGCGTATTTCTCGATTTCAAACCAATAAGTATGAAAACTCAGTTTTAAATCGAGATTCAAACTTATAAATATAGCCTTAAAAATCAACCACATAATTAATATTGTTAACCATCTTCTGCTACCATTACACCAGCACCTGTGGGGCGCGGGGGGGGGGAGGCCAGATGGTCCTGATAACGTATCGATTGACCGCCTATCGCTCCATCGACGAAACGAAACGCATCAAACTCGATACGTTTCGTTACCTGTGTCCGTGGTTATATTTTGCGGTTTATTTTCGGATGCTTGCGGTTAGGATAGGAATTTGGTAGACGGTATGACTATACCTAGGTAGTGTTTTAATCAATCATGTATTTATTTGCCCTGATTCTCGACAAACTACACTTTAAAACCGATACTTGTCAATCAGTTAAGAATGGGGTAGGTCTATTTCCAGCAGAAACACAGGACAATTCATTTTTAAAAAATCTGACAGCGGTAAAACATACAAAAGCAATACAATCACTGCAAAATTAGTTTTATATCATATGCAAAGTATTGGAGAACGAAGAGAACAAGAAGATTGGCTGGAGTTTATTAAAGAAATTCGGCCTTAAACCTGAGCATCCACTGCACGAGAATGTGCACGGAGAGGTTTGCCAGGCTTCAATTGTTTACACGGTACATCACGCGTTGCTTACTCGTAGGTTGCTAGTGGATGAAGCCGCTGCATCGAAGCTAGTACGTGCGTACTTACGTAGCTTAGCTATGGGCCGCTATGGTGTAGTGCTTTTACAAGCATGAAGGTTCTTGGTTAAGGTGCTTTTCAATATTCCGTCTAGTGTATCATTATCATCTGTGTCAAGTGCCAACACCACACTAATTTTCTTTTCTTTTTTATCGAAACTCTTATCTCTATTGCCTACATTAATTGTTTCCAGCCTAAAAATCATAGTTCTTTTTCTTTAATTGGTTTGACCACACAATCTTCCATCCATATAGCTATAATTTTAAAACAATAAAATACATTGAAAGTTAAAATTGCAGACAACAAGGTTACAATTAAAAGTCATTATGTAAATTTAATTTTACACAATTGTAACCGGTAATAATGATATGGAGATAAAAATTATGAATACAGTAGCTCACTAAGATAACGATCTAGATGGACAGACAAACTGGGAAGTAGTTTTAAAAATACATGCTCATCTGAATGTAAGAACGATTGTGAATCAACCACAAGACTGCAAAGTTATGAGTAGCTATCAAAAAAAGTAGCAATACTTTTGGGTTTTTCTAGACAACAGACCAACTTTTTGCAAGTTTTGATTGTGACTTTGTGCCCTTGCTTTGTGTTGATCGACTAGTTTATTACAATGAAGCTTTGAAGAAACTCTGATGCTCAATTTCTTTCAAAATTTTTAACTTAAATGTATCCCATTCAAAACATTAACTCAAAAGACCTAAAAACAAAGATCTGGGAACATTTTATGTCGATCCAGTATCTCTAAACTATCAAACGACGTCCAAAAATGGCGCTAACTCACTTAACAAATTCACACAACAAATCAAGGGCTTCAAAAATTCCTCGTCCACATCACGACCGCCGCATTAAGAATCCATTAACTTCGACCAATACTGATTAATGTTTTATCTGCCCTTATCACTAGGCACCGAGACGGGTTGATTTATTCTGGACCTTATCAACACATATGGCTGGCGCCGACCGCCTATCAGACTGGGCTTTCTTTTATGAATTTTCGAGTAGATATGATGTACTTAGCGGCTGCCGTTTGATTTGTGTTTTGGGGCCCTGGGTCGGGTGCCCTGGTTTTTTAAAGGACATGGTTTTATTTCAATTATTTGAAGTGGTTTGATCTTTGTTGGAGTAAAAATCTTGATCATATGATTCTTTGCTATTTGAAAAGAAAGTTACTGTAAAATCAAATTAAAATTTCTAATGCATTACATCACCTTATCATCGATTTATTAAGTTTTAGAAGTTTTTATAGGACATGGATGGTTTTATTTGAAATATTTGATGCGGTTTGTATTTTTTTCGAGTCAAAATGTTAAAATTAGGATCGGTGCTTTGAGATTCGAAAATAAAATTACTATGGAATCACCAAAAGTTTCAATTTCCTTTTAACGTTATTTTACAGTTTAACATGTCTCAGTGTTTAAATAAGCCACTACTTCTAAATACCAGTTCTACGGTATTACGTCAAGTAAAATCATTGTCGCTATCAAGATCTTTGGCTAAAGATTCAGTTGCATGGATTTTGAAAGGGATTACATCAAGTGAATGAGCAGTAGCATCCACTTGAACTGATGACATCATGCTGCAATCAACGATCTGCGTACCTTGTGTGGTTGCTATGGTTCGAGCATATCCGTCAGGGATCGGTTGTGGAAGTTATTTATGACAGATAGTCTATTTCAATGCTAAAAGAGCTCAGAATATAATTGGTTACATATCAAAAGTTTGCTTATTTTTGAAAGCCTAAAAAACAAAAGAGTGACATTGACTTTGAGCTTATATTTTGAACACAAGTGCCATGATCAGAGCCGTGGTATCAAAAAAAAGTTGCCCCACACTAAGAATTTCTTCTAACTCGTAATAAATGGTAACAATCCCGTTTAAAGTCTATGATAATGAGGGTAACCACATCAGTTTAAAAACTCATACTAAAATTACAGAACAAACTCACAAAACTATGAGTTATTAAAGCACACAGTACAACAAAAAGTTAATCGATGATAAAAGATAAAGACATGGTCGAAAAAATAATAGTTTTTATGTAAATGAACGTTGCATACGAGATGTGAGATAAACACAATCTCAGACGGGGATCGCACACAAGCGTCGCCCTTGTGTGTGTGTAGTGGTGCCAAGTGTTGTATTTCACGGGACCAACGTATGTGGAAAATAGTAGCTAGAACGTGGGATCAGAAGCGGGATATGATGCAAAGAGAAGAAGAAGAAGGATTTATATCTTCATTGTTACTATCTACTAAAACTATAAAAAGGGATCAGAAGTGGGATGATGGGATCTGATATGATGAGAATAATCCAAAGGAGTCAACATGGTCGTTGTAACTATCTACTAAAACGATAGCAAGAGTCGTCATCTTTAACGTTATCCTATAGCTTATTTTAATTAATCTGGGGTCTGCGCTGCATCTCTTCTTCCAAACCCATCTATTACTCGTCAATTCCTTTCTAACCATACCATTTGTTAATTCAATAAAAGTTTCACAGCAAAAATCTATCTCTACAAAGTTCACAGTTACTCTGTTACTATGATAAAAACGTAGCCTGCTATATTTTAAAGGGGTTTCCCAGGTCCATTAGTGAAACCCTGCTATCATGCTATCACAGAAATCCCATTATCAGATTAATTATCAACACATATAATAAACTTCTGTTATTCTAGTATGGGCCCCATACTAGAATTGCTAACAAAACTGAAAGAAAGTAAAATATTTTTGATAATAAATTCCGGGACAGCGCTTCTGTTCCCAATGATTCTCCTCACTACCGTTCAGCCACCTGCGTCCGTATCTAGTAAATCATAACCTTGGCAGCTATCGGTGGATCAGCACCGAATCTTAGACTGCTATTAACTGCGTGTGCGCACTTGTGCCGTATATGCGGATAAATGTATACAATGAGCAAAAACAAGCTGTGTTTGTTTTAAATTATGGGAGACTTGAATAGATTTCGTGATAATCTGACATGAAACAGTAAGATTAAAAATAAGAACTATTCGACTTTTTGTACGGGTAGCAGACAATTAGTATAGAAGAAGAAGATACATGACCTATGCATAATTGCATACACGTAAGCAGCAGGTGATAATGATGAGGATGTCTTGTTGTCTGACAATCTCTTCTTCAACTTACATCTACAGCTGATGAAAAATAACTGGCAGAGAATATTGGCCAGTCACTCTTAGTGCAGATACGGAAAGGAAGGAAACTAGGCCCAAAAAATATAAGAACACAGCTGTTCGTGTGACGTATTTGGTTAACATGACCTAGCTAACATTGCTAGTGATATTATAAACGTGTTTTATTTATTTTAAATAGGTACCAAAGTTCACATTACAGAGATTTATAAAATACTGTCATCCGTAATGATGAAAAGGTCATCAATGTAGGCAACATATTTAGTCAGTGTTCCCGTAAAAGTCCAAATAAGATGGCGGAGACAAAAAAAGGTTTTTGAAAGTCCGTATATTCAAAGAGCTATCATAATATCGATATGCCAAGGATCCGTGTATTCAGCACACAAATGCTACTCGTATACTTGTATTTGATGAAACCCTAGAAGGGAATCTACGTGTAAAGACTGTTAAATGTCAAACGAAACTGACTCAGAACTATGTGGACTGCATTCAATGCTGACCCACATTGAGAAGTTTTCCTCAGTGTCACCTTTTGTCCGTCACATTGTTTGTGTAGCTAGTTACTAGTACCACAACTTTTATGTAGTCTGGTAACATTTTTGTTGAAATTTTTTGGAACTGTTTTTTTTTTCTAGTATTTTTTATCAGAATTATTTTCCACTATTTATAAAAGTTTTGCAAATACTTGAAATTGTGTTGATGAAATTTTTCTCTCTTTGCAGGTAAGTCCCGATCTCGATCTTGGCAAGAAAAGAAAACTTAACTGATCGTAAGTACATAAAAGAGAAACCACAAAATAGAGAACAATAAAAATCAAGTTCTACAAAACATAGCTCTGATAAAGTCCACCAGTACTTCCACATTTCTGAGAGCTCATAACAAATTCTCGAAATCACAAACCTTGTCCGACTTCCGACATCGCGGGGGTATCAAAAAAATCGCCGCTAGACCGTCGTGTATGGCGCGCAGCTTTTTTATTTGACATTTTATACAAGTTTATTCAAAGAGCGATAATATCACTGACTCTTATCTTTCAATGCAACGTTACCGCGAGTCCGGAATGATAGCATCTGGGGCCAGCCATTGCTAGTTAAACCAACCTGATAAGGGATCGGTTGCGTCTGTGTGCGTTCGTGTACGGACGAGCGCGCTAGTGTGCAGAGGGGGGCGTTCGACTCGCCGGGCCAGTCACTCACTTTACGCGGCAAAAGTATGACGGTTGAAATGTCGCGCGCACAAATATATACAAAATAAATACCAAAAAATAGTGCTGTGCTGTGGAACTGTGGATATTATGTTATTGTGGTTACGGTATTTGAAGCAGCTGGAAGTGGCGGCCGGGGACCCGCCGCCAGGTGGCGCTGTCGACTTCAAAACAATGTGTAAGATTTGTTTACATATCGCTGACTGTTTATTCTGCTTTGTTTTTCATATTTTTATGGACTTTCCAATAGTTTTAAAGTCCTTTTAGTGTTCCCCGTTTAATTCCATTCGCGTTTTCTAAAGCTAGCTTCTTGTCTATTCAATCTGCGATGGGTATCAATGAAATATCTTGAGAAAAGATACTGATACCGATTAGAGGCATCTATCTTGCCCGTATTGAATGAAATGTTGTATCAAATAAGAATTACTGTTGTTACTAACTCGTGCTATCCTTATCTATTAAACTTTGACATTTTTACTCATTGCTTAACAACCTAATGTTGCGTTGAGAAGTTCAGCAATATCTATTTCATTCTCAGATATAAAATTTTGTAATATTGTTTGAGAAATCAACGAGATCCGTCTTGCAGAAGTTATGCATTAAAAAACAAAACATTATTTCATTTAATAATTCTTTACTTAACTAGCTGTTGCTAGCGGCTTTGCCCTAGACAAATACCTTACCTAGTTATCCCAGGGGATTATACCATCGGGATAAAAAATGTCCTACGTGTTAATTCAACTCTGTGCCATCAAAATACGTTGAGCCGTTGATTAAAAAACATCTAGCCAAACTTTTGCATCTTTAATAGGTAATTAAGTAATTATAATTATTAGTATGGATTGATTATTCTTGTTAATATTGAATGTAAACAATTCTCCAGAATGCTATGATTTTAAGGAAAACAGTGGAATTTGTTGACATAAGATAAACAACATTCTTAGAATTAACATGTGGTCGTTTAACGAAGGTTTTATCATTGATCGGGATAACCAGAGCATTAATTAGTGTCAATGACGTATTAAAAACACTTTGAAAGCTATTGAAGTGGTTTTAAATTGCAATTTGTAATGACAGATTGCGTTCAAAAACTCACCTGCCAATGTTTCCTTCAACAATCTTTCTAAAACTTTGTACATTGTTTACTCTTAACTAAAAACTATTGCAACACATGTAAAGCGGTCGTCTATTACAATTTTGAGGTTATTTTTTGAGGTTATTGAACTCTACACTTTATCAATACAGTTCTTATGTAGCTGCAAACAAAAAAAAACCTTGAATAAGGCTTAATACAGCAAAAAAAAAGTGACTGGACGATATAATTTGGCAGCTATCTCAAAAAAACAGTATGAAGGGCCAAGTTCATGAAAAAAATATAAACAAATAAACATATTTTGGACACAACGCTATAGTATATGACAGCAGTTTTCTCCGAATTCGCGATAAGACCAATCGTTAAGATTCGTCGTTTTTATCTTTTGTCAGATAGCCTTAACAGTGGTACTAATGTATTATATAGGATTTTTATTGCCCTGTAGATACATTATCAGCGCATGAACGAATGTAAATCATTGATAAAATGTAATTACCGTGAGTTACTTAGATTTCATGTTTTTGGACCGTATTGCGTGTTTGTATTGGAATATCATGTCTGTACTCATTTTTAGAAGGTGACTTTTCCTATTTTAGGCTAGTTTCCAGGGTTAAAAAATACAACTATATGAGCTCTGAAACCCACTTACTGGGTGATACGATGGTTTCTTGGTAAAATGGTTGTCAGACTAACAAGAATTGGCACTTCATTGCTGAAAACTGTGCTAAAGGCAATTAAATACAAATAAATTGCCCTAGTTTGGTATTTCTACAAATATAAAACATGCTGATTTACCGTTATAAATTACCTTAACCTTATTTAAATCTTCCTTAACTTACTTTTGATTCAAAACCTGCAAACCACAAAATAGTGATGTGACATTACAAAAATTAGATACCAATCATAAGCCGATACCAAATCTCAGTGCAACGAGACCGAATCCATTTTTAAATACCGAACTCGTGAGGCATGTTCCTATTTTGACAGCTGCTGTCAATGTCAACTATGTCTAAATAGTTTGTATATGTTTCGGTAGAGTTGTATCTCGTTGCTTCATCGGTATCACGCAGTTCAACTGTTGGTTTTAGGATCAAATTTTTGATTGAGGAATTAACTTATTAGATAGTGGCAGTATTTGCAGAATAAATATGAAGAAACTGGGTCACTTCTGTGGTCACATTTTTATTACTTTTTGAGTGACTTTTAGTACTGTATTGATTTATAAAAGACTTGTAACGAGAATCAACGAAATCTTCACAATTTTCGTAAAATAACAGCTGCTACTGTTCATAATAGAATTAATACAATCTTCAAAAACGAAACAAAAAACTATCCATCAGCCCTACACTTAGACAGTCGTGGCTTACGATAAAAATGACGTGTGTTCCACTCAATGGGCCCCAGCCTCCCGATCCTACTGATAACGCGAGGGAGAATTGTTATCTCCGTTCTGATTCCACGTTCATTATCAAATTGTACGTCTGTGTGTGTGAGAGAGGGAGATAGAGAATGTTAATGTGTGTGTACTATGTGTTAATGTGGGGTGCGACGCTTTTTAAACTACAGGGGGCTCGAAAAGGTCACGTTTTGTTCTACGAATTGTTTTCTTTTTTTTTGTTGTGCTGTTGGTCGTTGCTCTTTTGTTTTTTGATTCTCTAGGTTTTGTCATAACATTGGGCTTTACAAAAATTGTCTATTGTAGCCCGAAGCATAGACTTGTGCCCATTTGATGGCAATAGAATCACTTTCTATTACATGAGGCTAAATAAATATATAATTGGCGAAATGTAGGTGTACTACAGCAGGGTACAAAACTGCCTAAGCATTTAAGAAATTATCCCTGAAAGAGTTATTTCGGGAATGGGGTGCTTATATTATGCTTTAAAATATTAATAAATAATATTAGTGCACTGTTATTTAAATTCAGTAGATATTGCATTTATAATAGACAGGTCTGCTATTAAAATTTCTTAATGAGTTTGCCGTTCACGAATAACAGTAGTCTGTTTAGTCAATTATCATTTTTATCAGTTTATCTATCATTTAAGAAATAGTGTGTTAATTATTGCCAATAATTAATAGAATATATGACACAACTGTTAATTAAGAAACAGTATTATTTATCTAAACACAATATTTGATCAACTAAATGGAACAAGCAATTCAGTTGTGGAAATATCAAGTGGAATGTTGCCTTAAATATATTATTTAACTTACTTCATCATCACCTATCTGATGATCAGCTTCCAGTCTAACCAAATACAGCTGAACATCAGTATTTTAATTGTATTGACTGCTTGTCTGACCTGCACTACCCAGTTAGTTACTGGGTACCGTTTGCTAAGGTTATTTTGACTTCTTCACTGTTTGTGTAAATTATTCCATCACCATTCCTCTCAAAACAGTGAGGGAAAACACTTTGAATAGGTCTTATTTTGGTGTCAATGAACCCCAGAAGCAAAGAGACCTAAGATAGAGCTAGTTCACTTAAACCCCTTCTACACGGTCAGACCTAACCGCTGACAGAGGTGAGCTTGGTCGAGTCAACAGTACCCGACCGTCTGGAACACTGTCAGCTGACGGTCGGGTCGACCGCGGACCCAGCCTGTCGGGACGGATGCGCTCCCGTCCAAGGTTATCCAAAGGTCGATTGACTCCGCCCATATTTGGTCGCACGACCAACGTCTACACGGTAGATTTTTATTCCCACCGGACCAAGGTCACCTCTGTCAGGCGGTCAGGTCTGATCGTGTAGAAGGGGTTTTAGAAGAAGTTGGAACTCCTGCGCACCGACTGAACACAGTAAAAACTATTTAGAGCTGGATTCGATAAGATGTAGGTCATCAGCCAGGCGACCTGGTGACGCTAACCATCGCCAGTAGGATTTTAGATACTACCGCATGCTACAGGTAGCATAAATGGTAGATCAACTAACCCGCAATGGGATCACGAGGTGTAATACAAACCGTGCCCTCTTCAAGAAAGGGTCTGAATCCCACCTGAGGACTTAGCACAGGATTTCCGTATTGTACCGTACACCGTACTTGACGAACTCGCATATTATGGTAAATGAAAAAGCACTTTTATTATGCGAAGAGGAAATATTTTCTATCAAATAGTTAAAGCCCCGTTTTTTACGTCACAATAACGTGAAACCTCGTGATAAGACCTCTGCAAAAAATTGGTGGATTATACTTGGTTTATTGCTAAATTATTATAATCATATTTTAAGTTCAAAAAAGGCTAAACTAGCATTTAAAGGCCTCTTTAAGCCTTTTTATTTTTTATCAAGATCTAACCACGTCCATGTAAATTCAGTCAATGTTAATAGTAAAGAATAATTTTTGACGGACAATAATTAACATTTGGAATTAATTATATCTCATTAAAAATAATTACAGAAAAAACTAACAAGTTGGAGTGTGTAACTGACCTTAGAAAACGGCACAGCAAGTGAGTATGACTTATAGTTCAACTGAAATAAGCTTACCTATGTAGGCATATAATATATGCCTGAAAAGTATATAATTAAAATTTTCAAATAGCAAGATATTTTTAAATCTTCCTGTCTTTGAAAATACTCGTTTTCTAATACTTACCAATTTTTGCAGTGTTATATGTTTTTTTAAAGTGTTATAGCAAAAAAGTTATGGCCTGGGTTGGTGTTTAGTAAGTATTTTAAATTCGTTTAAATGTACGTTGGTATAAAATCAGAATGCAATCAAAAAGAAAAAAAAAACAGACGCCAATTTAAAGGAATCTTTTTTTTTCTCCAATTTCAAGGATCAAATCGAATAGACAAATAAATTAAACAAGTACCTACTGATAAACAATAAGATAATATTGATTATCAGCATTGATTAATTTAATTAGTAAGTACATCAAAATTTAACAATAAATAACACGAATTAAACATGATGACATTGGTTGATGCAATATTTATAAAAATCATTATAGTTTTTATTTTTATTTTCATAGCAATTATATTTGACTTTTACCCAGCAAATAAAATAAACTATAATTCTTTTCAAAATATATTAAAAGAGATGTACCGGTGTACCCTATATTGATACCGATACCGAATTTTTTGGTCTCAGCATATCAATTAGGCAAACTCCTTATCACCCCTGGAAGTATGTTATATTTCCTCCGAGATAACAGTTCTGGTAATGATATTAACTTTGTTGACTTTTAATTAGCAAAATACCTAAAAGTGTAATTTATTTTTATCGGTTCTGTGGATAAGAATTAAGAATGTTTTACGGTCTTTGGAAAACATGGTTTGATAGCGGGATTTACCGAACTGCATATTGAAAAATAAAAATGTTTTCGCATATTTTTCGATAGCCGTATTCGTCACATTGTATATAAAAAGATACTCGTATTACTTAAACATTTTCAAGTAATAATCATCTGAGTAACCTAGTTTCATTGGAAAATACAAAACAATAGTGAAATGATTCATGCTTTCCCATAAATATTATCCTAATCTAGATATTCCTTTATTATTTATTTATAATGTTTTAAATACTATTTATTTATTTATAATGTTTCAAATACTATTTAGGTACCAATAATAATTTTAATAATTAAGTAACCGGTTGGTAGTGGTAGAGACATTAAATTTTGTATTTATTTCTATTATTTATCATTATTATACCTCACACAAACATCCATAATAATTTATAAGAATCTGTCATACACCTGTTAAAGGTCATAATGTGTGTTTCGTGTGAAAATAGACCCTTGCGATCCTTAGCGTAATAGCCCTCAGCTCAGCCATCAAGGCAACCGTGCTGTCAAATTACAAAAAAATGTAACAGTAAATATTTTTTATTTTTTAATATGTATACATTAACCATTAAATTAATATTAGAAAACTTCCTCCTTAAGTTACAAGTTTAAAAGTTTTAATTTCCTGACCCGATTTCTATCAACCTACATAAAAGATAATTTATCAACAAAATTAATTCCTACAACAATGCCATTGTTTAACTTTAAAACTATATTTTTTCCACCGAAATAATAAAATTATCTAACGAAAACATCGCTCGGCCGGGGAATCGAAGCTGTTATCAGGAGCTTATATCTACACTGCTGCGCCGTTGTGTTATCTAAGTGATCTCTTTTTGTAAGCACCTTGAAGGTTTGTGGTCCAAAATATTGCTAGTATTATTATTGCTCTTTTAAAACATCAAGTTGTATTTTAAAACTTGTCGACGTTTGAGGCTTTAATAAAATAAATATGGACGAAGGATTTATTCCGGTAGCGGTTTCGGCATTACAATTGGTATCGGCAATAATTTTGTCACAGCACTAGTGTTGCAACGCAATATAAATGCATTTGCACAAATAATTTAATCAGATATAAAATAACCATGATTACTACTACATACTTACTTCTAATTTAATATAAATAACAGGTATTAATAGGTAGAAAAACAAATTCCAAAAGTATCTTACAAATAGCGAAGACACAATAGGTGGTCTTATCGCTAAAAGTTTAACTAATTTTAATATTTTCATTCGGTACCATTATCGTCTAAACGGCTAATCCTTCACTGCCTTTCTCTACTGCATACTAAAAACTATTAATAACATAGTACCTTCATAAAACCTGAAATACCAAGGTACAGTCACGAGCAATAACATGTAAACACTTACCAAATTCAAATGCAATTTACTCGTAAAATACTGGTCTCCACTTTGAAATAAGACCTTCTTCATCATTGTATGGCTTACAAAATAGATTAGAAGTCTAGTGAAAAAAACAGAAGTTTAATCAATATGGTAGCAGAACATCGCTTTTGAATATTGCTTAGTGTTAACATACTGTTGCTCGTGACTGTACACTAAATGAGTAAATTCCTCGGAACCCATAGACCATTCGGTGTCGAAATACGGGACCTACATCATGTTATCCACCATCATAACGATAGTGCAGACTCGCCCTATTCAACATGCGCTGAGTTTGTGTGCACACTTATTTATTTAATACATTATGGATCTTAGCATCTTGCATTTAAAGTATGAATTTGTTTAGCGAGTTTTCAAAATAGCCTTGAACAAAAAGAAATGGAAAAAATATGGGTAACAGCTGCTCTATGCTTTCATAAAAATGATGCACCAAAAATATGGCAACGAAAAGAACCAAATAACGATAATATTAGCATACCAAACAACAACGTAGATAAACAAACTACAAAGTTTTTTTGGAAAACAGGATTTTGTTTACTCTACATTTGTACTATAAAATCATCTGTTAGTAACGTATTTCTTTTAAATAAGAAATGTCCAGAAAATTCGGTGCACAATGAACATAACTCCACTTATCACTATTTTCGTATAAACGACAAAAAAAAAACACGACTTTACCAACATTAAACTTAATTCCCAAACAAATCAGCGCTCTCAACACAGTCGTACGTTCAATAATCCCCGTTTCGGGGTCAATCTCGTTTAGCATCAATTTATGCGGCTGCGCAGCGCCTCGCCGTGGGCCGGCCGACTCACGCGCACGCTAATTGATTCCAGATCGCAGGGGGCGGGGCTACGGAAAGGTCGCGGCTTCGACGTCGGGTGACGTTGACGGAACCGTGAAAGTTGTTAGCAAAGATTTTTTCAACACAGCTTTTTGATATACACTGCTATGATTTTGTAATACATATAGGATAACGTCACGCCTGTAATCTTTGTAAGGTTTGGCAGTGGCGTAATTAACATGCCTTCGTGAATATAAATAAAAATTGACTTATAAAATCGCCCCTTTTTTCTTTTAAGAATCACAAACAAAAATAGAAATGATTACACTGGTCAAATATTTTGTAAAGAAAACACAAGTTTCATTATCCCACCCAACACAGCTCGCGACATCACACGTCCGCGTATCACACCGTCACGCTCGAATCCACCTTCCATTTATTACAACGGATCGTAATCTAAGATGGAGAGCGGGCGACTGATAAGAAACGCCGCGACGCGCGACGCCACATCGCGATAAGCGGGGTGTGTTGCCGGTAGGACGACGCGCGCTTCGGTGTGAGAGGGGGACGGTAATTATAGGAGAGAATGTTATCACACCATCTTTGATTTAGTGACTAGATTATTTCGTATGAAAATAGCTGTGTGTGTAAATTTTAATGAATTCAGATCTTATTTTATTTTATTAGATATTATAATATCGACTAAGGTGCAGTTATAAACTAATTACGTAGCTCAAATTATGCTCCATATGATAAGATTGTGATATTGAAGTGAGATAAATTAAATATTCTCTAGAAAGTGTTATAAAATGAATAATTTATGCTTATACTCTTGGGGGATAAGTTTAATGGGGCTGGCAACTGGGGAAATAATGGCGCTAGTACTGCTTGCACCAAGCATCGTCATTGGTTCAAATCAGTTCAAATCTTAAAGGTACTTCAAAATAGTACTACGTCATTGGTCGGATTAGGTCTGAGCAGTGGTGGTGCCATCTACAATTAGCTTTGACTTGCCGGCCCCATTGAGAAATTATGCCCAGACTGGTTATAGTAATCACATAAAATGAATCTTATATGTACCTAATTATTTTATTAATGTCACTAATTTCTTGATTTGACGGTGACGGTGGCGTTACGTTTAAAACGGCAATTATCGCTTAAATAAAATCTTTTTCAAAAATACTACTGACCACAAATGAACTTCGAAACTTTCCAACGATAAATATATCGCCGAAATACACCAGTAATATAACAGTTACATTCTACGTCGAAAAGGCGTCTCGCGAGCCGCGCGATGGGGGGAGGGGGTGTTTTATTTATCGCCCCAAAACGCGCCCGATCGCAGTGAGATTCGCCCGCGCGATATAGAGCGATTCTTCGACGCGATAAAGGCCCACTCCAGAACATGCCTGTATCTTTTCAAAAAGGTTTTTGTCTCTAATCGCTAGCCAGAATCTAGTTTTAATGACTTTTTATAATAGGTTTACGTGGGAGGAATATTTTATTAGTTTTTTGTTTTGTGTTTTTGAATATTTTTCTTCAAGTGATGTTATTTTAGTGGAAATTATTTTCTTTGAATTTGTTATTTAAGTTGATAGTTGCAAAAACAATCACCCTCATTTTCACTTGCCCTTTTGTCATGTTATTTATTTACCCAAATGGATATTAAAAATTTCAATTAAGTAATTTGATCAATAAAATTGTTAAGAAGTTTTCCAATTTTCTCAATTAAAAAAAATAATTAACTACTCAACCCTGTTACAATTTGGTAGGTAATTTTTTTCTCATCTGCTGTACGATAGTAAGTGTACGTACACACTACGGAACATTTTCAACAAAACATATTTTGAAGTTTCCTTTTAACAAATAGTTTTTCCTACTCGCACCATTCCTACTTTCACTGAAACCTCACTACAGTTACCCAAATGAACATCATGAAACGTGAAAATGTTGACGACATAGACGTTAATAATGATGGAAAAAATAGTTCTTCGTTTGTCCATACAATAAATACCGTAAATAATTTCAAATACGCTGCAAATAAAATACGGAAATCGTATGCTTAGTTCAATGAAAGCCCCAAGAACTCACTTTTTTATTTAGACAAAAAAAAGAAGAGATACTGCCAAGTTTTATCAAATTTTATATTTCAGACTTACTCCACTATCACAAAAGCCCTAAACAGCTACTACTTAGCCCTCACAATACACAAACACAGTGTATAATTGTTTTTTATCTACAACGGCGTCATAGGGGCGGTATCGCAGTGATGTGCCTCACCACGATACCGTCTTGCCCCTATGTGAATATAACTAACTGATTACCTTATCAAATATGTTAGCTATGAAGCCAGCTATATAGTACTCGGTAGTTTATTAAAAGTGGTTATCAGGAACTTTTTATAAGATATAAAGACTATTTTGTCCTTAGAAGCTCTTGGTTACTTTGTTGAGGTTCAGATGTGGATGGGTTACCACCGATTGTATCGAGTTTTTTTTTTGAGAACTCGATAATATTATACTTATTTAAAATAAGTAAAACCAGATTTTAAAGTAAGTAGTCCATTGGTATTGACTATTTGAATACCTACAGAAAAATAAATACCATAATTAATTTAAAAAAAAATGTTTTCTAAAATCAATGATTTGTAAAACAAATCACTGATAGGAATAGTGAAATAAATAGCGTTCGCGTAACATAAACAAACATTCATTAATGCTCATCCAAAAACATGGTACATTTAAAAAACACGTGTAATAATTAAAAATAATTGCTTAATAATCTTATACTCGTAGGTATTGGAAAATAACACATGTTAATCTGATTTTAGAAAATATAAATTATAATATTTTAAGTTTCCCACTTTTTTAATGTGTCTCATTTTTATTTATGAGATCAATAAATACGAATTTTGCGTTAACAACAGTATTATTGTAGTTATTATACCTTTCGTATCCGGGTCACATTTTCGTCAATACAAAAATAAATCTAATCAATAACACTCTAAAATTGATTATCGTTTGGCTTTTGTCAGATAATAAGATCATCTTCGCATGCAAATGATAGTAGATTTTATTGCCTAAATGAATAGATTGATTTTATCGTGTTCTGAGCTCATAAATCTAACATGTATTCACTTTTTTACTGAATACGTATAATACGTTTAATTAGAGTTTTTCTTTAATTAAATTAAAGTATATCAATTTAAATAATTACCTTTGGTTAACAGGTTAATGTTTTCTTTTTTATAAGCTAAACGACTTACGTACTTAGGCCTACATGCGTCACTATTTTCATGAATATGAATTTTTCGTTTCTCAATATTCTTTTTTTTTTATAGTGGTATATTAACAAATGATTCCTTCCTCGTAATGTGGAGAGGAACGAACTGTAAAAGACCAACTGACTAGGGCCATTGAAGGTCAACGTGGATTTTAGTCAGTGCACATCTGACAGTCCCTTCTGCCTTGCCCTGGGTGGGAGAGGATTAATTTGATGATTTTTAACAAGCTAAAAAAAACTTCTTTGGCTGCGTTTGGCATTTCTTGAATCTACCGCGCAAAAATCTAAGCTACGGAATCAAATCAAATCAAAACCAAATATGACAGCTACTAAGAAATTCTATACGGAAAAACACAATATCACATTTACCTGATCTGGGAATCGAACACGGGACGTCCACGTCCTACTCAACAACCGTGCCTGCGACCACGAGCCAGTCTTTTAAAATTAACTGAAAAAAAAGCATTTCAACTTAAAAAAAATTACAACAATACTTAATTACCACACATGTTCGCAATCCGGCGTCGTATCGCTATCGCAACGTTATCGTATCGCTCCCGGAAACGTCGCCGGCCTTATCGCTAGCCAACCATTACGCTTATGTTAAATGGGGGTTGTGTTTATAGAACTGCTTACAACTATGCCTTTGCCTTTTACTGTGTAGATAGAAAAGTATGGTATACTGTGATAAAAAAAATACCTTTAATTCAAGTTTTACTTACAAAATTACTTGAGAATTCATGGACATTTTTATCACTCTAAGAATTTCTCCTGTTACTTGAATTTAAATGTTTGTATGCTCACCGCATACAAACATATAAATTCACATAAAAAACAGGCACACCCGTAAGAACTACTTGTAGATCATACAAAATATATAATGCGTAGGTACAGGAATAGAACCCGTGCGACGTAGCACAGCCAATCGTTCAACCTCTGCGCCGATTGTGCCGTCTTATTAAATCTTATTCCAATTAATTTTTGTTTTGTTACATTACTAATAAGATTTCAGTAAATTACCTAATATTTTTGGCAGTCGGTACTCATCATCATCATCACCATTGTGGCGGCAAGACAGGCAATCCATCCATGTAAAATACTGATGTCCAACATGCATCTGAAAAAAAAAAGTATAATTGTAGTTGGAAAAGGCAGGCAGATGATGACCTTAGTGTAATTATTAAAAATAACTGATCACAGTTTTTACTAGTAATGGACTAAGTATTAACACTTTCACTGTCCGCGCAGCAGACACAATAGGTACCTAAACAATAGTCGTGAGTCACATGTGATTCATCGGACAGGGAAGTGGTTAAGGGAGTAAGAAGGGAGTATAAGTATCGATAGCGATTATGCCAAAAATAAAACATGAGTTGAAAGCTGTAAAAATTAAAACTGTTAAATTATACGAGTAGGTATATAATAGGACGACTTTTAAAATATTTTGAGTCTACATAAACCGTCTTTGATTTAACATTTCTATGTTTTTTTTTTTTTATGATAATGTCGCGTTTAACCAGTATCTTGCCTGACGGTAAGCAATGCTTTGGTAAGGTTACTAAGCTTTTTAGATCAGTGCCTTGCAATCAGTCCGTGGAAAGGCATCATGTATTCGTGATAGAAACCCTTCTTGTGTAGTGCTTAACAAAGAAGTGTAAGATACAATTGCGCACAAAAACAACAACAAAACAACTTTCCTCTAACAATATTCCGTAACAACGAAGATTCACCGCCATTTCTCTAAAACAACGGACGTACGACTTTATAATACAAGTCTTACAAAACGTGGGCGCACTCACGTTTTAAAGTGCGACAATAAAATCGCATGCGATCTTCTTGAGGCGTTAACAAGGGGCAAGACAAGCAAGTCGTCGCCTTGTCGCGATCGCATCGGGCCAATTTGTACGCACGTCTGCGGCCTACGATTTATTGGGCACGCGAGGAACGCTCATTGCTAGATAGGGCACTCATAGGTGGGCCTGTCCTTGTGTAAGGGATTAGGTTGGTTGGTCCGCAGTGAATGTGTTGCTGTTGCTGTAAAGTTGCAACAGGTTCATATGAACTGTTGTTGAGACATATGCCAAAAAAAATATTTATGACAGTCAAAAAAATTCTTTATGACAGTCAAAAAAAATCTTTATGACATTCAAAATTTGATTTATAACAGTCCATGGATTTATTTTTTATGCACAAGACTAATAAACAAATATTTAAGCTGTAAAATTTTAAGTTTTAAAACAGCAGCTGCAATTAGAGAATATCAGAAATGTTTAAAAAATGTCATGTGTACAACATGATTCCAATAGGCTAACGATATCCCTCAAAATTTTATAAAGCTTTTCAGAAATCAACTACTACAAAATCATTAATTTATTGACTACTTATTTTTAAGACACTAAAAATATTAATAGCCAAAAATAAAAACAAAAACAATGAAATTTTAAGGCAAGTCTATCGCTTAATCTATCTGTAACCTCTTTTCTTGGAAATCACAGTCAGTGTTCACAAAAACAAAGCAAAAAAAAACAAATAAACCACCATTCTTCAAACAATTCCTCTAAATTCACCACCATCCGCGCCAATTAAATCGGCTGGGTTTACAAGCGCAACGCTCACGGCCGAGAGTGAAATATAAACGTTAAGGTGCGCGTGAGTCGATAGATCGGCACACGGCGCACCTATCTGCGCCTGCGATCGCGCCGTAATATCATTATTGTACCCCCCACCCTGGGTAGGGGACTAGCGAGGACAGTTGGGACTTTGCAATAGAAATGAGCTTTTGAAAAAAAGCATTTTTAAAGGAATTCGGAAACTTTACTGTTACTCCGTGTCCTCCCATTGCTGGATAAAGGCCTCTCCCCAATTTCTAATAACTTTTCAAATCCAGGGCCAATGACTGGCTAGAGCTACCTATTCTTTTTCATATTTATCATCTGTAAGGTGTATACCTACAGTAGTGGATTATCAGGAAATATTTTTCATACAGTAGGTATTTAATACTTCAAACAAGTCTACATCTAACTATTTTCAGAAAGAATGGAAAGTATTAGTAAATACTTTATTGTTAATACACTAAAATTTTGATCATTTTGCAGGACAGTCTTAGAAAGGAACAAAAGAATAATGAATAATCCATACATTCTATACTCTATACATATAAATAAAATTGGAGTGTCTGTTATTATTGAAATAACCGTTAATTACTCATGTATAAAAAATAACATCTAATTTTTTATTTTTGTTTGTCTGTCTTTCTGTCTGTCTGTTTGTAGTGGCTAATATCTGCAATGGCTGGGCTGATTTTGACGGGACTTATATTGGTTGGTAGCTGATGTAATGAAGAGTAACACATGCTGGGTAGTTTTATTTGAGAAAAAAATCTATGTTGAAAGAAATACAAAGTTGAGTTCTGAATTCTGACATCCACGCGAACGAAGTCGCGGGCACAGCTATTAAAAAATATGATTTATGTTATGTTATAAGTGTGAAGTAAGAAAATTTACATGTAAAAAGCCTCCAGAATCACAGTGAACCTTGAGGCACTACAATCAAGATTATGAAAATTAATCGTAAAAAGTCGTTTCATCAATAAAAAAATCATCACTGTAGCAGATTAACATATATTATTTTTGAGGCTAAACTCAAATTAAAAGCAAGATAAAGAGATCAGTAACTTATAACTAACTTAAGAATTAATAATATTCCTGACATAATGATATCTTTTGAAGTCGTAAAAACTTTAATAGTATATTTACGATAGGTGGGTAGAGCTGTATAAATAAATAGGCTTAAGATAAACTTAGGTAAAAAATAAGAGCTCTTGTTAAAGATATTCAACAAGCCATTTTTATTCTGAAAAAAAAAACTACTTAGTCCGTCAATTAGTTTTTCAAAAAATATTTAACTCGTTTTTATTTTACGTAATTGCAAAATTAACGAAGATATTATAACGCTTTTAAAAATTCACAATAGGCTGTGGTACTTTTTATGTTCTGTCTGACGTTACTAGATTGGGACACCCGAATTTGCAAATGACGGACTAAGTAGTTTATCTTTTTCAATATTCATTGTTTTAAAAAATAAATGTGTATTGACTGTTACTAATTTTTTTTTAATCCACAACTATTCACACGTTCTCAAACGTGACAGCGTTTAAATTGAAGAACAATCAAAATAATAATCAAATCAACAATTTTTTCGATTCTTTAAAAATATCTGTGGTTAGACCCCACCAAAGATATTTTTAAAGAAACGAAAAAATTCAGATTGCGAGCAGGCTCGAACGTGCGTCTTCTGGATAGGTACTCCAGACGCCTTAACCAACTAGACCATCGCAACCACTTCTCACAAAGCTGAAATTTCTCGTTCCCTTGTTCTTTTAAACGATGTCTACCATCACAATTTTGAATACAACACTAATATCGCACAGCAATCGATTTACCAACCAAATCTGTCAATTTTGCTCAAGTCACACCGATAATTTAGTACCAATCACAGAGTTACTTAACAAAAACAAATTGATAAAATCACTTTTTATCGTACTGCGCAAGAGTTGTAAGGTAAGGTTTAAGTTAGAGAAATATATTGCTATATTGCTATACTGTTGCAAGGCGACGGGCTGATTCACGGAATATAAATACAGTACAAAACGATGGTACATGACCACGGAAATATTATGAGGAAATTGAGGCGTGAACATGGGTGAGGAACAAACTGTTGAGGTCTTACATTTTAAGAAGGTTGTTGCTTTCTAAGCTTGAATGGATTTGGCTCTATTTTGAGGCAAATTTGACCCATAGATATATCATTAATGGTATAGACTAGCATACGAGTATAAACAGCATTGTTATTGACAAAGGCAACTTAATATCATTTAGTGGTGAGGGGGCATTTTGCAAAATAAGTAGATGCAGCTTTAATTACACCACAAATTAATAATTCAATGCTAATCCAAATCCCGTTTTTTGACGGCTGCTTCTGATTGGACATTTGAAAGACTCGAAAGGCAAATTCGGTCGTTGATTAGCTGTAGGCATAGATCCAACCGAAGATAGCATTAGTTACCAAAATAGATTATTATTAATTTCCAATGTATCGTGAGAATTATCGCTGTCTTACGAGGATAACCCAAAACAGAGCAATGATTGTCAATATTTTCTGATAAACATTAAGGTTAATATAGCTTTAAGAGCAATTATGAATGATAAACAAAGACGTAGCAAAAAATGTTCTAGTCATAATAAACCAAAGACATCTCAAAACTGCAAAATAAGATCTCTAAAAGCAGACCAGTAAAACTACTTTATAAGTTTTACAACAGACTGTAAGAAAAGATAAAGGTTTAAAATGTAAATGAGACGTGTTGAAAAAGTATGAGATAATCTCTCTATTAGGTATAAATTAAGGGACGGGGAGGAGTGAGGTATGCGGCACAATTATATTGTCACGAATGTGCCGATTGTGGTCGCACCTGCAACTGCAATCGGTTCTGCAATCGGCGCCCGCGCACGCTATGTGACGGAGGGGGACCGTTTTTTCCTTCGAGACGTTATTGGGTATTTAAATTTTTGTAATAAAGCCATTTTTGGCATAATTGAGGAGTTTGGGACTGTGGTTTTGATTTGTGATGGGTTATTAAAGTAATTTGTAAATTGGAGTGTTTCATTCCGGTCTTCATTGTGTTTTGTGAGAGTTTTGCGTGCTCCCAGTTTTTTTTTCTTGTAGTCCACACAATACCACTTCTTAGAAAGGTCTTCCCAAAAGTTTTTCCAAGAGTTCTTGTACGGTAGTTACTTTTCATTTGTTTACTTTAAACAGATATTGTAAAATTTAATCATATACCTAACAATTAAACAGCATCATCATTCAACTTCAATACAGGGTGGAGAAGACAATACGACATTAAATGAAAACACGCGTAATGCTAGTTCATAGGAATAATTCTACACCATCAAAAAAATCCAAAACTCAAAACAGAAAAAAAAATATTTTCAAACAAAGTAAATGGCATAAAACTGAATACAAAATAAAACACCATTTATAAATATTGGTTCACTAACCTGTGGTCAGAGCGGCAACAACGCAGGCCTGTAGCAACTTGATCTTTTGGCTAATGTTCAGTAAAACAATTACACTAAATCACAGACTATTCACCAAACAATCAGACACCTCTAATCCGCTGGTTATTTTTTAATTAAATTATTAATCACTATCTGAATTACTGTTCAAATCACTTAGCTAAGTAGGTACGTTACTAAATTTTTCTTTTTTCGATATGGCCGCCATTAACTCTAATACACAAACTGCAACGTCGTAGGAGGTTATTTCTGACGTCTGACAAGAGGTCCCCATTCGCAGCCATGTATTTTAATTTATTAAAAGATAAGATTATCCTATCTTTTAAATCATCCACAGATTCAACAGCTGTTGCGTACACTTCATTTTTGATGTGACCCCACAAGAAAAAATCCAATGTCGTAAGGTCAGGGGACCTGGCGGGCCATCGCGTTGGTCCATAACGGCCAATCCACTGCTGTCCAAACATTTCAGATAAACGTTCTCTTGCACTCACCACTGAATGAGCTGGTGCTCCGTCTAACTGGTACCACATCTGCCTGTAAACATCTAGCGAAAGTTCATCCGTGTACTCGGAAACGGGTCCGTTGAGGAGTTCCAGAAACTTTTCGGCATTTAAATTTCCTTCGATAAAAACCGGACCAATTATGGTATTTCTGTGAATGGCAGCCCAAACATTGACAGCAAATCTGTACTGGTGCGAAGTCTCCCGCCCTAGACGCGGATTCACGCTCACAATTCACTTAACTCCACAGAATACTTAATAGTTGTTAACACTTAACTCGATACCTATTAAAATGTTACGTGTCCTGTCACTAAAATAATAAAGCATCCGATTTCGCACTTAAGATAAAGAACCACACAGAACACTTAACAAATCACTAATACACGAATGCTGACGCGCCGGGTACTTGAGAAGGTGCTGCGAGGCGGTACCTACGTCCTGCGGTACTCGTGCGCTTGCGAAGCGATGACGCGTGAATCGTCACAGGATTCTAGCGACACACTGACCTAAATTTGTAGTTTCAAGTTTCAGCAAAAATTAAGATAAACAAACCTTCAAACCAAATTATTTATCTCTTTCGCACTTACAAAATTTTCTATTCACTTCCGCATGCGTTATTTTCTTATCTAACTCTAAGGATAGGTACTCTTTATGACTCTTATTGGCTTGGTTTAAGGTATAATTTTCAGTGAATCAAATTTGGCGACAGTTTTGTTTTTAAGTTTATAGCGAGCTGGCAACATATTGTCTTTAATGTTTTGATGTTTTACCGATGCGGCGGTCGTTAACCTGTTAGTGCTTCCTTAAAATCAGATACATCATGTGGCAAATGTTGAAAATGAAAAATAATTTCCTGTGACTAAACTACTTGATATTTTCAAATGATTTTTTGTATGTATATTGGGAACGTCTTGAGGTATGCGTAGTTAAATTTATTGTCGTATTGTCATCACCACCCTGTATTATCGACAATCGGAGTAAGAAAACACACAAAATTAAAACAAAAAAAGAACAAAACTATCGACTCTTTCCCATCACTAGCGAAACCATCGACAATGCAGCCCGTAATCGATACAGCAACTCTCCATATTTTATTGTGTGCCAATTAAAGTTATTCCCTTCCTTATGCATTGTGGGAAGTTAGCCAGTGAAACGGGCTGAGTCTATTTGAAATATGGCCGCCATACTGTGATGTATAGATGGAAAAATAATTGAGACTGTCCGTTTAGACGCTTCCAGCTGTTTGTCAGATGTGAAAACAACTTTGTTAGTAACTGTTTAGTTGGTTTTGAGTTTATAATGTGATGGTTATTGATTGTCTTAGTAAGGTTGGCGACTTCATGAAGTGGTAGGTTGTGACTTGGTTCCTCTAATTGAGCTATTGATGTTTTTTTGTTTAAGAGCATCTTTTAATTCTTTTTAGCCAGTAGCGTTTTATTTTATTGACTTTAACTTTCGTACTAGTCTTTGCATCTTTCTAATTCAAGATTTCTTATAAAACTTATGATTATTATGTAAGTTTTTTTTTTCTACTTCTTCCTTAAACTTCTATTTTACTGTCCGGAGCTCATCTTGTTGATGCCATTTTGCTGTTTAAACAAAAATAAGATTTAAAAAATAACAGCTCGTTGGTTGGTATCCTGATTATATTCTAGATCTAGATAAATTGATGTGATTATGCCAACAACGTATAATCTCAACTAAAAATAATAAAAGACTATAAACAATAATCCTTGACTTTTTGCCTGTCCAATAACAATTAAAAACTATTTTCATCTAGATTTTTATCTAATCGCCGTTCTCAGACAGTCTTTTTAGAAACTCGTTTAATTAATTTTATATTTACATTGCATTAATTAGGTTTTACATTTTGTAACAAGATTGCTAGTTTTCTAAATTAATTAAGAGGAACTAACAATTTTATTTTCATTTGTTTTCACTCATATCATTTTATGAATTTACTGCATGTTCATTTTAAGGAAACCTTAACGGTCTTACTACGAAAATCGGTTGAACACGTCTTGTCTAAAGAATCAGTTATCTTCAAAACAGTATTTGACGTTGATACAAGGGTCGGTTTGTACTTACACCTTTTTTAGACAAGAGTTCAACAGATGTTAAAGTTTTTGTAGAGTGAAGGTGACCTAATTCAAAAATCTCAGGATTTTTCTGTAAACGACCCTTAAGAGCAAACAAGTCAACATTTTTTCCATAGAAACTTCGTTGGGGTTTTACTCCATTACTTGACAAACTACATCCAAAATTAAACATGGTATCGTTTTGTCTCATTATAAATTTTGTCTGTACGGAAGCAGAATTGTAAAATATGAAGCTATTAAAAAGTTACGAGCTTCTAAAGATTCGTTTTTTTGCTAATTTTAACACAACTTTAGGTGTAAATTGGCGCATTAAATTTCCAAAACGAAGTGCGTACCGACATAGCCATTTATCGAAGAATTTAATAAATTTTATGTGACATTAATTGGTGCAGTGGTCATAAAACCCCAACAGCCAAAGGCTTTTTCGTATTTTATGTACGCGCGCCTTTTACTCTGAATGATGTGCATCTCACTGAATAAGTTTTCCCCAGTTTTCTCCATGGGGGGATGACGCTCGCGACACATGAATAATATGGGATTTCCGGTGAAATAATGGTTTTTGACCACAGAATTAGTGAGTTCGAGCTCGCGACTAGCGCCGCCTTAAATACTTTAAGGCTTCCAATCTGTGGAAACAAAAACGCCGCAGGAATATGTCAACAAAGTTCTATTCGATATCACTTTGTCAGTGGAGTCTAAAAACTCTACATTAAAAATGTTATAATGATAACTGGAATGATGTGCAATAAAGACATTTTGTAATATAAGGTTAAAAAAAAAGATAACGGAATTATGTTATTTAACATTATAACTTTTCTCAACATAGAATTATAAATTACTTTGTAATAAGGTTGTAATATACCCACTACGCATTATGTTTTGCCTGCGCTTACGCAGATTTTGCCACCTGTTTTCCTTCGGCGTTGTTCCAACCGCAATACCGAATGAATCATTTAAAAAAGTATGCTCACACGCATCTGGTTCCGTTACCGATCGTCGATCGCATCGATTTGCAGAATTGGTCAGTCTTTGCACGTGTGAACTCACCTTTTGCAACACCAGCATAACTTACACCAAAACCACACAACCGCCATCCTGGTTTAAAGGAAAAACCACTTTACCACAACAGTGATTGAGTCTAAAATAAATTGCACTGTCTCTACAAAAACCTTCCTGCGTGGACTGCATTCAATTCCAATTTCAAATGACTTGCACTGAAGTTCGTTATTCGTTTAAACTGTTTTCCTTCTCTGCAGACAATACTGCACCCTAAACATTACGCTTAAGGTTGAAAATTCAATGGAAGCAGATTGGTTTTTATGGTATGGTTCTATAAAGGTTGTGTTGGCGCGAAAGCAGGCTGCGTACGCGCAGATAGCCATTGCGAAGCGGCTAGACGGTGTACAGACGGTGCGTGTCATCGGAATGCGGTATCTTTCACTGTTGGATGTACCAGGAGCGAGATGATTGCAAGGAGTGTCATAATGTGGGGAATATTTGTCAGATTTATATGGAGGAGATAGTGACAAGCGGAGAATTGAAAGTAATTTGATTTAACAGAAATATCTGAGGATGAAATCGCATAAACGTCAATAAAGGCGTAATCTATGAATATCTTGTTATATAAGGTGACTGGTAATAAGTGTACGATACTTAAACACGTGATTGTGCTCATGATAACCAGCAACTTTTACTATGAGAACAAACCTGAAAACGCGAAAAAACATTAGCAGTTCAGTAGAATAGAATAGAATAGAATATGCTTTATTGTACACCAAAGTGAATACAAACATACAAAAATTGATGATTTTAAATGTACAACGACGGTCTTATCGATAAAAGCTAAAAGTACATCTATGTTTGCGTACAGATCACCTGAAATTTTTGCACGATTTCGGTTTTGCTCCCATAATAATAATTGTTTGTTATCATGAGCACAATGCTACGTGGAACGCTATCAGTAGCAGGTAACGCCAGTCACTCCATGACGTCATAGTTAATTTAGAAAGTGAAAGGCCCAATGCCCATCGTTTTAGATAATTCATAATGCTGCGGTGACCCCAAAATAATCGAAAAAACCATGAGGGTGACAATGAGGATACTGAGTCACCAGGGTCATTGATAACCCTCTTAACAGTAACTTCCTTTTTATTATTCTTTAATCAAATCCCAGTAACAAGATAGATAAAAAATTACAGTTTAAACGTAAAACTAGATGACTAAGAGCTGACAGTTGGGATTGTGAGTCAGTCTTGTGAATCAGCGATGCGGTGATAGCGTCCCACACATGGACAAACAAAGATATTGCTGATGTTTACGTTGCATAGGTCCCGTGCAAGGTACAATGGTTTAAGTAGGTGCTAAGGTGCAATACAAAGCAGTCATTAGACATTTGAAGAATGTCGCCTTAGTAAAAGTATATCGTGTCTACCACACGCTTCGAATGACACCTGTTTTAAATCCTTTGGAGAATATTGCCACAGGTTAGGTTAAGATGACATTTTCAGATATTCCAGGTGAACCTTACATATTTGAAGAATGTCGCCATAGTAAAAGTATATCGTGTCTACCTCACGCTTCGAATGACACCTGTTTCAAATCCCTTGGAGAATATTGCCACAGGTTAGGTTAGGTAATGGAAAATTTTTTCGATGCTTGAAATCACCTTGTTGGCGCTCGAATTCGACTTAGCTGCCATAATAAGAAATGCTTAACATCCTCAAAGCTTTCATTTGGAATAGGTTTCATCGCTGTTGAGCGATGGTGCAGCCTCCATACATTTTTGCCCGTGGTCCTTTAACTAGTTTATTATTTTTAAATTTTTTTGCAAGTACAACCGACAAAGAAAAATTTTACAAAGGTATGATAAATTTCAATTCAAATAATATTCCACCATGCTGGAAAACTTTAACGCAAAAAATATTACGCACCATTTTTGTAAACGCAATGTGGCAAAATGCTACTGAACCCATTTGTACATTATATGATCCAACAGAATGTGGATGGCAAGTAAATGAATCCTACTGGATTCAAACTCGAACCATTGTGGTACATTGGCCCATCAGCACCGTTAAAGGTTGAGGAAATATTAAGTTGCCAACAGAATGAGGAAGAAAACGAAGAATCAGAAGAAGAGAGAAATGATAATTTTGATGATAATGATGTAGATGATTATTAATTAATAAACTTGAATTGAACATATTTTTTGTATCAACCTTCATTTCTTATATAATCAACCCAAATAAAAATTTTCCTGTATATCCTCTTTTCCATATTAATTAGTATAATAAATAGTTAAAAACTTGAAGAAGAGACCAGAGGTAGAAGAAAGACTAAAAGAAATGTCATCAAGTAAGTGAAATCTATAATAGTATGATCCTCACTCACACAATAAATTTGGTATGCGCGATACTTTCGGCAGTTTGTAAGCACGCATACCAAAATAATCATAAATGTGACATTAAAACGCGTGAATTAAAAAAAAAAAAAAGGATTCCGTGATAATGGATAAATTTTACCCCTTATCACACCATTCAAATAGGTATGCGTGACCTTTCCGGCTAAAAATCATTGGTCGGCCGGATTTTTTCTTGTTGAACAGAATATTTCACACAATTCTATATAAGATTAATCAAAATCCGTGATGACGGAAAAAAATTATGGAAATTTAATAATAAAAAAATTTAATTAAAATATTTCCGGCCAATCAAATCCACGCCGACCAAGCAAATCTTGTTCGTCTAAACGTTAACTTATATTTTTTATTAAAAATATTAGAATCCGTGATCACGGAGCTTTCAGGATTGGTGGCTCCTCGCCTATTGCCTTTGCCTTCCTAAATAATTGGAGCATCCAATACAAAAAATAACTTATCAATTCGGACCAGTAGTTCCTGAGAAAAATTCTTCAGTTTTATAATCTCTATAGCATAAAACTCAATTGCTGTACGTTAGTCTCGCTAAAACTCGAAAACGGCTGGACCGAATTGGCTAATTTATGTTTTGAATTATTTTTGGAAGTCCAGGGATTGTTTAGAAGGTGATTTTGGAGGCGGTACGAAGTTTCCCAGGTCAGCTAGTTCGACTATAAATAATGGCAAAGAAATCTTTGTTAGATATTGAAAGAAATCAGGACTTGCAAAGTCTGAAATCACCAACCTTTACTTAAAGTGTAAACCATTTACAGAAAACATACCTTTCCCCAATTTCCCCCTAACCCTCAAACTACCGCCCAAGATTCCCAAAACATACGTATAAAATAATTAAATATATTCATCGACATGCAAGCTCCCAGCTAGGGATGTGCCTGGGTCAGATATTTCAATTCTCCGTCGGATATTGGCGGGTGTCGTGACAACGCATACATCTACGATCGCCCCAGCCTTATCGTAATATTAAAATCTTGTATGCGATGTAAGTTATGACGGGTTGACTTTATATATCTACGGATGTGTGGCTCGCAAATATATTGACGCTTTTTTTAGGTGCTCTAGCCGGGCATTTGTATATTTTTATTTTATACCTAAATGTTTATTTTTTATTTTTGTTAAAATTTTAAATTTTCTAGTCATTATTTACTTTAATTAATTCATTTAATTTCTTATTTATTCTTTTTGTGGACTACAAAATACCTACAATAGAGATGTATTTTTTTTTCATTATAAATATATTATTACGCAAATTTTTACGCATTTAATTTAAAAGGTATCTATTAAAAATCCAGTTTTAAAAACTATCTTTTGAATTATTATTTTTTTAAACGCTGAAATATATAAAGACAATACACCTGAATTTAAATTGGTATTTAAGTACCATTTAAATTTAAAAATAAAATTTAAATGGTTGATTAGAATATTTTTATTGTAAAAATATTGGAGCCACAGGTGTAATCTGATGTTATCTTTTTAATTAATTTAATTATTGTAACACCTGTGGAGTGGTCAGAAAGTTAAGAACGTTATAAATATTTAAAATTTAAATTTATTCACAATATCCTGAAAAGATATATCTCAGTGAGCTCTGAAATAGTGACTTCTAAAATAGTTTTAGAACTGATTCACACGTACATTTACAAATATAAATAAATAACTATAGAAAATTAATAATGCAATGAAAAAATACGGGAAAATAGGTGTACGAATAGATTTTTTCAGATTTTTGAAGAGACAATTACAGAATTATTTCAAGAAGAAATATATATTTTTATACACACATGCATTTATGTTGCTGACACATAATTATGGAATTAATTTATAGTAATTACTTTATAGTAATCAAAACATGGAACAAGACTGTCTTCATTTTATTTCAAAAATTAATTAGCATCGGTCAACTTCAAGAAATCAATAATTTATTGTAAATAAAATATCTAAATTTTAGATTTTTCCTCCCAAAAATAATAGATGCAAAAGATACAGTCAGTCCGAAAAATATGTAACAAAAATATTTAATACAACAAAATATTGAATAACATTAGTACATTGACGCGTTGACAAGATCCCGCGATCTGGCTCCGCAATTTCCTATTCCGTCCGTCCGTCCGTCAGAGTGGCAACCATGTTTATTTATTTCCTTCTAACATTTCATGACTATTTATCTTTGATATCGTTTTCAATAAAAACGCTTTGCTAGTGAAAAAAAAACCTTTTTCCATATTGAGTTTTGGTCAAGTGTGATTGACGGGGAAAAATTTTGTATGAAGAAGATTTTACCACGTAAAAAATAAAATTGATGTAGTTAGTAATTTTTTCTAGTTTAATTGTTATATGTTGGGTTCGATTTTGACGGATCTCAGGAGCAGTATTAACAAGACATTGTGAAAGTGTCCAAAATTATAAAGGTTGTGTCTTTCAATTTCTACACCATTTTAATCAAAGTGAAACAAACAAACAAAAGGTTCCAATTAAAACAATATTAATAACTAAAGGATAATATAATATTTCGCATCAAGAACCATATTCCAAACACAATTGATTAAAAGATAAACAAAATTGAATCCGAACCTTTCACCGATCTAAACGGATCACAACTTAAAATTCAAATTTCGAAACAAAGGCGCATCATTCAAACGAATGAAGTAAACGAGCAACGAACGAGTGAACAGATTGAGTGAACAATATCTTATTTTGCAATAATCCGCTAGGAACTGTGGTAATTTCCTGAAAGAGATGAAATAACGTTGACTGTACCGTTTTAAGCACAAATGTTTACAATACGAGATGGTTTTTGAATACAAATAGGATGTATTTAGATGATGTAGTTGGTTAATAGATGGTTTGTTTTTGTTTCTATTCGATTCGTTTTCGATTACTTTTGTATTGGGAAATGTGACTTCAAAATCGTCACATTACGCTAGACTAGTAATAAACTGCTAAAAACGCTAGTAGTAAACTGTTACTGTCGTACAGATCATGTATTTTCAATTACCTACAACGAAAAGAACTTTGTTTTTAGGTGGCATGCTATGATTCCTAACCAATATAAATGGCCTAAACCACTGAACCGATCATCTTGAAATATTGCATAGGTATAGTACATTGTTAGATGTCCAGTACCGGACATAGAATCCTTTCAATTAAAGTCCAATTTTTATATTATAGTAGCATGCGGTCAAAAATCTGACATTTCCTAATTAACATCGACAAAAATTCAAATCAAAAATCGCTAACCTCGACTCGACGTACTGATCAATACTCATATTACCCTTTCCGTACGACAGAAAAGCTGGCATACATCTAATATTTTTATATAAAAAAGAAACACCTTAATAACTAACGAAAGATTAAATTAACCAAAGCAACAGTAACAGAGACCGCGGATTAACGCTAGTCACAACATCCTGTTTAACAAGCAGCCCGTTTAATATTAATAACAGTCGAATAACTTTACTTGTTTAATGTTCGATCAGTTGTTTTATTTAATTAAAAGATTGCGACACTCACGCTTGACTGACGGTGGAATACTTTCTTGTTAAGTTAACCAGGAGTTAGTTGATCTTGATTAGCATTTTAAGGAGCTTACTAAAATTCGTAGATTTAAGCATAGAGGACTAATAAAATAGTTTTTAAATAATTTTTATGATAAACAAAACATTAACTAATACTTACACAAACTATAAAAATAGTTCGTAGTAGTTACGTAGTCCTACTAATATTATAAATGCGAAAGTTTGTGAGGATGTATGTATGTGTATGTAGGTATGTTTGTTACTCTTTCACGTAAAAACCACTGAACGGATCTGGCTAAAATCTGGTACACAGATAGTTTATAACTTGGATTAACAATTGGCATAGTTTTTATCTCGATTTTATGTTCCCGTGGGATAATTTTCAAGTTGGAGCGGGTAAAGCCGCTGGCAACAGCTAGTAATAAATAAATTACCAGAGAAAAACAGATTGTTAGTTGAATCTAATATTTGCAGCAGTCATATCTACTTTTAGGTCTCTCTCATTCCATCAAAGATAGGTTTCAGGGTAAATCCGCAAATCTTAAATCGTTGATAAGTGACACATAGCAATCCGCACTGAGTCCACGATTCCACATAGTACTTACATTAAGGTATACTCCGTCTCAAATTCGGAAGGCGCATCACCCAACGATAGGAGCCTTTTGTCTCATTATGCGTGTTCCTAAGCATACACTATCAATTCAATGACATTTATATTTAGATACTTATAGGTAAATGTCATTGAATTGATAATAATGTTTAACAGCCGTGTCTTTCGAATTAAGAAGGCGTTATTATTGTGTTTGTGTTGTGTAGAATCAGTTTTATGATAAAGTTATCCCGTGTTTTAACTTGCAACAAATTCAAAGATTTAACGAAAAATTTAGCATTCAGTTTCTTTAACTTCATTCAAAAGTTGTTTTGTTCAAAACCACAAAAAATAAAGACTTCAAAAGCACATTGCTCCGTCAATTTCCATGCGACCATATTCGTAAAGTTAATTATTGCTAGACAATTTGTCGCAAGTTAATAAAGACGCAAGAAGTGGCAAGTTCTTTGTGTGCGCCTGGATTTATCGGCTCCTCTCGAGCCCGCTTCATTTCCTGAGCTTGCCTCTTGTCGAACTTATGGGTGGCGCAAGGTGGAGGCGGTGGCGTGTGGTACAATGTGGAAATCGCTGTTGATGAATTGAAGGGAAGCTTAGATATTTATGGCGCAAAGATATATAATTATGTTTGTTCTATGTGTCTTGATTTACACTTTTTTAATTGATGTGAAATTTAGTTTAAGTCAAAAGTAACTTTCAGTGCAAATTTTCACTTGCTTCAAAATTATTTTCTCGAAGTAAATTGTAATAAAGCATGTAAGTTAGTTATTATCAAGCTTTCAAATTTTTTATTTATATTATTTATGATTTCCTACTCCTACGCTCATAACATAAAATAATTGTATTTCACACAAAAAGAAGACTATGACCGTAATGTATAAACAAATCAGCAAATTATTATGCTTACTTACTTCTACAAAATTAACATTTTTTCTTTAAAGCATAAAAGTGTGCAAGCTTATAGCAATTCGACCATAGTTCACCAATCAGAATCTATTACAGTACAAAGGATTTGCAGGCTCCTTGCATATTTTTGTGCAAGTGACTCGCACGTATGATTTTTTTTTTTTAATAATTCGCTTCCCCACACTGGCTATTTCTCCTGTATCGTAGGTATTCGTGGGTTGTGGAGGTCAGAAAAACAGTCGTTCCATGTAAAATACTGATATTCATCTGAATTCGATTCCATTGGAATCTGGCCTCAACATTGTTAAGAAAAAAAACTAATCATCAGATATTGATAATCGCGGGTATTAAGGACCATGTTCTAGTTGAAGTTTCCGCCCCGCTATCATCTTATACCTTGCACCTCCCACTAACACTACAACGCAGGGATAATCGCATTGTTTTGTTTTTGATTCATTGCATTTGTTCTCGTAAACTTCGTATTTATTACGTTTCTTGCGCCGATCGGATATTTCTGTGTTCACTATTTACCGTTGCCTTTATTTACGTATTGTTTATCTGTGATAGGTTATTAATAAGAAGGTTGTGTGTTTGTTTTTGAATCTGGCTGTTGAAATTATTTTAGTTCCCATATTTATTTAAGTTGTTCAAGTAAAGTGCCTTTCTGTAGAAAGAAAACGAGGGCGTTAGTGCGTAGGTATATAATAATAATAATATTCCACAACTATCACACAACGCCATCTAGTCCCAAGCTAAGCAGAGCTTGTGTTATGGGTACTAGACAACTGATATAGATACTTATATATTTCTAAATGCATACATATTATAGATAAATTACACCCAGACACAGAACAAATGATCGTGCTCATCACACAAACATTTGTACACTACACCAACAGGCCAGTCCCAGTCCCAGTTTATTACGTATTATAAATTAAAGCGTCTTTATTTTTTATACTGGCCTGTTGGTCTAGTAGTTAGTGACCCTGACTGCTATAACGGAGGTCGTGGGTTCGATTCCCACCCAGGACAAATGTTTGTGTGATGAGCCCGATCTTTTGTTCTGTGTCTGGGTGTAGTTTATCTATAATATGTATGTATTTAGAAATATATAGGTATGTTTATCAGCTGTCTAGTACCCATAACACAAGCTCTGCTTAGCTTGGGGCTAGATGGCGTTGTGTGATAGTTGTGGAATATTTTTATTTTACTTTTTTCGTTTCGATGTTTCGTTTCACCAAAAACTATCTTGAACCCAATAAGTGGCCAGAAAATTTTAACATGTCATTTAATTTTATTAAAAAGTTGTTTATTTGTTGTTGTTGTCTTAAATTTTAACTAATACTCATTTTGTTCTTTACAGGTAAGTCCACAAGTTCTATCCAGAGTCTGAGAGCTGGCAACACTACAAATTAACACTATCTGGAGGTATGATTTAAAAATTGCGAGAGTCTGACCGTACTTCGAATGGCTGCTGTGTTCATAATTAGGAACAATGTCTTAAAATATTTTTTAAATATTATTAAACGTCTTAACGCATGCGTAGCGAATTTCAAAGATTTTCTTAGGAAAGGAAAAATTCGATCCGCGGGCAGGATTCGAACCCACGATCTAATGTCTTAAAATCCTATAATAACTAGTTAAGTATGTAAGTAAATTTTGCTTTAATAAAAATGAAAATTATATATTACTTAACCGCCATACATTTTAAATAACATTTGTATATTTTTTGAAAATTAGGCATTCTGGAGTTTTGTTTTTGTATTAGTACCTACCTGCTTACCTGAAATATCACTTGAAGGATGTCCTTCAAAATTAAATCCTTTAATATTAAATCTTTGTCAAGATTTAATTTGACAAAGATTTAATTTTAAAGTACTATGTTGGATACTTAAACATTCACCCAGCAAATGACTTCCATAACTATTAAAAAAAAGAAAATGAGTACTTGCATAATATTTCTTATCATTTGTTACAACGTCACTACTGCAAGAATTCCTCAGAAGACAAGAGAGGGTTTATAAGTTCATAATATACCATAATATACTACAGCATAATACACCATGATATACATAATATACCACATAGAGGTGGTACTCTCAGATACTGCAAAAGGCGGACTTGTGAAAAGCGCTGAAGCCCCATCAAGGCGCGCGTGATTGTAGATTAGCCACTCTCGCGCTTTTACCACTGTCCTACTCACACTTGAGTGAGGGAATGAGATAGGTAGATGTATATATATGATTGATTTTTAAAAGCTTATGTCATCATCAGAATCGTTTTCTGTAAAGCTGTGCTAGATATCCCACGGACCAGTAGTTTAATATGCAAGTAATTAATTTAGCTAGGTTAGGTAAACTAAATTTTTATGTAGGTACCGAAAAACTTGATTTAAGTTGTTTTTGAACGTGATCATCCTGCCTTCCTACCCATCCGTCCCGTCTGTGATTTGACATATAGCCTCTGTTCAGACACGGCGGGTACCGCGCGATTCCCGCGCGGGAATTGCGCGGTTATGTCTGAACGATTGCTTAATAACTCATACAAATAAGACTCATGCGATTTCCATGCGATTCTGAAATCGCGCGGTTCCCGCCGTGTCTGAACAGAGGCTAAGAATGTGAATGTCAAAAGTCGGCAACAGCACCCTTAGCACGAATTCTCAATATTTGAGAAGTAAAGTAAACCGGAACTTTGACAATTTCAAATTGACAAATTACAAGGAAAAAATTAGTTCCTTCTTCGCACGCTAGAGGCGCTGTTCCATTTTTTCATACAGAAACGCTGTAAATACTGGAAAGACGCTGTAAAGTAAAATAGTGAGAACTCGTGATAACGGTACAGATTGGAAAATTCAGTTTTACATTCTTCTACAATTATAGAGTAGGTGCGGACGCCAGCAAGTCAATCTAGGTACCCCAATCTGTCAAATTTAACCAATCAAACATTACCTTACCACTAGTGTGATAAGGTTGAAAATCTATTAAAGAAATTGGAAAAACTCCGTTCCTAGTTTTCCAGGCACGCCCTTTAGTTTCAATTAACCACAGCTCCAAATTCCATCAATTCTTACACCGATTCTTTACCAAGATATAAATATGTATAAATTCTCCACTTCTAAAATAATAATAACGAATTTTCTACCAAAAGAACCGTTATTACGTAACATTAGACTTAAAACTAGGTTCAAAATACCGTGGGAATATCCTAATATTTGTTGTTTCCGAGCGGTGCGCAAGCGCAGGATCTAATCGAGATGTTAATCGAGTTAGCGAGTTACTCGATTGCGTGTTATCGATTGTAGAATGAATGTTACATTTTTTTTTTTTTTTTTTTTTTAGCGTGGTAAAATCATCAAATGAGTCCTCCAACCCCGGGCAGGGCGGGAGGGACTGTCAGACTTCTACTGACTAAAATCCACGGTGTCCTTCATAGCCTGTTACGTTCCGGGGTTACGGTTAGGGAATAATCCCGCGACCCCGGCAGGCTTTGGCCCTCCGAGAGGGGGGCCCCGTCATTATGCTGACGCTCTTTGAGGCGCGCGTGGGACACAACGCGCCGTCGACCCGGGCATGGTCCTTGGTCGGGCAGCGAGTTGCCCTTTACTCGCTGCAGAATGAATGTTACATTACAAGCAATTAGAGGTTGACGAAGTTTCTTATATGGATATAAATATTATAGGCTGTATCGTTGGTAATTGGTTCTGGGGATCTAAAAACGCCACTTTAGCAGAATATTTTATTCTATGACTCAAGCAATAGAGTAGATAATTGATAGAGAACAATATTAGCAACGTTGCAACCCAGTGTGTTTTACAGCATTCTTTTGTTGTTCAGTTTTATAATAGTTACGTTTTTTTCTATATCTTAGTATTTATAATGGTTTAATTAAGTCGGCCAGCAACAAAACTGCATAATTATTGCAAGGTTTAAATCATATTATGTTTCTTTAGGTGTTGATTTTATTCAGACCTTGTCCGACAACTACTAGTTATAGTACCTATCCATTACTATAATGGCTATAAGAAAAAAAAAACGCCAAGTAAGTACGTGACGTGCAAGACCGCGCACGCACAATGAATGGTTTCGTAATTAGAAATAATTTATTCCAAAAAAATGACATTTATTAGGCAACCCACAACTGAAAAATAGAATTATCTATTTACTTTCAGCAACTTAAACCTATGTTTAAGTTGCAGATAGAAGTACCTAGTAGTAAATAGGTACTTCTATTCTTTTGTCGATAAAAGCTATTTCTACGGGTACTCATTATCCTTTACTCGATGAAGTTGAAAACTGGAATATCTTCTGTTGTTATGGCTCCCAATTCTTGGCTGAGCACCGGTAGTTCATAAAAAAACTAACACCTCTTTCACCACATGTAACACCTCCATCCTGCCGGGGTAGCGGAGCTAACGAGCTACCCTGACCCCAGAACGTAAAGGGCTTTTGAAGAAAACCGTGGATTTTAGTCAGTACAAGTCTGACAGTTCCTCCTGCCCTGGGTTCAGGACTCATTTGATGATGATACAAGAAAAGAAAACCTCATTTGGTACGAGTAACACCCCCATATAATCAACCCAACCCACTAGAACGTGATACTACCCGGATCTAATTCGAAGCAATACCTTCTTATTCAAATCAAATCATTTATTTCAACTAGGCCAATTACAGGCACTTATGAATTGTCAAAAGACATTAAACAAGTACAACAATACTTACGGTGCTACAGCCCCAGTCACAAGACATAAAAACTGTGAAAGTACCGTAGATCTCATTTCAAAGCCTAGATCCCTTCCTGCCGGGGTTGCGGGACATACATATACCGCGACTTCGGCACACAAAGGGCTACCGAAGGACACCGTGGATTTTAGTCAGTACAAGTCTGACAGTCCCTCCCGCCCTGCCCGGGGTGGGAGGACTCATTTGATGATTTTGACAAGTAAAAAAAAAAAAGCGTAGATCTCTATGGAGAAGACTGAGTAAGAAACTCTATGGACACTCTTCTTCAATCGTCAAAATAATTTCAAAAATGTTGTCTATTGTAAAATGTGTTGTGTTCACAAATCTTGCTTGACTGTAAACTTGCTTGTCTTTTGCACCATTATGCTACTAATAAAATGGTCGAAACAACATTACAAAAAATTAACATCCCTTTAACACCCCCACCATATCATCACACCCAGTAGAACGTGACTCAATCCAGATCTAATTCAAACCAATACCTTCTTATATTGACTATTGTAGGTGTTGTATTCACAAATCTTGACTGTAAACTTGCTTGTCTTTTGTACCATATGCTACTAATAAAATGGTCGAAACATCATTAAAAAAAAATAAACATCCCTTTAACACCCCCACCATATCATCACACCCAGCAAAACGTGATAGAACCCGGATCTAATTCAAACCAATACTAATTGTCGACCAGCCTCTCAGAGGCGATCGTCTGCCGAACACAGATTACCCGCGCTCACCCTCTTGAGCCAGTAGCTGATGATACTTGAACATGATTGTATCGGAACTTGCTCTTTCCATGCCGGCTCAAGGGGTTATTGATACAGTGTGATCTTTTTGTGGGTGTTCGGTTTTTGTTGTGTTTGATCTGAGGACATTTGGTGTTGTTGAATCGTCATTTTTTTATGGTTACTAGTTACAAATATCCGAATTGAGAACCTCCTCCTTTGTTTGAAGTCGGTTAAAAATAAAAAAGTGAAAATCTTTTCTGCTTCACTGTCCAATGCGCAATGGTGGAAATGGGGTTGAACGTGGAACAAATACATTTAAGAAATAAAATTCCATTTTGGAAACGTTTAGGGGTCGAACGCGGAAGAGGGTAGACAATCTTGGTGGTTGAACGCGGAATAAGCCGTGTTAAGTAACGGTTTTAGTCGTTAATTCGAACTTTATCAGGCCCTATTATTGTTAACTTGTTTAAATTTGTCTTCGGCAGGCCGAATGCCTCCACACGTGTGGAGTCCCACATGATCATTAACTGAAAACTTGAAGACATTTAACATTGACCAATCCATGTTATGCTGCATGTATAACTTAGTAGTACCTACGACTTAATCGAACAGAATATGTCTACCAAGAACACCGTTTCTAGAAGAATTATTCACTTTTCCCTAGCTCACTGGGACCTCAGTTACAAGTTACGATTCCTGGTACAGAACAGCAGTATGTCCTTGGATGTGGTTACCTAATAATTTATTAAGAGAAAATATCTAATCTCCTTAACATGATTTACATGAATGTGGACGAAAATTTTAGGCTGGCAACACCAGACGTTAGACAGTCGAGAACAAGCGTATCTCTTGCGGGCACAATCTGAGTATTATCTATGCTAGCGGGAGGCTACAACCGGTTGACAAACTGCACTACGTGATATTGCAGCCATTACTCCTGGTGATTCATATCGAACACCCCCCAACACCCCTCGGCACACCCCCCAAACACCCCAAACTCCCTGAGATAACGGCCCGCCCAATATACCTATTAAAATTTAACCTGCATACAAAAAGTAGAGCCCACGCAGTATGCTAATTACTACAATCAATCATTTTAGAATTCGTTCCGTTTGTTTTCTCGATATTGCGAATGAATTAAAAAGCGAGCATTGCATTACCTTCCTTCCATTCATTCGCAATGTAAAAATCGAGATAGCAGAAAGTTGTCACTCAGAAACGCGAATGACAAAACCGAAACAAACAAAAAAAAGCGGTCATAACATTTTAAAAAAGTTAATAGGCTCGATAACCTTTCCCCTGAAATGAGTAGCCATCGAAAAAAAGACTTGTTTAAAAAAGTTGAAACGTCAAAGTGACAGTTGGAGAGCGCGCCAAAACTACCGTTGACAAAGCACCGGTGAGCCGAAACAATCAACAAATTCACATCGTACAAACGGATCGGACATTTATTGTTCGCTATCGTTACATTCCACCTCTGTTGTTTATAACAGAGACGCCCAATTTGCTAGGGAGAGACTTTTTATCTGCATTTTTTTTTTTGCTATTTTTTCGGTACACGTCGAACAAAGGCGATATGACAGGTCTCAGTGTAGGAACGGTATCGCTAGTCGGGCACGACGAAAAACGAGAATAGAGTAATCGAGCAATCGAGTAAAAACAGAAGGAGCGGGAGCGAGCCCATCGGCCCGTGACAATTGCATCTGCAGTCGAATTGCAGACGCCATGTTGGATTATTGCGCACCTCTATTTCGATTAAGTGTCTCGACGGCTTTGTTTTAGTTTGCCGTCCCATGTTTGCACTTCTTTATTTCTTGTATTTTTTTCCTTGTACGATTTTATAAATTAAGTTCCTGTTTATTTGATGGAAATATTTTGACAAGCGCAGACAATAATGACAAGACAAATGGATTCATTCGTAATTATGTAAATAATTAGGGGTTGATTTATAATGGAATTCCAATAAGAATGTGCTTTATTAGATAAGTTTATACAAACACAAAAACACGTGTAAGGTATTCACAGCTTTTGAATGCGATATCAGCTTACAACCTTTCTCGGAAGGTCCGTACGCCTCACAATAGTGTTGTGCCTTAAAATATTCTTATTTTAATCGAGTAGGTGTATCGAGGAAGCGAGTATCGAGAGCGCTCGTGTGGAATATAGATAGTGACGGACGGTGGACGGCAACCACCGATACGATAGAAGGCGCGCCACGCCAGAAATCTATTCATATTTTTCAATTTTCGTCCAATTTTGAACGCAGGTGAAGCTTTTGAGTCTGACTTTCAGCTTCTTAGAGATAACAGTGTTTACAAAGCCGTTTATAGTTTAAGCGATAACCACCGTATTAACTAGGATTAATATTAGAATCTGCAAGCAATTCAAGAAATTAACTGAAAGAGACCCGACCAAAAAGAACCGTCTAAATCCCGCCGAGCATCATCGCCGAAGCTGGCGAAACTCCAATTTCAAATCAATCAACTCAATCCTCTGACATACGTCATCCGACTTTGACAGTTTAAAAAAAATGGCGAAGGAACCAATCGGGTTGTGACGTTGGCAACAAAAGGGCGCGCGTCAGCGACGATGGATTCGAAAATTAAAATCTCGCGTTAGTTGGCAATGTTGGCAGTGGTGACGGCTGTCGGCAGCTGCCGGCCACACTGCCAGCCAGTTCGATTTCAGGCTTGTTCTAAATATGTCAACACTTCTTTGTTATCGAGGGACGTGCGCGCGGAAATGAAAGTCCATCGAGTAGACGAGTCTATTATCGCATCGCATATTATATGGGAGCGTTGTACGGAGCAAATTAACGGCAATTTACTGAGAAATAGGCGTAGGTAGGCTTGCATCTACCTTGATTTTTTGGGCGATGGTAATTAGAATCAGGCTGGTCTAAAAGTAGCGTCAACTTTGCCCTCCAATGACTCATCAATAGCGTTTTCCACGAATGCCAGAATTATTAAACGCAATCTTTACAAACCACTTACTTACCTAAATACAATATTAACATCTTTTAAACTTATCAACGGCCATAAATCGCTCGCATTAGTAATGCATGAATAACTGTGTGTAAGTATATTGATAAAACCTAACCCGTAGCGAAACCCAAACGTTCAATAAGATGAGTGACACACGATTAAGTATCAACTTACACTGCGGAGGAAGGATACCTACTTTATATTAAAATTCATCCAAAACTTGAATGACAATATCGGTGAAAGACATCGCACAATGCGCCAACCGCGCTCCATCCTAGAAAAAAACCACGCGAAATTCCAATTTCAACTTCTATTCGATAATTCGCGGAAACGCGAAGAAAACTTACATGAGTGACGTATCAGTGTGAGGCAGGCGGGCGGGAGATATCCACGTATTTACCTACGTACCTGTCGCCGTCTCGTCACGTCGGGCTAAGCCCGCAAGCCCGCGCCATTCTGTACAGAGTTGAAAAACTTTTCGACTGTTATGTGTGATAGCGACACCATTCGCACTAGAGTTCAGAACAAAATAAAGAAGGTTTATTGAAAGCCGCAGCTGACTCGAAATTTTTAATCTGCTTTTGAGCATGCTTTATTGTATTAGAACCGGTGAGATAATTAGATTGGTTAACGGTCTGATTCATAAAGAAACGGAGACTATAAATGCTCTTTATTAATATCCTCTAACATTTTATTCATCATAAACGGGATTGATAAATATTTTTGGGTATAAAATATGTGTTTTTTCTACGGGCACTGTATCGTCACACGTCACCTGTCCGAGTAGATTCCGATCGCGATCCGCGCCACATTATGTTTGCTCAGTCGTCAAAAATTCCTTTGTCCCCGCGAGATAAGCTTCGCACCACTGTGCGACACTAGCTATCGTCGTGCAATTTTTTAAACTAATGTTACGTATCGGTTTCGACTGATGTTAGGTTTTTTTCCATAGTTAGGTCTTTAGTTTACTTTTTTACTGGTAGATTTTAGACCTTAGAAAAAATATTCATAACTTTATTTTAATATCTAAGTTAATCATTTAATGGTGTACTTTTTGGTTAAATCATTTAGTTATCGCTTGTGACATAATTACTGTAGTGCAGCAACTTATACAAATTCTTTTCGATTTATTGTTCTTCAAACGTTTCGCTGTTTCTGAGGACATTATAGTAATTTGCGATAATAGCAGCGATATCTATATGTCTTTTTACTGGGATGCAAGTTATTGATAAGTAAATGCAACCTCATTTTACTGCGTTACAAAGAAAGCATGCTACCAATTCTAGTAGTTTTAGTATCGACATTATTTTTTCGAATAAGATTTGAACCAATTACGATGATGGGAACTAGCTATGCTAGCGCCATTGAGTTTCCCAGTTGCCTTCCCCATATTAAAGGTCATTACCGGCGCGGCAACGGCACGGCTACAAAGCAGTTACCCTGTCATTCAAATAAGAGCCTTAGATCATGTGATATATTTCATAATGTCAATATGAAAAGGCCAACGGCGGGAAGTAGTTAAGTTAGTACTAATACACGCAGAGAAATGTATACGAGAACTTCTGGTTGCAACCGTGACAGCAAGACTCACACTTTGACTTTACAAAATTTCTAGTAATAAATACTGAAATGTCTAGCTAGACATTTCTCTGCGTGTACCTTAATGACTAAAATCCACCATGTTCCTTCCTTAGAACTTCGTGACATTCCAGGATCAGTTTCTCGTTTGAACAAGAACCCTTAACACGAGTTTTCACTCTTTTACTTTACTGCGTCTTTCCAGAATGCACAGCGTTTCTTGTATGAAAGAATGGAACAGCGCCTCTGGTGTGCGAAGAAGGAACTAATTTTTTCCTTGAAAATTGTCAAGTTGACATTGTCTAAGTTCCAGTTTTCTTTACGTCTCAAATTCTGAAAACTCGTGCTAAGGGCGACCTCATACAGCAACGAAGGGGTTGTTGTATGGATTCATAGGTGAAAAATTAAATAAGGCCTTGTCCTGTTCTGGGCAGAGTGATGAAGCTATGATCTCCTTACTGATTTTTTTTTCTATTTATTGAATAAAAATGTGCCTGGCGGGGTTCGATCCCACGACCTACAACTCGTAAGTTGCATCGTTATCTACCATGATTTTCTATTTATTGAATAAAAACCTTGCATCGTTATCTACCATGTAGATTTCATGTAACTTTTTGTAGATAACATTGAAGTATTCAAGTAAAATGAACATGTTTTACATCGTGTTTGATAACAAGATTAGCGCAGTAGCTGAGCGTTCGACTCCTGCGCAGCGTGTCGCGGGACTGATCCCCGTACGGAACAAAATTTGCTTGACCTATAAGTAGTTTTTCCGGGATCTGAGTGTTTGTGTATTCGAGTTTCAGTTTGTAAACGCACGTGGTGGATTATGGCCCTCTCCCTCTCACAGAGAGGAGGCCTACGTTCCAGCAGTGGGAACATTATATGCTGATGATAATGATGATGAAACGCACCCGCACATACACAAAAACAACTAAACCTGAAACACATATCTGCAGGCTATACAAGTAGGTATTTGTTTCGTGAGGGAATCAAACTTACGACAGGCAGATCAACAGTTGATTGCTCAGCCATAAAGTGTTTGCTAAAGCCACTACATTGTCACTATAAACTGCAATAAATCTCGATGAAATGCGCTTGCGCAGTTACGCATTTTCACTTTCGAAAATCAAATCGGCTAAACACCGATAACAAAATCGAGTTTAAAGTACGTAACATATCAATATTTATCGATAACGTTACACGCAGTTGCTATCAGATTTTAATAATCAAAGAAAAAATAAACTTAGGTATATAATTCTACCCATCCAACTATCGTGTGTACAGATAATAATCTACACAGTGCTCCTACAATAATTGTGATTGCTATCAGACTGTGTAATCCAGCATGTCGTTTGATAAAAATCGTAAAAATCGCGCTCGATTAAGTTTTTATCGGTTTTTTAACGATAAGAGTCGCGCTTGGACGAAAGCGGTTAGTGCGCGCCTGATTGTCGAAGCAACACACTGTGCATGTGATTGAATTTGTACCACTGTGCGATATGGACGGGACTTATTGGCGGTTTGTAGATTTTTTTCGTACCTATATTTTAAATTTTAAATGATCCTTTTTTGTTAGTTTTTCTTTTGTAAATATCAGAAAACTCTTTAGTTTGTATTTTGTTAACAAAAAAAAAAAAAACTGAATGCGTTTTTGAACATTATAATGCGCTTAAGAACTGATTTCTTTTTTTTAAAAAAGTGAGTATTTAAAAATATAGTTTTAAAAACTTAATTACTTATAGAAAATTAACTAGGTACTTAAATAAATAAGATAGGAAATACACTATCAGTATAATTATCTGTGTAGATTGAAAATTAAATATCTTAGATTTGCTTAGAACTTATCACTGTTATTATCACGGTTTGAAGGGCACGGATTACACGTCCTTCAAAAATGTTTATTTTGCGATAATCTTCTAAAGATTATTATCTGATTTTTTCCAGCCGTATTTATTTTTAGATAAAGAAAAGAAAGACACTGTGCAGTGAATCAAAATTTAAAATTATTTAGAATTTATTTTACCGATCCATTGTTTCTCATTATTATTAATAATTTATAATTTTATCAAGAAATAATACCCTACACAAAAAATAGTAGATTGTTATACAAGGGTGGAAAGGAATCAATTCCCATACGAGGTATTTAGACGCACGAGCGAAGCGAGGGCGGCTATAGTCCGAGTGGGAATTGATGACTTTCACCCGTGTTAAACACTCTACTTTTCATTTCAAATATAAGGAAAGTAAAAAATAGTAGTTTTTCTAAAATATTTATTGATAGTAATAACACGAGCAGTACCTATTTAATAGTCTTTTTTAATTTAAATTTCAAATATGGAACACACCGCCCGCGTCACCGCCGCGGGCCATCCCACTATAATATGTTTTTTTTTTTAATTCACATTGGCCGTATACACTCACAAGACCGCAGCATTTTTTTAATCGATATTTTTCTTATTTATCGGGAAAAAAAAAATTATAGCCGACTAACAACCAATTTTAGTTCTATTTTTAAAATTCATTCCCGCCCTAGGGAGGGAAGCAATTACTATGAGTCTTTCCCGCCCAAGGGAGGGAAGCATCGTTTTCGACCCGCTGCTCTGATCAAACAAACACTACTTTCCGAGTATGAGAAATGAAAAAACTATTCTTGTACAATTAAAGCCAATAAAAGCCTAATTATTTTCAAAATTAAATCTCGAATTACCACATTCAAAAATTAAATTAAAATCACTCATACATAAGTCACAGTTTCACAAAATACCACCACACCGTTATATTCGATCTAATAAAACATTTACCACAATATATTGTTGTCTGAATTTCTATTCTACGCCTAATAGATAACCGGTAGCAAAGATAGCCTATATCAAACAATTTATTGTATATTTACACTTTATTTTTATCTTCACATGTAAAATTGTTTCAGTGGCAATAGATAACAGATGTACGGGCTCTTATCACCTAACATATCGCCAAAGTTTTGGCCAATATTGGCGAAAGTATTGGCCGCAAACGTTGGTGACAATGTGTCTTCAAATTACTTCTATTTCTATTTCTTTTTTTTTAAGTTTTACTTGTAATGAATATAATATCGCGCCTGGATACCCCTCGAAGAGATAGGCTAGGCAGTGGTATACCGGTACACCTATATTTCACAATAACGAGCGTATATATTATTTTATTTTTCCGTTTGCCATCAAACGGATACAGGCTTCATAATTAAGTTATATTGAGGAATTCATTTTTTAAACATTTGTTTGAGCTGGAAATCAAACCCGAAGGATATCATGCTTAAGTCACACTTGAGACCACTAGACAAACAAAGCAGTCATAAGGTCAGAATTGTTATTCTGTATATTTTTTCTTTACATAAATGAATTATAAAATTTGGGATTTAAATATTATGTATTTGAATTAAAAAAGGACATTCAAAAACAGTTTTTTATCATTGTTGTTTTAAAATAACAATGTGAAGATGATAATAATTTAATTAAATTTTTACATTTTGGCGTTTTAGATTTTCATTCTGCATTCTTTCTCAATAAATTAAAATAAATTAATTTAAAGCCAAGTTTGGTGTTTACATTTCAATATCAATTTAACAAAAACCTGAGTAGGTATTTAGATAAATATAAGATCTATTTAAATACTAATAATATGCTCTTTCTAAATAAATAATAAATAAATAAACTTGCAAGCACTGACCACTTTTTCCCACGTTTTTCAAACATAAGATAAATAAACTATTTATTTGGTAATATCATATACTTATTTTTATACCATTTTCCCGTAGAATACAGTCACACAGTGTTTTTTAACAATTTTATTTAAATTAAGTAGTTATCAAAATTTTAATTCATACACTTACTACATAAAGCTCGTAACTACATAATTACAGCCGCACAGAACAATCTGCCGGGCTAAGCCGCGCTTGCCGAGGTTGGTCTGTGGATGGGTAGCGAGTTTCCTCCGCGCCTCGGAAAGCACCGAAAGCCGTTAGTTCCGGCTAACTTTTGTAGATCTTTGACAGTCATAACTGTTAGTCAGAAGCTCTAAAGTCAAAAAAACCAGTCTTACCATGGGGTATCGTTTACGCAGTTACTGGGTTGTGGAGGTTCGACAGGCAGTCGATTCATGTAAAATACTGATATTCAGCTGCATCTGGTACGACTGGAAGCCGACCTCAATATAGTTGTGAAAAACCTAGGCAGGTGATGACACTTACTAGATAAATAAGTGATTAATACCTGTGCATTCAACAAAAATCAAGATATCTTAAGGTTATTGAGTTTTCGCAAAATTGATGAGGGACACTTGACGAATAGTTAAATAAAGTACTGATCAAATAACTGGCTCTAGAAATCACCTTTTTTGGGACAAACCCACCACACTATTCCCAAACCACTGCAACTCCTGAAAGCCAGAATCAACAGTGGCAACCACCAGAAAAGGGCCGAGACAATGAAGCTCGACGTGTCCCGGAGAATGAATTAAAATTAATTAAATACTACTAATATTAGAATGAATTAAATACTAAACATCACCTATATTCATTCCCATTTAAACATTAGGTTACGCATGACATTCCACACACGCCACAAACATTGGCCACCAACATTGGCCCCCAACTACCCGCAGCATGCACTTTACCGATTTTCGCGTGTTACCGCACGATAAGGTCGATTTCTTTCTTATCTCTACCCCTCCCCCCGGCATACTACCTCGCCCCCCTTCACCCCCTCTACCGATAACCAACGCGTTATGGGTTACGTGATGTTTTGTTTTCAATCAATAACCAGTGTTATGAGTTATTTCTAGTTATAGACTCGCGAGGTTTGCGTTTATTCTGCTGTATTGTCTGATAACGTTTTGACTTAATGGGCTTCTTCTAGGTACTGTAAAATGTTCCCACTGCTGGGTCACAGGGTTCCAAACAGTGCGATTTAGTGGGCCCAGAGAATGTAGGTAATACTTCAAAGTGATTTCGTTCACTGTTTTAGGGCTACTTTCACCAAAAGTTAAACATGTTTAAAATTTTATTTAGTTTCAAAATCCTATTGAATTTTGACACTAAATAAAATTTTAAACATGTTTAACTTTTGGTGAAAGTCGCCCTTAAAAGCAGCGGTAATAAAATGAGTTAAAGCAAAAACATTTTTTTATCGTGGTATAATTATCAAATGAGTCCTCCCACCCAGGGAAGAGCGGGAGGGACTGTTAGACTCGTACTGACTAAAATCCATGGCGTCCCAACATCGGGCATAATTATGTAAACTATCCATATAATTAAAGTCCCTCTTAGTAGAATGTTGATGATAGGCTACCCGACCACAGAAGCGCAGTGAAGATACGGAGAAATGTTAACCAATGATTACCCCATATTGACGACACTATTGGCGCAGTGGCTAAGCGATCGACTGGCTATGCCACGTGTTCCGGGTTCGATCCCTGCACGAAACAAATGTTTGTATGATCTGCAATTATTTGCAACATAGAAATTCACATAAACAAACACCCAAATTATTTGTTTATGTGAATTTCTATAAAATACAATACAGGAGAAATTCCTAGTGTGGGGTCAAAGTTTAAAAAAATAAAAACTTGAGAGGTGCCAAGGGACACCCGGATGGAACGAAGTTACTGTAAACAATCAACAAAAATAATCGTCGCGACTCCACTCCACTCCACTCCACTCCGCTCCGCTCCACTCCACTCCACTCTTTGAGCTCTAGCCACCTCTAGCCCCCTTTCACAACGCGCGATAAGGAACTTCGTTCCAAAAAATAGAATTGCATGTATTGTACTTTTCCGTTCCTCTTCAGTGCAGGTGCAGTCGGCTAAGGTTGTACTTTCAGCCTTGACTATCGTGAACCGGATATTCTGATGATAATACTAAGACTTATTAATCACTAATTATAATATTTACTATCTACGAAAATCCATTCATAAAGAATCATGCTGGAAAAAATAATCTCTTCTGATACTTATGATATCTATAAAAATAATTTTGCTGAAACAAGCTTAATCAATATCTGATTAAAATATTGATAGGGATTAAAAAAAACCTTTTTTTTTTCAAAAAGGTTATATTTCATGCTTTTCAGTTTTATACCATGATTAGAGTGTTGACACATGGAGAAACCTGTCTTCACTTTTGTCACTGTCACTAACCGTCACCGTCACAGTAACTGTTGAGGACCTCTTATAACTGAAGTCTGCACTTTAAGACTGTCCCAGCTATGTCTAAAATTCTCATCATCATCATCTGCCTGCCTTTTCCCAACTATATTGGGGTCGGCTTCCAGTCGACCCAGATGCAGCTGAATATCAGTATTTTACATGGAGCGACTGCCTGTCGGACCTCCACAACCTAGTAACTGTGTAATACGATACCCCATGGTAAGACTAGTTATCAGACTGACAGTAACGACTGACAAAGATCTACAAATGACAGCCGGGACCAACGGCTTTTCGTGCTTTCCGAGGCACGGAGGAAACTCGGTATGACAGATGATTATATCCACAGACCAACCTCAGCAAGCGCGACTTAATCAGAATAATCGGTCTGTGTGGCTGTAATGATTTAGCCACGAGCTCCTCATGTCTAAAGTTCTCATCATGATGAATGAAATACGATATAGTTGCTGTCAACTGTTGAGGATCTCTTGCTACTGCCTTCTATCTCCATTATCAGACCCTCGAAGGCAATGATATTCCAGCTACAGCTAGGTATAATTTCTCAACGAGACCAGTGAAATCAGCCAAAACACGATAAAGTTGCTGTTAACCCCCTGCCTTACGCCTTAATCCTCAGATCCTCGATGGCAATTATACCCCAGCTAGATCTAAAGTTCTCTTCAAGACCAGTGAAATCAGCCCAAAATTATGATATAATTGCTTCTAACTTTTGAGGACCTCTTGCTACTGCCTTACGCCCCTCGATGGCAATGATACTCCAGCTAGGTCTAAACTTCTCATCGCAGGCTCAATGTAGTCTTGTTTTACCTTTTAGATATGACGTCATCGCGATTCAAAATAATGATATTAACAAAGGCAAAATTACATTAACATGATGTCAATATTCAAGCAACACAATCAATGACAAAGCAAAAGATAACACAATCTTAATTAATTGCATTAATATCTTGTAATCAATTATTTCTAATGTCATAAAAATTGTAATTTTAATCTTTCGTTACGTAACTGTTGAAGTATTTTTTTTTAACTTTAATATTGCTAAAATAATCTTATAGTCGTTGTTTTGTGACGAATTTGTGGTGTAAGATATTGTAACATTTTAATTATAGTTTTAAGTATAGTCGTTTTTCATAACAGGCTTAGATTATAATCATCAATTCATCATCATCATATCAGTCGTAGGACGTCCACTGCCCGGGTCGACGGCGCGTTGTGTCCCACGCGCGCCTCAAAGAGCGTCAGCATAATGACGGGGCCCCCCTCTCAGAGGGCCAAGGCCTGCCGGGGTCGCGGGATTATTTCGTTACCGTTCAAATTCAAAATCAAATTCATTTATTAATTTTGTGAACACAGGGTATAAAAGGTGTTATAAAAATTGTGTAGTCCATCCTATGGTCCGCCAAAAGGCATACAAAATAACGACTCTAAAATTATTGTAACAATTAAAATTCACATGCACTTCAAACAAATCTCAGAGAACACAGTCATCAAAAGTGAAATTATATTACAAATACAGAACTAAAATAAAATAAGATGTCAACAATCTTACAATTTTCAATTTCAGCATGAAGTATTCAAATAAATGTCATTAAAATTTTGGATTATTAAAATTATCAAATCATACAAACAAGTCAAATTATACAAAATTAAAAATTGCAAAACTAAGTTAAATCCATAATGATACCTATTCAAAATTTGTCATTAAGGAATTCATCAACCGAGTAATATGCCTTGTCAATCAATAGTTTAAAAAGCTCATGTTTAAAATTGTTCAAATCGGCTGAAATAATTTGATTCGGTAATTTATTGTACAGTTTGGGAGCCATTGCATATATACTTTTATGGAGAAATTTGGTTTTAGTGTAAACTAAGTGCAACTTATTTGAGCGTCGTTGACTTTCGACAGGTCTATATAGATGCATATTGTTTTTTACAAAAACGCAAGCCTCATATACATACAGTGATGGTACAGTTAATATTTTTAAGTTCTGGAAATGTGGCTTGCAAGAATCCGTACGTTTTATTTTGCATATAGCACGAATACATTTCTTCTGCGCTATAAGTACTTGCTCAACATGAGCTCCATTGCCCCAAAATATCAGGCCATATCGCAAAGTGGAGGCAACGTAACCATGATAAGCTGCTAAGAGTGCCGTCATGTTTGCAATTTTACCTAGCATCCTAAGAGCATAGGAAAACTTAGTAAGTTTCCCACACACATTATCAATTTGGGTCCTCCAAGACATATTGTTATCAATATATAAGCCAAGAAACTTAGTCACGTTAGATTCAAGTATTGGATCTCCTTTATAATTAATTTGAAATTGTGGTTGCACCGTTTGTCTGATTTTAAAATTCATTATGTTAGTTTTCGTTAGATTACCGTGACCCCGGCACGTAACAGGCTATTGAAGGACACCGTGGATTTTAGTCAGTAGAAGTCTGACAGTCCCTCCCGCCCTGCCCGGGGCCGGAGGACTCATTTGATGATTTTACCACGCTAAAAAAAAAACATATTATGCCTCCCCCATAGATATCAATAGGTTGGAAGCGGCTTGCATCCAGCTCGATCCTGTGATTTTCACGATTTTCACGTGTTCGAGCGGTATAACTTAGTTGAAGATAATTATTAATTATGTCGAAAATTTAAGAATAACTAATAATACATTTTGTACATTAAAAACAAAACTGTACAATAGCGATCTTATCTCTGATAGCAACATTTTTCAGATAAACTTTGAATGCAGTCAACGAATTTTTTATTAAACCAGTACCCTTAGTACGAATTTTCAGTATTTGAGACGTAAAGTAAACTGGAACTTTGACAATTGTTTTCTATATACATCTTGTTTGTGTTTTTTATTTTATTTCTATGTATGTTTGTTTTTATGTTATGTTGATTAGTTTTTTTTTTTCTCACTTTAATGTTTTATTTCTTTTTCTAACAAACAGTTTTGCACTATGATAAACTAGCGACCACGACTTTTAATCTTATTTTAGTAGTGTATTTTGACTGAGAAACCGTCGGCAAGTTGTCATGCTCCCTTAGTTGACATTGCTTGCGGTAGCGTCGAGGGTCGGGTTGCCTCCTACCCACTTACACGGCGTGGGGGAGTAGCTGATCTTTGCGTTATACTCGTGAACGGGTGCTGCTTGTGGTGTCTGGTCGGCTTGCTGATCTTTGGTTTTGTTATATGTAATTTAATTTAATTTCTTTATGTTGTTTTTTTACTATGATGGATGGTCCTAGTTTATCTTTACGTGCCTTCTAGTCACGATTGAGGTGTAATCTCGGATTGATGTATAATGTGAATGTTCTCTTAAATTAAACTGTATAAATCTTGGTTCTTCTAACCGTACAGACAGATGTGTTGCTGGGGAGTTTGTTCCGCCACTTCTTCTTCCCAGCCAAAACACTAGGAAGTGTCGAAGGGGGGGCGCTTTGGGGGACTGTCTCTTGTAAAATTTGACCTTCAAAAAGTGCTGATAAATCAGCCTAATTTGAATAAATGACTTTTGATTTGATTTGATTTAAAATTGTCAATTTTTGAGGAAAAAAATAGTTCCTGCTTCGTACACCAGAGGCGCTGTTCCATTCTTCCAAACAAGAAACGCTGTAAATACTGTAAAGTAAAAGAGTGAAAATTCGTGCTAAGGGTGCAGCATTATTTCGTAGTCGCGTTATGACTTAAAATGGATATATTATGTTTCATCGCTTTCCCGTAATAGCATCACAAAATTACTATTTCAATATTCATACATTGAGTCTTAACGTTTTTCGTTTTTTATGTCATTCTCTATCAGTAATTTTGAAAAAATAACTGTCGTAATCAAGTCTAATTATCAATAGTCAATCATCATACACAACAGTTATCAGGAAAACCTACGCACCTTTTCATGACAACCACATCAGGTGCCACTAAACAGTAATTTTACACCGATTACTCGATCAAAACCTTATTCCCATCATAATCGTTACAAAAATCCGTTTCCCAATCGATTAAAAATCGTCAGATATAAAATCGATTATTATTTTCAAATATCGATTACCTACAACACTAGTAATAAAACTTGAACTTATCGATGGCAATTCTTACTTTATCTCTGATATTTTCTTTCTCAATGGAGTTTACAGTTTTAAATTAATAATTGTCACACAATATTTGGTTAATTTGACACCTTTAAGGTTATTAACGTATAAAATAATCAAGATAGGATCTGTTAAAGTACTAGTGATGTATCGAATGGCATTGATAAGATCACCATCATCATCATCTAGTATTTACGGTCATTGGTTGAGTGTGGGATTCCCATGTGTGGTCGATATGGGTGATGTAATGACGAAACTATTTTCACTTTTAATTTGATCCTGTGGTATTTGTGGCAGTAGGTATATCAGTATTTTAATCACGGGAATTTACCTTTGCCGGATTTAGACATACATATTTATGCAACAACTTGTTTATTTAAACATATTTGTTTTTATAGTAAAATCTCAGTAAATTAAAACTTATTCTTTTCTTCCTCTTAGTAATTAGGTAATAGTATCAATCTTTCATCATAATAAGTCTTAACCCTTAACCACCCACAAGTGTCTCGCGGACACAATTTTGCGTTTGAGTCCTAATAAAATCTGACAGTCAAGTATCTTACATGTTTTGAATATTGATATTTTTTCTAATCTATCATCAATTCTTTACAAACCTAAACCTGCAACGTTTTTTTCGTACCAGGGATATTTAAATATTTATAAATAAAAAACTAAATATGTAACCTATCCACCCACAAGTGTCCAACAGACACAGTAACATTTTGTTTGACTCTAGTTCAAGATTAGATGATGTTTATTTACATAAACCTTTATTCCATAGTATCAGGTAACCAATTGCAACTCATAAGACCTTTGTTTTTGTTACAATCATTGTCTTTGTACTTGTATTTTGTTTGTATCGGTGCTTAGAAAAGTTTATTATAATAAAGCAGTTGTTCATCTGATACGCTCTAACAAATGGCTAAAAATCAAACAGCACAGATTAGATTACATAATCTCATAAGCACCAAAAAAGGACCGTGTTGTTATTCTTTTTGTTTACGATGCAATAGGGCAAAGGAATTGTTGTAAGCAATGAGCTATACGAACATAATCAGTATAATACTTCAATTGCTGCTGCTGGGGCACAAGCTTCGTCTCTATGAAAGGTGCTGTAATCCACCATGTGGGCTGCATGCAGATTGATAGACTATGTCACATGTTGTCGTATTTTTGGCACAAATAAAATTGCACTTCAAACATCTGAGATGAAATACTAAAACTAAAACCACAAGTGTGTGTCGATACGCTTCACCAGATTGATCATGAGTGTAGGTACAGTGCGACGTAAAACAAATAGACATTTTTATATATTATAAATGTTGTAGGCATTGGACTAATAATTATATGGAAAATCCTGAACCCTGATTAGTATACGTAAGCAGAATACACAAAAAATCTTTTTACGTAAAATCGCAACTAATTTGGTAATGCCTCTTATTATGAGAAGACAAAACAAAATGACGTAACGATACGTTATCATTATCCTCTAGCAGCCATGTAGGATGTCATAGGAACCTACTGTAGCCTCGTCATATAAATCTGCTGCGGAAAGAAAGAAGCGTTGCCATAATTTGTACTCCAAAAATATCTAAAACATCTGAGTATTTTTTGCTATATGAGTCGTAACATTTTCATAGAAAACTTAGAATTTTTTTTTCGTAACTAAAATGTAAGAAAAATATGATTATTTATGTACACATCAATGCTTCAGCTACTAATCATAATATCAACACATAATAGTCTAGTTAACTTATTGTATTTTTTACCTAATTCGTTTATTTGTGTAATGTGTCTGATGGACACTACTGGTCCGTTACGTTAGAAAAGCATACTGGGTGGTTAAGGGTTAATTTGTATGTTTGTAAGTTATTTTCGAAGCTCTATTAGCATTGCTACTCACATATTTAAATTTTCCTCTCGTTAGTTAAGAATTTGACAGTCAATTCGAATCTTACATGTGGTGCAATCATGAGAATTTTATTCTTGTTTTTCTTGGGAATATTACTTTTTCCGGAATAAAAGGACCCTATGTCTATCTCTTTTTGCCTAACATGCCTAAAAGGTATGGAAAAAAATAGTTAGTACCAAGATTTGTCCACTCTATTTCAAATTATTTCCTAAAATACAAACTAAACCAAATGAAATCAATACACTAGTCGATTTCTATGCATTCTCGTCCTTTACCAAGATCAAAATCTGCATCTAATTGTACATACAGAACCAGTGTATGTAACCAATTAACCCGTAATTCGTGCTCCGAAGATAAACCCATGAAATGTCACCGTTCCAATTCACATGAGTTTTAAACTGTTCGTGTATTATCGTCTCCATCTTTTAGAAGGACAGCTTGTGTGTATCTGGTGCTTATCTGGGAGTCAGGAGTCAGTGTGTGACTATCTGAGGCTTGGGTGAAATCTGATGGTGTTTTTTGACATGCTGTGTATAAGTTTTTGCGTGTTTTTGCAGTGTACAGGTCTTAGATTCGTTTAATATTGCAAGGATGTTCTAAATTTAAAATTATTCCACTTAAATCAGTCAAAACCATTTTCTAAATTTTGAACTTTGTTTAATTATGGTTAAAATTCTTTATTTTAAATCACACTATTAAGATGTTTAATAATATTTGTTTTAATATAACTAAAAAAATGATGTTTACTGGTTCCATCTAGCTAAGAAAAGAATTAGTAATTTTATCCATCGTCATGTCAGTATTATACCAGAAGTATTTGCAAAACAAAATTATATGTTCAAATTGTTAAGAATCAATTACAGTACAATTCAAACATTTTAATAGGTATTGATTATCAAATTTATGCTTGCCTAGATCTTCAACTTATCGCGATAGATGAAGGATATCAATATCGCCATAAAAATTACCATTCCAATAAGTGGATGAATATGTATGAAATATTTTATAGCCGCCGATTAGGAATTTTTAAACAATATTATAAATTCAAATAATATCACATCAAATGGGAAAATTCTCATAACTGCCATAATTTGTATAAAATTTAATTTATAATTATGAACATCAAACAGTAGCGGAGAAACATGATACAAACCAATAAATTAAATTCAAAAATACGTATTTAATAATGTAATAAAATATTTGATATCCAATTTGAAAATCTACATACTTGTTCCCAATCGTTATGAATTCGATTGGAATGCCTAACAAGGTATCCGAAAGACAATATGTCTGTCACTTACATCACCGTTACGGCCCACCCGAATACTTACTAATCGATTAGGAAAATCGATTGTCGAATGAGAAATTCGAAAAATACTACATAGGTTTATCGGTAGAATCTACTCTCGTTAAATATCATTAAAGGTCCCGACTCGATTTATTACTAATCGATAAACGTGAATTATTTGTTTTCGTATAGATTTTTGTGATCTGTTACCAGCTTGAATGTTTATTGGAATTATCCTTAGTTAATATTGTCCTAGATAGTATCTGTATAAGTAAACAAATTTTAACTGTTATTCTGTTTATTCGAAAACTAATTAAATAAGTGGTTTACTTTTAGTGGTATATTGATGAATTTAAACTACTTTCTACATATTTAACTCTTAAGATGATGTCTACAATTATGAGGCCTACCAAATAGTTCACCGGTGCGTAGCTATTGACATCAACCGGGCACAACAGATCAAGACATCAGGTTTATTTTTACGTGGTAAAATCATCAAGAGTCCACCCCATCCAGGATGGGACGGGAGGGACTGTCAGACTTGTACTAACTAAAATTCACGGCGTCCTTCAATAGCCCTTTACGTTCCGGGGCCGTTACCTGATAAGACAGTCCCGCGACCCAGGCAGAGAGAAGGAGGAACATTTACTGGACCAGACCTCAGGGCTAATTTCAAAAATTCCTTATAAAAGAAACAGAACTGAGCTGTACTAAATAATAGTATTGATGCTCGCTCACTCACACTTATACTCTATTTATAGAGAAAACGAATAAAAACCCAGCCACACTGATTAATAAAGACGTTACAATATATGACGCAGAAAACAGTAATAACATGACATTTACATAATATAACACCCACACGACCAAGCCTTAAAATCGGATGCGAAATCTATAAACACAAAAAATATGAAACTTATCTAAAAGATAACTAGCTGCATAAATCTAAACAGTAGAATACTGATGAAAAAACGAATAAATCCATATCTACATTGCATAATATCAAATAATAAAAATTAGAACTGATTTTGCATATACATACTACATTGTCAGGTATACAGAAACGGACATAGGGTAGGTGCCTTTTAAACCGAAAAAAAAGTACTGTTAGGGTTGAACTACATCTAGCAGCACGGAATCGCCTTTTTCCATCGCCCTTTCTCTTTCTGTCGCTTAGAACTGCCATTTGCTAGACCGAGACGGAAAGCATAATGCGATAGCACGCGGCGGAATCCTCCAGGCGGCCGCGTGCTATCGCATTATGCTTTCCGTCTCTGCCAGATGTAGTTCAACCCTAACAGTACTTTACCCTGGCGCGACGCGATTGCAATTTGACGGATTCCAACTACAAATGAAAAGCAACCTTACCACTACGACTTATTGACATGAAACACGTTGTTTTATACGGTTAAACGAAAAACAAACCACGATCGCCACGACGACGTCAAGTCAATCGAATTGCATCCTTATTCATTTCTTAGTAGTAAGGTTGATTTTCACTTGTACTTGGAATCGATCGATTCTCGGAATCAGTAAAGTCCCTTAGTGTTGTTTTTCTCGGGGACGGTATTTTTTGTATGTTACAATAAAAGATGGCGCTAATTGTACGATCTAAATTGATTGTCAAATTATAAATTAAAGCAAGCGAAGCGGCTGGTAAAACTAAGTCTTACTAACATTATAACCGTGATTTTTTTTTTGGACAGATGTATGTTTTTTACTCTTTTACGCAAAGACTACTTCTTCATTTGGATAGAAGTTGGTACACAGATATTTTATAACCTGGATTAACACATGGGACAGCTTTTATCCCGATTTTATCTTCTATTGGGATAATTTTCGAGTTTCAACGGGCGAAGCCGCGGGCAAAAGCTAGTAGATAATAAATCCTAAAAAGCAGGAAGCGTTAAGTATAAACGCGTGCGGTTATTGCTTCTCGACAAACTCAAGCACACTTTTGTCAAAACCATCCGTAGTTAAGAGCAGTCACGTGCGAAATAGTTTTAAAACAAGATACGAGTAATTGAACACCAGTTCTGTATAGTTTTTTTTTTTCATCATCAGCCTATTAATGTTCCCACTGCCGGGGCAGGCCTCCTCTCTGTGAGAGGGAATGGGCCATATTCCACCACGCGGGCCCAGTGCGGATTGGTGGATGTCACATGTGTTCGAATTTTTGGTTTTAGGACATTCCGGTTTCTTCACGATGTTTTCCTTCACCATTTTGAGAGCAGTGGTGATAAAATTAATTACACAAAGTAATGCGCCTGCCTGGATTCGAACCCACCTACAACTCGCAAGTCGGGGCCGATACCACTGGGCCACTACTGCTCTCTGTATAAATAAGTGTATAATATGATGATATTTTAATTAGAAGATAACTATTCCGTTTTAGTTCTTTGTGAAACTGCATTGCTTATTTGTCATCGATATGGTGGTGGATAAATTATGGAAATCTGTTCTATATATATATTTTTATTGCCTTTTATCTCTCAGTAAAGACAATAAAATATGTGAATAATATCGCAACTGGGTTATTTAAAAAATTGACAATTCATAACGCCATTTTAGTATCATACATGAACGTTAGAGTTGTTTTTCGGGAACAGTACTTACTTTTTTCAGGATAAAAGGTGCCCTATGTTCGTCTCTGTATACCTACCTGACAATGGTTTAGGCGAGAAAATTAACAAACACTTTTTCATATACTTTCACATTTTATAATGACTGGCCTGTTGGTCTAGTGGTTAGTGGCCCTGACTGCTATACCGGAGGTCGTGGGTTCGATTCCCACCCAGGACAAATGTTTGTGTGATGAGCATGATCATTTGTTCTGTGTCTGGGTGTAATTTATCTATAATATGTATGTATTTAGAAATATATAAGTATGTTTATCAATCGTCTAGTACCCATAACACAAGTTCTGCTTAGCTTGGGACTAGATGGCGTTGTGTGATAGTTGTGGAATATTATTATTATTATTATTATATTAGCTAAGATTCCCCTCATACGTATTAACTTCCCATAAATAACACCTCTATACGACATACTCATTTCTTTTTTTTCTTTACAGGTAAGTTCGATTGCACATATATCATTGAAGCAGACGTCATTAGTAGATATACGTTATGTCATATAACGAGTAAACCCGCGCCAAACAAGATGTATGGCAGGAAACATTAGCATGTAAGTCATTTATTATGAATTTTTATTTATATTTTAAATGCTCGCGTGTTGTGTGCTACTGATTTTGAAGTGAATTATGTTTTGTATTATTATTGGGTTTTGGGACTAATGCGTTACATATTTGGAAAGCTTTTGGTTTCATTTTTGGGTTCCGTATTTCAAAAAGACCATATTACAGTAGATTTACTTCGTTTTCTGGCTCTCCGTCTGCGAAGATTTCTTTTCAGGATTCCTTGCAAAAAGTATTAAGTCGTTTAAAAGTCATTTAGTCAGATAATTTTTGAATCGGAAAGAATAATTATGGTGTTATTTGGAATTTGCACAGTGCAACCACCTCGTCTTGTAGCACTAATTAGTGTTTAAATAAATATTCATGAATTATTTTTTTCTTAAAATATCCTAAATTAAAACCAATAAAGCTACTTAAGATAGTAATCGTTGATAGATAATCAAAACGATTCTAGACATCCTGTGTCTATCGTTTTAATTAGGCACTTATCTCGCTTAAAATAAGAATATTAATTTAGCAAAGCAACAAACTTAATAATAATCAAAGATCACTCTCGCTCGACAATCCATCATTTGGCATACAGAGTATGCCTGCCAAACTGGTGTTAGAATTTTTTTTATAGTGGTCAAACTCATCAAAACAGGAGGGGACTGTCAGACTCGTACTGTCTGAAGTCCACGGAATTCCTTCTATGGCCCTTTACGTTCCAGGATCACGGTTACTTGTTAAGAAAGTCCTGCAGGTCCGGCAGGCTTTGGCCCTCTAAGAAGGGCCGTCGGTAGTTTAGGACATAAGGTATGTTTTATCGTAGTAGTCGAAACTCGTGGGCGGCAGTCAAAAGCTACTCATTTATATAGTTCCGGCTAGATAAGTGTGGAATAAAATACCAATAAGTTGCAATATTTCAAAACTATTCGAAAAAATATAAAGAAAAATGTCTTAGAACGACCAAAAGCAACGTATCGTGGTAAGAGGCGATCTTGACCTTATTTTTCATTTTGAAATTCGAACGATGGTGATAGGTATGAAATTCGAACGATGCATTATTAAGATCAATGACTTTTATTCCCGACTTATTTGGCGGGGACTATAATTACAAAAATGTACGCTAAGAAGCGGGCAAAAGCAAGTATTCGACAAAGCAAAGATTCAATACTTTTATCCAAAAAGCTCGGAATGTATCGCCTCTATAAGTTAATTCCACAGATTACAGAGCTTTCAGATAGTGACGTCACGGATCGGCGGCGACATCGCACTTTGCCCGGCTAATGCGGTAATCGCAAACTATTAGGTTACAGCTTGCTTGCTATTGAGTTCTCTTTGGGGATGAGGTTCTAAGAATTTAAGTTTTTAATGTTCAAGGATTTCTTTCACTTAGTTTAAGAACGTATAAGCCGTCTTTAAGTCAATTAAATAATCGAGGGATCTGGTCAAGTGAGTTTCCCGAGAGAGTCAGAAACTAAATAACATGTTTGGCTTAAAACGAATCAGTACTAGTCCCTGTTAGGGCGCCATTTGATCTTGTCCTGAGTTTGGGCGCCAAAAATAAATAAAAACTAGAATATTATCAAACTATCCTTATCATTATTGTTTTCTTTTCTATTATCTACAATACTATTCAAAACAATCACCATGGCTTATATTCCACACACATACATATTATATTTAAAATCCAACATTCCTTCCATCCCTAAAACTGTGCCAACCTACCCACCCCGTAAAGAACACGAAACCAGCTAATCTTCACAGCCCACATCTTGTCAAAAGGCCAGATAAAGTGTCCCACTCCACGAGCGACCACAAGACAAATCTGGACAATTACTTCTGCCGCTAATGACGCCGATACCGAAGTCGCACGATTTATTGTCGCCGCATCGCTGTGCGGCTTTACATACATTTTCATATTTTTAGATAACTACCCGCCGAAAGGATTTCTTCGCGTTTTTCGCTGATCTTTTTCTTGTGGTTATCATTTTTTTTAATTGGTGACTGATTTATGAGTTTGAAAATTCTTGCCTTTCGGTTTTTACTTAGATGATATGCTGAAAATAATTAATTATTTTAGGTATTTCAGCAAGTAACTGGTTCCAAAATGGTCTTTCAGCGGATTTTAATGCGGTTTTATCAATTGAAGGAATGATTCAAGTGGAAGGTTTTTAGTATAATACAAGCAGCAAGCAGGAGCCTAGTAATAAGAGGAAAACTGGGCCCTGAATAGTCAGATAGGTATATTTTTATCTGAAGAGTAAATATATTTCAGTCTGATATACTTTCTATACAAAAGCTATAAAACCGCCACATTTATTCTTCAGATAAAAGTTATCATCTGACGATCGAAAGGTCTAAAACAAACAGCAGAATAGAAAAATGTTTTTCTCAACAGTGACTTTTAAAAGGTTGGGCAAAAAACCACCCCTTGGTTACTGCATTTTAAAACCCAAAACTGTCCAACAGTGTCAGGTCACATTTCTTTACGGTTAATACCAGTCCATCAGCGAGGCGCGCCCGGAGGCACCAACAAGTTAACCTGAACTGTGCTTAAACTCAGTTTAATGTATTAACCTCGTTTAGCCCGCTGACTTATCGCACGACAATTTATCCGCGGAACGTACTCGGAACTCGCAAAAAATGGTAAAAAAAGTTTAATAAACTCACTTTGTCGAGACACATCGCGGAGATATGACGAGCTTTTGGGCATATTTAATTGTGTAATCTGGGGAAGTAAATATTGCTTTAGTTTTTTGTAATATTTCTTTGTTTTATGTGTCAAGTTGATAAAGGAGACTTTTCTATTTTAGGAAATCTTTTATTTTATGACTATCCATAACCTCAACAATGTAAATCCAGTTAAACTGATAACATCAACGCGTTACTAATTTAATCGCTTTTGTTTAAACTCTTCTGAACTTTTTAACTAAAAATAAAACTATTAATAACTTATCTTCTAATAAAACAAATTAGTCTTAACAACTTCAAAAAACTTTACAACAAAAAAAATGTCTTTTAATCTGTACTATAAACCTTCTGAACAGCCTAAATAAACAGTGTTAAAAATGAGCAATAAAAAAAAACATCTAGTTCGTATCACCGATCCGACAATCAGGTTCCCAGAGAGCAATTACTAAAGTTTGCGCATCCCCATGACAAATACCTACTCCACTTTAACAAATACGGTTCGGGACGATTTTTTCCTTTTATCTCGTCGCCACAGGGCACGGCCTGAGATACACAATTTTTCAGGGCGATATAAAAGCTGTAGCAAGTTGAGTCTTTAAAAAGTTTATCGTTGAAAGTTCGCGCACCTCTCCGTGTCGCGAATGATATATCGGGCAGCATTAATCTTTGTTAAACGTTAGTTAGCCGTGTGGTGGAGTCGGTCTTTTTTGCATTTCTTTTTAAGAGGAAGTTAAGTTTTATCTGCAAAGGTATACCGGGTTATAATGCCAGTAGGAGTATATCTATTGCATGTTGTATTTGGAGTGAGCTATGTCTTAAGTTGGTGTGGTGACACAAAGTAGCACTTCTAGTGTTTAGAGTCACGATAAACTGTACGACTATCACTATCAATTGCAAGCACTTTACAATAGAATTTAAAATTTTCAGTTAATTATACATATTTATCACAAGATTTCTGCATTTTATTTACAGCGTACTTGAAGTATTTACTGCGTTGTATGGAAAATGAAAAGCGCCTCTAGTGTACGAACACGTAACATTTTTTTCGAGTTCACGTCACTAAAACGTAAGTCGCGGGCACAGCTAGTCTAAATCTAAATATAGGGTTTATATGAAAACGATATGATTAATAAGAAACCTGGCGAGAATTAAGCGCTTCGCACAAAAAAATACATTGTCAAATTCCGACATAGGGCTTCTGAAACACAGACATCACTGTCAACAACAACTTCGTTACCTGTTTAGCGGTTCATTTTTTCCGAGCAATATTGTAAAATTAACTCCAAACAATCATTTCGCCAATATTTGACCAGCGACCAAATATTCAAGCACCTACTCTGGTAGACCTACATCAACTATAACAAGGCATGCTTCAATCATCCTCCACATCTGTTATCAGAAGCACACATGCCACAAACAACGCTATTGTAAATTTAGATCCCTTACCGATATGCCCAAACACACGCATACATACAAAAGGTAACCTTTTACCGGATACCATTTATCTGTAGAATCTGCTTGTATGAGTGATCAACCCCTTGTAGGTACTTATTAAGTTTTTATCGATGGCGTTAATAATAGACTGGTAAGAGACAAAGAATTATTTATCTAGGAGTTAGTGTTAACAGTGTCTTGAAACAGGATGGGGTTAATCAAATTCTTTTATACAAAAAATAAATAGTCTTTTTATTAGGCTGAGAAGCAGCTTCAAAATAATTATAGATTAAGACTGATCTCCCAAAACCATTTTACCGCTGACTAAACGAGAAACACTTGGTAGGAATTGTCAATTAACAGGCCTATAAAATAGATTTTCAATCCCCGTTTGTCATGGCACAGGGTAAAGCCAAAAAACGTTTATATTTCATTATTTAAGGAACACAGTTATCTACATTTATCTTCAAAATGATATGCGTACATTATTAAATACGTATCGTAACAGATAGCCAAGCTGTATCCTCTGCCCTCTTTAGGAATCACAATACCATTTCGTATCCACTTTTCCAATAACTACTCTTCTCAGTACACAACTACCAATATCTATAACAAAGAAACCAGGAACCCAAGATAATGATTCCTACGATCAGTTCTCGTATAAAAACATACCATTTTAGGCACAAACTTATCAACCAAGGAAGCCCGCACAACCCGACCAATTTTGGCATCCTCCAGATAGCCATCTGTCTCGATTTTTATTTATTCGCTCGCATAATATTCGCCAGATAGTTGGAATAAATTATTATTCGAAATCTATTTTATCTTGAGTATCTCGATGGAAGATTGTGGCTTATTTATTCTGACTAGACACCCACGTGATGGGAAATCTTTTTGAAATACGAGGAAGGAATTTCTAGCATACTTATTCGATTTATTCATTCTTTTTATATGGCCGATTCTTTTGATTTTTATCTGGGGTCATCAGCACTAAATGTAGATAAAATATTTAAGTTATTGGCGAATATTTTTCAACATCAAAGACGTCATCGAATTTAATTGAATAACTGCCATTGCCGGCCGTTTAGAGTTGCAAATCTTATGTAAACTTGAACCAGAAATTCTCCAACTTTCTCCAACATACTTTCGTGTTGGTCCATTCCCAAAACATCAATTAACACCCCGCATTCCGTTGAGAAAGAAACTTTGAAATGTAACGAACATCCACCACCATTCAGCATAATGACGGCACACTGCATTCTCAGGACCTCTCCCGTAACAAGAAAGTATCAAATATTAACCATCGGACACACCTGAAGCCAGACAGCCTGGCATGCATATGAAGAGGACAGATACACGTCCACAAACTTACACAAACACCCCCGAAAATACACCCGAACTCCTATCCCTAAGCAAGAAGACTCAATTTGGAATAATATTTCAATTTCCAAGCGATTCGAATAAAGTTGCAGCAGAGCCTGAGATAGTATCATTTCGTACGTTAGCAAGAAACACATTTCAAGCGAAACATGGACGATGTTGGGGTCGAATCGAAACAAAGCGTTGTGACATCGCGATAAGAATCGATAGGCTCGCGAAACGTCGCGCCGAAACGCACCGAACAAATTATCGATTCATAAAAACATCGATTTTAAAATATTGCCGCGAGTTTATCGCGTCATTGTTCCGATAGGGTGGCCAGTATAATGTTAATAAGTTGCCAGCATTAAAAATTCTTTGCGTGTGTTGACTTTGTGCGCCCTTCGGATTCTTGTCGCTGTTTTAAGACGAAACTTTTTAGTGTTGCTAATTAATTATGTTATTGAATGGAAATTAAATTAATATTATAATATTTTAAATCTTGTTAATTGGTCTGGGCTTATGGAGCTCTTATGGGTTCCTAAAGTAGTTATGGCACTTGAGGAATTCATGTCATGGTGCGTTTAATTAATAAAATATGATCGTTAAAGAATACTTGCTACCGTGTTTGGCTCTCGGTATGGGGCATGGTCATAACACTTTTAAACGACACCTAAGTTAATTAAATAACATATGGGTATTGCTAATTGACATACCTTGATATAAATCAATAATGTTCATACTTTTATAAGTTTAAATTAAACATTCAGTGAATTCAGTGAATGAAAACTGGTGGTGGAAGGCTCACCAAGGCCCGCCATCTTGTCGGAGTACGGCGTTATACAATTTTACTGTGTTCCGTTGGAACGCAAGGATCTCATTTCATTTCCTTCTAATTGAGCTTGCTCTATCTTAGGTGCCTGCTTTTGTATTAGACTAATTTGAGGCCAAGGAAGAATAAAAAAGTATGTTCAAAAATGTGTAAATAAAATCTGGGACCTCACCATGCATATTATCAAGTAAAAGACCCTTAAAATAAATCCCTCAGTCCCCAGTTAGCACAGGATATATCTCGCACATGGCCACCCTGCATGCGCGCGCGCATCTCGCCCGTCCGTCATACAGTATCGCTTGATCGTCGCCCCACTGCGCGACTAGCGGAATGAGCTTTTGTTTGTCACTTATTATCGAGTATTTTAATACAATGTATTATTGTAGGAAAAAATGTTTTATACTGATATGATGGAAATAGTGGTTTTTATGCTAAAGTAGATGGCAGCACCTGTTCTCCGTAACTATTCTTAGTTTTTTTTTTGCTTGAAGTGTGAGTGATGGACCTGTTTCATGCTTGCTTAAAATAATGATCCAATTTGGGGTATTCCATTTGAAACACAACATTGTTACACTAGGTATTTCTCCTGTATTGCATGCAACAGCCAGACCTGGAACTAGGATTCGAATCTGCGAGACTAAGCGCAGCAGTCTATCGCTCAACTACTACGCGAACTGGTCCAGAACTCGAGGACTTATTTGATATTTTTTACACCTTTTAAAAAGAAAGACTTCTCTAATTCTGCCCAAAGCCTGCCAGGGTCGCGGGCTAACGAGCTACCGTGATCCCTACACGTAAAGGGCTATTGAAAGACACCGTGAACACGCAGAGAAATGTCTAGCTACCTGTACGAGAAATTCTGGTTGCAACCGTGACAGCAAGACTCACTAGTTAGTTGTCTTTACAACATTTCTAGTAAAACATACTAAGTAGTAGAGATAACAGGGACTTAGTAATAAATACTAAGTTATAAGTAGTAGAGATAACAAGGAATTAGTATTTTTTAGTAGGAATTTTGTAAAGTCAACTAGTGAGTCTTGCTGTCACGGTTGCAACCAGAAGTTCTCGTGTATATTTCTCTGCGTGAATTTTAGCCAGTACATGTCTGATAGTCCCTCCTGCCCTGCCCTGGGTGGGAGGACACATTTGATGATTTTACCACGAACAAAACCCATAAACAGTAACTAAATGACGTCAAACAAACTGCAGAAAGGTAAACAGAAGACATAGTACATGAGACACCTGTTGCCACAATCAGATGGTATTGCGCGTCCATTGCGCGCTATCTAGGCTCATTATGACTGCTGCCTCTTGCAAGCACGTAATGGATAACAAATTGCAACACTATCGGAAATAAAGATTTTTGTAAGTTAGGTCTACGGAATTGAGTTTAGATTGTGCGTTTTATAAAATGTTAAGTCCAAGCGAAATGACGAGAACGTCTCAATATTTTGAACCGTTTAAAAACGAATCTTGTAAAATATTACTTAGATTAAAAATAATACTTTTTGGGGTGGTAAAATCAAAAACTTAGAATTTAACTTGATGTTATAAATACGAAAGTAAGTTTGTTTATTATGCTTACGAAGCCATTTGATGAAACTAGACTTTAAAAATATATGGGGTGAAAAACAGTGTATTAGAAGACCTACTTTGTAGTGCTTAAGACCAAAGTCTTAAGCTATTTCTTAAGAGTTCCCCACATTAACGGGAAATACCGCTATTTATCGCGATTATAGACTAAATATTCGTATAAACGTCCATCACCGCGATAATTTACGGAATTTTCTATTAGTATAAGTATAGCCCCAGAATTAAAGACTGTAAATTCAAATTGTCGTTACTGAAAACGTCACTTCACAAAACCTTTCTTTCTACCGTCCATCATGTTTCCCTCATACTTTCCCACTGCTGGAACACAGGCCCTGTGAGATTGAGTGGGCCATTATAATCCACCACGCGGGCCCAGTGCGGGTTGGAAGATGTCTCATGTATTGTATGAAAAAGGTTATTAGCCTGTCAGACTTTTTCTGACTAAGATCCACGGTGACCTTCAATAGCCCTTTACGAACTCAATTTTAAACACTTTTAGTGAAATTGTGTACAAATATAATATTCTGTGAGGTTTATCAAGAGGTCGTGCAGTGAGGCCTTCGGTTCTAGGAACGAAACAATCTTCTTGCTCTCCCAAACCTCCCAGCATGAGGGTAAGGAAATGTGAACTTTAGGTAGTGGTGATACGAACGAATTTTATTGTTTACTCGGCAGAGTTTGTATGCAATGGCTGTGTGTTACACAGAAGCTCAACAGCCAAACAAACAGGGACAGAGCGAATACGGCCAAGGCAACATACGCATTCACGGGTGCTATGATTCTAAACTTCACACTCAAACCTAAGGCGAAGAAGTGATATGTGTTTTGTGATCATTTAAGTACTTTTAGTTTAATTAAGTGCAACATAAAAGTTATATAGCAAATAAATCATGTAAACCCACTGTTGAAAAAAAAAATGGCAGACTACATTAAGCACCCACTTAAATAGCACCTGAGATAATGGAACCTAAACATCTATTCTACATACGAGGCCTGTTATTTTTTAGTTTTGAAAAACAATTATCCATGGGATAATGTTGTTAATAGTCAAGAGTTGCTTATAATTGTATTTCTCAACGCTAAGCTTACCACTATTTTTCTCAAATTTTCACACGAACATTCACTTCGGTGTAACAGGCGTCCGTTATCGCGATATCGCCTTGCGGGGTGGCCGCGCGTCGCGCGATCCTACGGCGCGATTGCACGCGGGACGCGCGCGATATTTAGCAGAATGACACGACAATGTCGCATCGTGGGTAGCTGTTTATTGTGTCGTGAATGGACCCCCTTATATCGTATGCTTGTGTTGAATATATCATAAATTAAATTATGTGTGTTATGGAACTTATGGAAGAGTTTTTTTTTTCGTTTCGGGTCTTGTTGGTCTAGTGAGTTAAGGCTACTGCTGAAAAAAGTAGGATGGAAAAGGACTGTCAGAACTTAATAACAGACCATTTCGCTCCAACCAAAACAGGAGGAGTTCTTAAACTATTTACCACCCCAAAAAGGCTATTGTATATGTCCTACTAGATTCCCAGATCGAGTAATTTGTTATTATTTTTTTCCACCAATTTACTAGAAGTATACGCTTGATGTGCTCAATTAATGACTAATATCTGGTTGACCGAGCTTTGCTCGGTTTTTAAAATGTCTATATCTTGGGAACCGAGCTTTTCTCGAACCTGATAAATCGATTCCTTGAGCCGAAAAACCCCTAATCTGTAACTTTCATGAAAATCCTTGCAGCCGTTTCCGAGATCCTGATTATATATAAATATACAAGAATTGCGCGTTTAAAGATATTAGATATAGGATCACACCCTCAACATCATGTTTAGCCTTTTCCCAACTATATTGGGGTCGGCTTCCAGTCGAACCAGATTCAGCTAAATATCAGTATTTTACATGGAGCGACTGCCTATCGGACCTCCACAACCCAGTAACTGGGAAATACAATACCCCATGGTAAGACTGGGTGTTAGCCTATCACACCCTATTGACTTCAAATAACTGGCAAAATGTGGAAACACCTCTGCCCAATACAGGTGTGATATTAAGTTTATTTTAGGTTTTTTTTTAAGTTCTGATCTTAATTTACTGCCAGCGATAATGATCGGAAACGTATAAAAATGGTCTCAGTAACATAATAAATTACAGTTAAAACTGCGTAAAAATACCTGTTATAATCCGTGATTCAAATCACCAAAGATTAAATATTTAGATAAATATCTCACTACATAAAACAAGTTTAAATAATAAACTACGACGAATAGAAAAAACAGAATATTAAAAGGTGTTATGTTATTTCTACAAGCATATCATATTTTCTTCCGACTACAGATAGAAAAATAATATATCGACGACTATCAAAATGATCCATAACTATCACATTATAATGTCTATCAAAATATAAATAACCCTATCATATTTCAAAATAATTATAAATGTATATTTTCCGTCATCACCCATTTGAAACAAAATTTATGAAATTAGAACGCAATTCGATCCGTTATTGAGCAAAAATGGACGCGATTGTCATCAGAGAAGCAATCTTTAAGGCGATCGTAACAGATATATAAACCTTATTTACATAAACTGTATATTTATAAGCTTAAGTTCCAAGGCGTGTGAATGGGCGGGCCCTAAAAACGATGACCATCCGGCATATCAAGTAGATTTAGTAGGCGTATGTGAGAATTTCTTTAAAATCAGCCTCAAATTGATCTCACTCGGCAATTTTGATCCGAAAATATGGTTTTCCGGAATCATAAATTGTAGAAACGGTACTAGTTTCATCATTAATTAATGTTACTGGCTGGACGGAAAATAAAATAAAACATCAAGGTGTAATTTCAACAAGTTCATCTTTATTTTATAGTTCGGTAGCTATAAAATAAAGATGAATCCAGAAACTGCTTTAATTTTTTTATTATCATCATCATCAGCCATTTGAATCTCTTCGTTGGACACATGCTTTTATAATCACAAATTAATTATAAAAATCTCTTGCCAAAGTTGGGTAAAGGAGGTAAAAGAATCTCTAAAACTACTCATGCATGCCTACAATTTCTTTTTTTTTTCGCTGGTAGAAAATTTTACGCCACAAAGCGTCTCTTTGAGTTTGAAGTAACCAAAGTCTCGGGAAGTAACTAACATTTATTTGTATGGATTGTCACAAGTCTTAACAATTCACATAACATTATTAAGCACAAAACAGTTATATCAGACCCAGTATCCCCATCTATTCTAGACATTGTCACCTCAATGTTCAAATCGGAAGCCGGATCACAGAGGCGAGTTAACCCCTACAAAGCTCTTGTTAGCGGACAATTTAGCGATAGCACGCGCAGCCAAGCGGCGCGCAACGTTTAGATACTACGTCTCATTAGCCCGGGTTTAGCAAGCGTTCGACAGGTTAAATTAGGAAGTGCATCATAATGTATGGAGTTCACGTGATCGGTTTGTAAGGAAGACAATTTTATTATCATTGATTGTGGAAATGCGTCTAATGACATTGAAATTAAATTAAAGTCTACTGCAATTGTTGTACTTGAATTGATTGGATTAATAAAGGTTAAGGTTCTATCAGTCTGATCTGCTTTTTACATGGCTTCTTAGCCGCCGTTGTAAGACAGAATTCACTTCTATACTCTCAGCAATTTCAACGCTCCTACCAGGATTACAGAATTAAAAAGCATGCCCAGCTTTATGCATTTCAATGAAAACAGGGTTTGATTAGATCCGGTAAACATATCTTTCGAGTCCTTAAAGAATTGCAGATTTTACTCCAATACCACCCATAGCATTTTTTTGTACAGCTACTAGGGCTGCAGAAGAAGTATAGAGATTTAATAAATGCTTAGCCTTGTATTGTATCGAGCACCTCGGGCTGGTTTCTGCAACATTTTGCGGAATTTGGTCGATCAAGAAAATAAAATCGTAATATCCTTACGGGTTAAAAACTTATAACGCAGATTATAACAGCAATTTGTGGCATAGCTACCAGGGATGCAGAAATAGAGAGTAGTAAGTAATGCATAGCCACATGCGCCCCACTGATAACTGGGATTGACTAGATACGGAAAACATTATTTTCCTGGCTCTTTCAAAGCTTACAACGCAGATTTTGCTCCAATACCCGCAGCAACTTGTATCTGCGCTACCAGGACTGCAGGAGTACAGAGTAGTAAGTAATGCACAGCCACATGCGTCACACTGATAACTGGGATTGACTAGATCCGGAAAACATTATTTTCCTGGCTCTTTCAAAGCTTACAACGCAGATTTTGCTCCAATACCCGCAGCAATTTGTATCTGCGCTACCAGGACTGCAGGAGTACAGAGTAGTAAGTAATGCACAGCCACATGCGTCACACTGATAACTGGGATTGAATAGATCCGGAAAACATTATTTTCCTGGCTCTTTCAAAGCTTACAACGCAGATTTTGCTCCAATACCCGCAGCAATTTGTAGTCGCGGTACCAGGGTTACAGAAATAGGGAGTAGTAAGTAATGCATAGCCACATGCGTCCCACTGATAACTGAGATTGACTAGATCCGGAAAACATTATTTTCCTGGCTCTTTCAAAGCTTACAACGCAGATTTTGCTCCAATACCCGCAGCAATTTGTATCTGCGCTACCAGGACTGCAGGAGTACAGAGTAGTAAGTAATGCACAGCCACATGCATCACGCACATAGATCGAGTAGTTATCGGCGGCTGCACCGATAGCGCGGCGTGCGCTCGAACGATAAGGCTCGCTCGACTCGCCTATATTTCACACCACACTGGTTGGTTGGTCCAAGTTGGATGAGATGTAGAGTAAAAAGTGTTTCGAAATCTGTTTGGTTTGATGATTTATCTTTACTTTCTTACGGAGGAAATTTTATTTCCACCATAAGAAAGTGAATAATAACAGATTCCATAAGAAAAACTTTGATCGAGTCGATTGACACTTCTGACAAGAACCCGAAGAATTGGACTTCTCCTTTTAAGCCCAAATGCTGCAAATTGTGAAATTTTAACCTTTCATTAGGTTAAATCCACTGGGATGCTAGTGTAAGCAAGTGGTTTCCAACATCCCAGCCAGGAGTGATGAAAAGGAACACCGTGTGATTTTCCTCTCACCTTAGGCCGAAAATATTCATCACAAAAATGGGTTACAATAAGATACTCTCTTATGTCAAACCTCACATCTTCCATGGTTTACTAACAAAACCTCAAAAACAACTTCAATTTTAGACCTTATTTTACCGCTCCAATTCCACAGCATTATTGCGAATCTCCCCGCTGTGCTCCCACAACTTGAACCCCACAACGCGACGGCGACGACTAATAAAACGATTTAATATCCACTTCCGAACGCTCTGTGCACCCCGCCTCGTAAACCTAACGGTCCACTACTTAGGTTATAAAATTAATAACCACATTTAAATAACCATTTTCGATCGTGTGTGTATGTTATGAAGGTTGTATTTGGAGGAGAGGAGGTGTTTAGAGTGAGCTTCTGGGGATCCATGGCTACAAGCGTCTGACATGAGAGAATTGAAAAGATACTCGTATTTTGGAGTGAGTCAGATTTCTTTTTTCTAGTGTCAGCATTGTGACGGGGCCCCCGTCTAGAGGGCCAAAGCCTACCGGGATAGCGGGACTTATCTCATTATCGTGACCCTGGAATGAAAAAAGCTATTGAAGGACACCCGTGGATTTTAGTCAGTACGAGTCTGACGGTCCCTCCCGTCATGCCCTCGGTGGGAGGACTCATTTATGATTTTGCCACGGTAAATAAAACCGGGGCGCAGTTTAAAAAAAGGAAAAGATTCAGTGGCTTCTGGTAAGCTCGTTCCATCTGTGGTTTCACCATTGCCTCTGGACTACAATTAGAATGGAATAAGGGCAGAAAGATGTCGATACATGTAGCTAAATGTGGAGTGACTCTGTGACAACCTGTACAGAAGTACTCGTATATGGAAAAGAAGACATACTGCATTGACCCCTAATTGGGATGTCCTCAGGACAATGATAGAATCTTGCTAAGTTAATTTGACAAGAGGTTGGACTACCAAACATTTTCACAAGTTTAACTCAACTTGTGAAAATGTTTGTTAGTTCATTAATTTATGCTGTGTTCTAAAGTTCCGTGGTTTTGTTAAGTGATGTGTAAATGACTGCTAGCTGTTGTCTGGTTTTTCCGAGATTTTTGGCGAGATTTCTGGAGATTAGTAATATGTAAAAGATAACCCTTCCAGGAATAAAACTTGTAAGCTTCCTGAAGAATCGACTGAATCATTCAGTTGAGCTTTATAACAGTACTTAAAATTGCAACTTTGTACAAAACCTCAGAACGATCAAAACTATAGGAACGTAAACTGCAACATAGTCTAACATCGGAATTGTTATAACTTCTGTATCAAATTCGATCTACAGATCAGAGTGCCAACTATCACATTTCATCGACAATTCCCTCTTAAAATACCCTCCAATAACAATAAAATACAAATCCAGCAATCAGCAATAAACTCCTTCAGACTTTAAAACATCCACTTCATATCAATTTCTTTCAAACGCTCCGATCCGTTTACGGCTCGTACATTATCTCCGTGAATCGGACCGGCGCGTCGCGACATATAGCGCGGTGTCCCACGATATCGCGCGGCGTCGCACGTTATCGCACGGGTGCACTCCCGATATCGCGCGAATAGGGTTGCCACGCGAAAATAAACTAAATAAATGTTCTTGATTCGTGAATGTTTGTGGCTTTATTGTGGTTTGGGGTGGTCTAAATACGTAGGGGTTTAGTTAATACTCGTAGTTTGATCTGTAGTAAACTGATTGATAGATGGAATTTCATGTTAATGTTTTATGTGTAGAGATCACCCCACCCATTTTTTTTCAGACCAGATGGAGTACAAAAGTGTGTTATTTTTAGTGGTGAAATCGGCATATGAGTTGTCCCGTCTAGGGTGGAGCAGAAGGAACTGACAGACTCTCACTGGCTCAATATCCAACTCGTACGTTCAGTTACCCTTTGCGCTCCAGGGCTACGTAAATTATTCCTTTAGACGGACCCAAAAAGTCAAACGATTGTGCAATAAAAATGACTCTACTTTAAATTCTTTTAACTTTTTACCTATCGCATTGTAACCATTTAAAGATTAAACTCAATACGAACATGTAAGGATCCAAAAGGTCGTATGCTTTACTCTCTGCTTATGGAAAAAGGCGTGAGTTTACCTAATTATGTGTATTAATATAAAACTAGAGCAACTGCAACCTAATTTACCTCTTCTTGTATTCATAATAAGGTGCATTTCAAATATCAACTTCGTCCACAAAACAAACAGTATCATAAGTAGCCACAAATCTTTATCAAAATTCATAGACTAGTGCAGAGACCAGGGAATCACAAAACCCAGGAGATACAATGTTCGCCGGCGATACGGCGGGTGTTTGAAGGCGATAACGGGTCGCCTGCCCCGCACCCCGCTTGGACGCCTCACACCCCGCCTAGTATTGCCATGTTGTAGGGAAAGCTGGGACATGTGCATGTGATATCAGTTTTTTTTAAACTGATTTTTTATCCGCTTTCATCATAGGCTCATTTAACCATTACAAGGGCAAGGGAGGCTATAGCCTATTGGGTTATGGGACATCTCGCCCACGAAAAAACTGGCCCACAGGCCAGATGTTCCCTTTTTAAAATGTGCATGGGTATATTCGCCCGGACCAATTTAGTAGAACGGGCCAGATGTCTTCTTTTAAATAGTAAAGGGATATTTTTCGTGGGCGAGATGTCCCATAACCCGCCTATTAACGGAATAAATTGCGAAAATTTTGCAAAACATTTGAACAGTATTTGAAAGCTGCCTTAAGTCATAATTGGTCTTTGACTGGCGTTTGAGTAGTTAAATTATTGTGGACTCTAACTACTCAAATCCCATGTCAAAGTTTTGTGTTTGCCAGGTCATGCGAATACCATGGTACGGGATGATATTTGAGAAAACTGACTAATTCGACAACGAGTTGCAGTCGGACAATTATTATCGACGTTATTATCGACGTTAATAATTTTCAATCAATCAATCAATAATAATCAATTTTCATTTTAACTGAACGCTGCTGTAGGGAAAATTTGACTCAGATTTAACTTGATAATCATTTAAGAAAGAAAGGATGAAAGTGCTATTTAAGGAACAACGGGTAAACACAAAATTTAAACTTTAAATTACATTTAGTCAAACTGAAAAACTCCTTGAAGCTGTTGTCAAACAGGCGAGGCGAACGCGAAGCGAGGCGTTTTTGTTTGTAATGTATAGAATTGTTTGAAGCCACATAGACTATCGGATCGTTTTCGCTTTTCTATGTGACAAGATCCAAACAATTCCCTAAATTACAAATAAAAACGCTTCGGATCGCATTCGGTTCGCAGGTCTGTTTGACAATAGCTTTATGGATTAACAATTTATTACTCGAACTATTTGTTTAACTAACACGTTTGTTATTACTCAGAAATTATCGGACACGAATTTTGATCAGTAGCTTTTTCCCAAATGTGACATGATGAGCGGAATATCCGTTAAACTCTTCAAATCGTAGTCACTGCCTCCGGGCTGCTGCGTCTAACAGATGCAGTGTCTTGCCTCGTCGCAGGGCGGGCGGGAGATTTCGCGATCCATCAGCCCGCCTTACTAGTTACAAAATTGCTTATATACTATTAATATTTGTGTTTTGATGACTATAATAATGTAAAATCCGGATCAACACTAATTATTATGTTAAGTACTCTATGATTCCTTTTATGAAAAATTCTAAAAATTATGTTAGTATATTTACTTTTTATTTTCCTGAATGATAATTTTGAAAATAATTTTGTTTGTCCCGTAAAACAGCTCAAATCGTAGCCACTGCCTCCGGCCGCTGCGTCTAACAGATGCAGTGTCTTGCGTCGTCGCAGGGCGGGCGGGAGTTATCGCTCGCGCCCAGCCGGTATCGCCGCCTATCAGCCCGCCCCAGCCGCTTTAACTTTTCTAACACGATGTGTGAATGTTCAATGTTTATTTTTGAATATTTTTTCTTTTATTTTTTAGGAAGTTCTTCTTGCGTTGAGGTGAATGAGAAGTGATTGCGATTTGCATTGTTCAATAATTTGAGTTTTTTTTTTTATTGTTAGGACGGTTTTGGAAAATTGCACTGCTCTAATAATACAGAATCTAGTTTTCTTAAAGACAGTTCTTGTTTAAAAAAAACCATGACCACCACCAAACCAAAACTTTGCACATAAAAGTCATCTTAATTATATCTTCAATGATTTCAAAATTCTTTGATTTTTTAAAATAGTAATTTGGTTGTTGATGTGCATTGGCTACGTTAAAAAATAATACCCTCGGGGCCAAGACTCGATGTAATATTATTACAAGAGTATCAATAATGCAATGAGTGGGAATCAAACTCACGACCTCTCACTCAACGGTTCACTCACAAACCATTGTACCAACTTTATAACAGTTAAGACACCCTCGTCCCCTACTAACACAAGTTATAAGAAAAGATACAATTTGATAGCACAAAATACATCGCTTCTTGCTCTATATGTTAATTGTAATTAAGTTTCGCAGCAATGCACCCGCGGGCATACGATATGGCGATATTGTATGCTCTATTCTTTGCTAAGATAACAGTGGTAGTATCACGACTATTCCTTTCTTTAATAGGTAGGTGGTTTGGCCCGAATGTACCCCAGAAGCAAAGATGGAACAAGATCTCAGAAAGCACCAAGCCGATTGGCCTTGCGTGGTTGATTATGAGGAGCTCGTGGCTAAATAATTACAGCCGATCTTCCGGGTTAAGCCGCGCTTGCTAAGGTTGGTCTGTAGATGAGTGACCATCTGTCATAGCGAGTTTCCTCCGTGCCTCGGAAAGCACGTAAAGCCGTTGGTCCCGCTATCATTTCGAGATCTTTAACAGTCGTTACTGTTAGTCAGAAGCTCTAAAGTCTGACAACCAGTCTTACCATGGGGTATCGTATACCCAGTTACTGGGTTGTGGAGGACCGATAGACAGTTGCTCTATGTAAAATACTGATATCAAGCTGCATCTGGTTAGACTGGAAGCCGACCATAATATAGTTGGGAAAAGGCTAGGCAGATGATGATGATGAGAACTTTTGACATAGCTGGGATTCGACTGGAAGTCGATGCCAATAACTATATTGGGGTCAAGGAAAGGTCCGGAAAAGGCTGGGCAGATGAGATGATGGTTGATTATGGCCCACTCCCTCTCACAGAGAAGAGGCCTGTGTTACAGCAGTGGGAACATTATAGGGCCTGTGATGTAGGCTTATGATGAATGAATGATACATAAATGGCGAATGTGGAACTACTAAGATAGGAGGATAGGTACACCTCTACCTATCCTCTCGAGGATTATTGGCGTGATTTATGTTACAATACTTATCATTACGTGACTAGAATCAGCATAGATAGAAGATTAAATTGTCGATTATCTCTTAATAATTCGATAATTATAGTAATAAAAACATTTGTATAAACAATGACAGGTTTCTTTTATAGGATATATTTGACGGCACGGTTGGTGAGCGATTGACAGCTGCGGTGCGTTGTTGCGGGTGCGATTCCTGCACGGAATAAAAATTTGTGTGATCTACAAAGAGTTGAACCCAGTCTGAATGTTTGTGAATTTAAATGTTTTATATGAGGCATCGTTTAAAAACAGTATGAACGGGTAAAGTGTGATGAAGTTTTGAAATCAAAGATTTCACTAAGAAAATAAAGTAATCTAATAAGAACACTACGTTTATCAGTCCCTAAAACTACACAATATATTCCTTAAAGAATTAAAAACTTCATTCCTTTAAAATTAACAAAAATTTCAAACCACACGGCAAAATACACCAATATCTTCAACCACAGTACAAATGGCAGCGATACTGTTAGAATTTGAGTAAGAAAAAGGCGTTTACTTGAAATAAATTATGGAGCTTTTATTCTTTCACACATTACACAAACCAAAACGAGACAATCTTCCATATTCAAACTATGTTGCTACTTAATAAATGATACCACAACACAAAAATAAATGTTTCCCAATTACTTTTTCCTTAATTTGAGAAACATTTAAAACACAAACTTACATTCACTGCAACCCACACTTAGCTGTGGTTCTTTACCTAAAACATATCAGCTGTCTGATCCATGAACATATTCTAAACACAACTTTCCCACAACATATTTGCTACCATTATGGCTGTACAGCAAAACTTTGTCACTGGCAGGATGCTTCGTTACCAGCCATACTCATAGCAACATACCTACTCTGATTCTGTACAAGAGACTTACTGAACATTGTTTCCTAGAACACCATGAAATTTAAAACAATAGCCCGTAGTGTACTTCCTATCCTGCAAATCTCCTCCCCAGTTAGCATCACAATAACCTACTAACTTATCGTCATTACATTTATAAACACTCAAATCCGGTCGAGTTCCTGACACTGCATACATTAAAGAACCTATGATCTGGCTTCTCTAGCTTTGACACTTTCTAACATTTTAGAATTAAAGTTCTTACAATCATACATTTTAAACTCCATAGAACATTTTCTAAGTATTCCTTTTGTAAATGTTTCAAAAATTCTACTTTATGTACATGTATGTATGCCTAAAATTGGACACTTGACCCAAGTCCTTCAAATCAAATTCTTTACAAAGTGTTGACTTTAAATTACAAACTCGTTTTTCATTAGTACCAAAGGACCATCTAAAGCATCCAATTAGAACCACTACATAAACCATTACATTGCAAGAATCACATAAACCTCACCAATCCATCATTTGATAAATACGTAACCTTTCATTTTACATTTCTTAATAAATACCTTTTTACTGCTAACAATGCTTTTCCCTACTGGTGCTTTACAAACTACCCAAGTATTATTAACCTTCAATGTATCAAGCTCTCTATCAACATTGTCTTTTGCCTTCCTTGTTTTCTGTTACGTTTGCTTCTTCGAGTTATTAACGGCGTATGGTCAAGCAGCAATGAGTCGGAAAAGTTGCCAGGCACCGCCAAAGGCGCTAGTCGCGAAATTAACGCAATCCAAAGTTTTATGAATTTCCGTCAACTTCGACATTTCATAAAGTGTTCCCCTTACGCAAAATACATGTATTACTCTAGAAGAAATATTTTGATATAAGGATATCGAAACATTTACTAAAACAAAATGATAGAAACTTTATTGATGTGGATTAATATTTTGTGAATATTTTTATCATTCCAGTCTTATTTATTTTATACATTTTGATGTCCCGAGATTAGAACAAAACTACTATTTTGGTAGAAAATGAATGATAATTGCATACCTTACGAAAGTGACAATACCCATTATCGTTAAGCCCCAATGCAACACCAGGGCATGTGTTTTGTGTTCCACGCGCGCCTGAAGTGTCAGCACAATGGCAAGACGGGGCTCTCTTTTAGAGGGCCTACCTGGGTCACCTAGCGAATACATGACCCCAGAACGTAAAGGGCTATTGAAAGACATCGCATGGTCCATGGTCGGGCTGCGATGCCCTTTACTCGCTCGCATGACCCGCGCCACGATGGCCGGAGATCGTCTACGACGTCCGTCGCCGTGGGCTCCACCACCGCGGGTGGGGCTAATAAATTTCGCGGCCCGCCTCCTCCTTCGCGAGCATTACTGCTTCGCAGAAGGAGGTCTGCTTCCTTCTTTGTGCGCGAGAGGTCTCCGCCTATCGCAATTCGGTGCTCTGCCCAAGCTGACAGTCTTGCACCGTATGCTCCACCGTGTCCTCCGGGCGATCTTTTGACACCCAGGCGTTTCCTCCTTTCGCATCACATAGGTACCTCCCGAAACTTCCTTTAGTACCTGCGTCAAGCGGTGAGCGGAAAATGACTTCGTCTTTCAAAGAGGGGTCTTACCGCCGCAATTGCGGCGTGCCCGGATAAATGAAACCCTTAGAGATATTATCTTCGACTCCAAAAGCATACCAGTACTGAATACTCCAAAGCAATAAACAGAGCGAGTAGCAACTTGTACCGAACACGCTGACAGCAAGACCACCGTTTTCATCATAGGCGATTTTAACAGGGTGGTGGGTGCTATGCCTTATTTGTAGTTGACAAGTAATTTTGAAGTATTCAAAATGACAAAGCAGTTTTCATTTAATTTATTTTAATCCTGTTTCTTTAGTTGTTATAAATCTGTGACGAAACTAAATAAATAATAATAAACGTGAAGTGCTTCTTATCCTATAACGCAATTTGATATCAGTTGTTTTCATTCCATAATTATTATCTCAAAATGTTGACTGCATCATCAGTGCAGCCTCATTAGTTCATGTGAAACGTCCAGATGCATAAAGATTAGATGGGAGGAGGATGGACACAGAGGAAATCCGACAACAATAGTACGATATCAAAGCATTGATATAATATCATTGTCGTAATTTATTATCTGATAGGAACAATTTGATAATTTTAAATCATACGTACCTATCTAACATCCCTTGTGCTCAGTAGGGGTCGTCAGGAATGATTTTCAGTAAGTTTGGTTTATTTCTCTTTATTTAGACAAAATAATGTGTTATTTAAAATAGAAAGTTTACGTGACTTATTTATAGTCATGTCCGTTTAATCACGTCCCATTGAACACAGCGGAACATAGTTTGAATAATCTAAAGCCTACGTTCATTCTTCTTTAACTCGATCCAGTTATCCGTTCCAATTTTATTTTACGAAAATTGACAGCCGCGACTTTTGAAAAAAAGTGTCGCAGGTCAAGCCTGTAAGAGCCACGCTGGCTGACTGATTCGTCAAGGAAAAAGTGATGACACTACTTTATTAGGCAAAATATGCAGAGTACGATAGTGGATGTGTGCACGGCGTATGTGCCCAAACATATTGGCGTCTTTTTATGAATTAAAATGTTATTAATTGAAAAAATGTCTTTACAGAATTTAGACACTAGTAATACAATTTAAAACAAAATCAATAACATCATTTAGTTATTCCATAAACAAAAAATAAATTAGATAGACCGAACTTTGCATTTTTTTTGTATCGAGAAAATTTAATTGAATCGTGTTTTCAAACTTTGTGAGAATTTAGATCATATAGTCAAAAATAAAGTTGTAAGACTGTAGTCCAGATATTACGAAGAAAAGTAAAAAATAAAAACCGTATTTTTACTGACCTACTTAAAAGGTTCGACCCATCATCATTTTATCTTTAGATACCATACAAATTTCCTTAATTTCCACACAAGACTGATTGGGTTTAAAGAATTAAAACTATCTTCAACTTCACTAAGAATCTCTTCGCCTAAATTCTCTGTAACTTTTTCCATATCTTGTATGTTTTCACTGTCAAAATACTAACCTTACTTTCTACCGACATGGGTACATAATGACTTCACAGTTCTCAATACATTAAACGGCAGTAATTCAACAAGTGTACACAGTGTACGAGTACACAGTAGCACAACGTTAGACAATCTACAATACGAAAAACACTAATAATTCCGAGTTTTAGTTTGTTTGGTAACCGACACGGTTTTAGGAGAACGCGGAGTTTTGGGGGACTGGAAGTGGCAGTGTTGTGTACGTACACTTAGCCTCCTTGTAGATTTATTCTGTTGTACTAAGATTTGTTTATTAGTACGCTATGCTACAATTATTTTTTGCATTACAAACGCGTTACTCTCATAAACCGACACTCATTTCATAATATATAAATTCTTGGATTCTTTCTACTTTTGCACTATTGGTAAATTGAATCCTTCACAAATCACGTCTTCTAAGAAACAGAAGAAAACTGGCTCAGATGTATATTTTTAGCCGCTCCTCTTCAACTAATAACCTTTAGGTTTACGTCTGCTGTTCCACTGCCGCCGAAAAAATGATAACAAAGGTTTTACATACACAAACATCTACACCGAGGAACAACTACCTACTTGTAGGTCATATAAATATTAGCTCCGTGCGGGAATCGATATGACGGCTTGTCTCCGACTTCTGCTCGTAGACCGATCTAGTTTGCACCACATCTCTGTGTCGTCCAATATAATACCTATTGGACGACATAGGCTTTCGATTCAGCTTTTTGCAATAAGATTCATCAGATGGTTTCTTTACGACATTCAACAATTGACCGTAATAAAATAATTTCCATAATCAGTGTGAATGATTTCCAGATATTTATTTTGGGTTAGGTAATTAAATGAGATCTATCCTGCTTTTGTCTATACTTTCCTTCCTTATGCCGAAACAAGTTTTACTTCCCGAATTTTTCTCGCAAACAAATGGCGAATGCCGTTTTGACGAAAATTCGGTATTAACTGACAAACAGTACGATTACGCCGTTTAAATAGACTCAGCCCACCTGGTGAGTAAGAAAAATTACTTGAAATAAATTATTGAGCTTTTCAACTTTCGCCATTACACACTCCCAAATTCCTGAGACATCTTCCCATATTCACATCCAGCGTTGATACCACAACCAGCTCCAATTACTTTTTACGTGCCGTATTCTACACGGGGCCAGGCTCAACGCGACCGCTAACGATTTATTTAGTGACGCAGTAACGACGTTTGTTCAGCAACGCCACACGTCACAGCTTACTTGCGTTTTTATCGCGAGATAACATGAGATGAAAATAGTATGTCTTGGTTTTTTTATGAATTGAATCCTCATTTTTGAAGGTTTTTACTGTACATATACAAAAATGTGTGACTATTCATACAAAACTTCTCCGTGGGGTAATCTCAGTCCATGTTACCTAAACAAATGTTTCGTTCCAAGACTTTTGGGAAATCGCAAATAAAAAGTTGTAATTTTAGGTTCTTGCATAAATGAGAAATTTGACATATCGGGCCGATACATCAGTGAAAGAAAAATCACTGACTTTGCTTTTTTGCGAAGCTTTCAAAGTCTTAGAACAAACATTGTTCATTAACATGGGCTGAGTTACCCCACGAGACGTTTTGCGCTATTAACGTTACACGTTGTATAGCTAAAGTAAGCGAGACTTCAAAAATCATATTTTTTTTGAAGGATGTATGTCTTTATAGGTGATCGGAATAAAATTGCCGTGGTCAGAAATAAGTGGATGGAGTAGAGGAAGGCACGCCATACGCTAATATAATAGTATTATTAGATGTCAGACAGTTTGCGATACAAAAATCATATTTTTTTTGAAGGAGGTGTCTTCTTTTTAGCGTGGTAAATTCATCAAATGAGTCCCACTCTGGGCAGGGCGGGAGGGACTGTCAGACTCTTACTGACTTAAATCCACGGTGTCCTTCAATAGTCCTGAGTTTCTAACCACTGCACTGGTAGCCTGAACTCTGTTCCCAATGCTGGTGGCGTACCATTTTTTTTTGCTTTTTTTAATTTATATTACATAAACAATACATACAGTTTAAGATAAGAACATAGTGTCAATACATAAAAACGCCATAGATCGTAAATACATTGTCATGTATTCAAAACACTTCAAACATTTGTTCGGGAGTTCGAATAATAAAGCTATGAAAAATCCTATGAATATTATTACAAAATAACTATTTTAAACCAACCTGTAAATTTTAAATAAAGCCATAATGTATTCATCTATAATAGCCAATCTACTTTCCTCTATAAAATATATTAGTAAGTTATATCATTTTTAGAGGGTATTAAAAAATAAATGAGTTGGGGTAATCTTCGAGTCGAGCTTGAAGTCACGTCGACTCTGAAGGCTTTGAAAAGACAAACTTTCAGTTAAAAACACGCAGCTTTTAAACAAAGTCGTTTTGAAAAGTAAATTGTAAATTTTTCACGGATATTGTTGACGAATAATTGATAGAAAAAAAAAATAGTACAATGTTTTTTTTCGGGAGATGGATTGGATAGCGCCACCGAGTTGGGACGAGATGACCTAGACACTTACCATGAGGACTGGTTCGAACAACGACGATAAAATATTAGACTCCGCATGCACGTTCTAAAGAACACAAACTATTCTGCCAAGTTGCTGAGGTACTACGTAAGCGAGGGGGACGGGGTCCTGCGTTGTGATTGGCTAACTCAAGGACTGTGCTGTCTCAACGTATGTTTACGGCTCATAGGATTGGTCGAAATGAGACGAATATAAGACTTTTTTGCCTAATGTGTTGGCAGACATCGGTCGCCTGCTATTAGGAGTCTAGTATTATATCGTCGTTGGGTTCGAAGCAGTCCAGGTAGATTTCCTGGAAGGAATTGGGAGATGCTTTGGCCCGGCAGGGGCAGTCAGTACGGGCTATTTGAAATAATAATAATTGTGAGCTGGTAAAACCATCAGTGGGTGAGCCCGCCTAGGGAAGAGACGAAGGGACTATCAGATTCAAGCTCCTTGAAAAATATAAGGCAAATAATATTATTACTATTAATTAGCGGAATTGCTATAAAAGAACAAGAGTTGATCAGTTGCTTACTTGTCAATATGGTACGAGTAATACCTGAATTTAACTAAACTTCAAAGTGGTTTATTTAATTTCTTTTATTTACTTTAAAAAATAATTAATCTAAGATATTCCTACGAGTAAGTCTGGTCGCGGGACAATCCGGTTACCGTGACACCGGAACGTAAAGGGGTATTGAAGGACATGATTTTAGTCATTACAAGTCTGACAGTTCCTCCCGTTCTGCCCTGGGAGGACTCATTGGATGATTTTACTACGCAAAAAAATCAAAATGTTGGAAAACAAACTTTCTTTAAAAACCGTGGCCATTAAGAGTATCAATACATAAAACTAATACTGGTATTCGTCTCCTATCGAACTTATAAGTTCCACTCCACATATCAAATAACTTACTGTAAACCCACTCAGTTTGACAAGCAGCATATTGAGCAGTCGACACGTTATCAGAATTAACATAAGAATCCAGTTGTAATCAACACTTAATGCTAATTGGTGCGAGTGTCGTGACGGACTCATCGCAATTTGTTCAGTCGCACTTTCTTTCTTTCATTCTTTCGTTTTGTAGTGGCAGTTGTTAAGGGGAGGTTTATTTTGGTTTTGAGATTTTTTATTTTAGTTCTCGACAGGTTTTTAATAATAATATAACATTGTATATAGAATAAGGGTTAGTCAGAGGCGACGATTCTTCGGATGATTTATTTATTTATGTTTTAATTGATGACATTTACCTATTTTATACTAACCTATTTTTTTATTTCTTTTCAGGTAAGTGCAACAAACCAAGGGTCAAAAGCAAAAGAAAACGAAATCATAAACGTGAGAATTTTTCCAAGCTTTAATAATAGGAAAACTGCTTTCTATTTATAAAGAAAGATTATACACAGCACACATAAAAAAAATAAACACAAAAAAACAATTGCATCAGAAACTACTCTACAGCGTTTTGTCAACTATTAATATGCCCAAGGGACCAATGGTGTTGCCACAGTTTATGGCAACGAGCCACTGGCCAAGGTCAGAGCCAGAGGCTAGGGGGGACTAAATAATTATTACAATAGAACATTCACACTTTTATCCCCTAAAAATAAATACACGGACATTTTAAAGCTTCCTACTTTTTCAAGTCGACCAAAAATTTAAATCCATTAAATAATACTCTAAAACCATAAACAAACCTTTCACAATCATAACTCAAAACCAAACAAAGCCTCCTCAACCAGTTACCACGAAATTAAAAGGTGTTAGTATCCGCCCGCCCTGATGGTATCGCCGCCCGCCCAGCTCTAATTGAATATATATCGACTCAGGTACGCTTGCTAATGTTCTGATAGTGCGCGCTTTATCTTATGTAGTTGTTGTTAAATTATGGAAGGTAGTTTTGTAGTTTTCTTGTGAGTTTTTGAATTGAAATTAGTTTGGCTCTTATGACCCACTGTTGGGTAATAAGAGTCACTTGTCTTTTATTACCCAACTGTGGGTAATGGCGTCCACTATAAGAAAGATTTCAGCTAGATTAGTTAGATGTTGAATGGCTCTCGATTATTATTCTTATAGATTAATAAAAGCAACAAAAGAAAGTATTGATTGTGAGTGTGAGTATGCAGGTCAAAAAAAAATAACAGAAATAATCACAAAATTATACAAAAAGTTCCTATCTCAGCTTGTTGCTGTAACATAAAAAATAGAGTTGTTTACTCTTCTTAAGTTTTTTTTTTTTGTTTATTTGAGGTGGATTTGCTCTTAAATCTAGTTTAGTTCTTGCCAAAGTCGACGATGGAATGAGCTTATCCAGAAGAAGCTTGGTCACTCTATCTTTGAAGAGGTTAGGATTGTATGCGTTCGGAAACAGACGCAGGCAGAGAGTTCCACTCTTTTGAAATGCGCATTTCAAAAGACATTTGGTTTGAGTTGCTGCATATGGAGTCATTGAAATTCAGAAAACAGTATTGACCATAGTAATCTCGGATAATAATAGCACGGTTACCCATTTACCCTTATGAGAATTACACTTGCTAACTTTTTCTCTGAACCTCAAACAAAAATGGCTGACATGTGTAATAAAATTTAATTGAAGACGCTTAACCACGGAAGCGCACACCATAAACATTTACAACAACATTTAAAATCCAGAAAAACAATATTACGGAACTCTTACTGACCCACCCTGGGTTCCGTAGATAAAAATCTCAGGAAACATATCGGCCCACCTAACAGGGGAATAAATAAGTGCGGATGCATTAGGGCGGGCGGGGCGTTAGCCTCAGGTGATCTTCCGCCCGCCCTGTATCGCTGATAACGTACGTTAACGGCTGTTAACGGGCGTTAGCGGGCGTAACGACGCCGTTAGTAGAGGTTACTTCCTCCGCCATTGTATGAAGTGGTCGAACTTTCTAAAATGGCCGCGGTGTGCTCCTCGTAAATTTGTTCAGCGATCGGCGACTATGTTAAATTTGTTATCTGTGATGCTGTTGCTCTTTTCTGTGCTCTTGAGCATTAGAAATGCCGAATGCCTCTCGGCCTCAGTTCATATTTGACAACAACTTTCAAGTCGTCAAGCGAGTCCTCCCGATTTGTGGATCAAAGGGAACGTCAAAGCTTTACTGCAACAAATGCACCGTTTAAAACAACTCTTTTTTCTTTTCAGGGGCACATTCAAATACGAGAAACGACAAGTAGGCTTAACGAAATGCACCCTCTGGCACTACAGGCTTTTTTCACCATAAATATGACATACTAGGGTGACTAAAAATTACAATTGGTGTTCAAAACAGATCATAACAAATGAAAGTTGTCCCTTCAATTGGGAATACTCAATGTCAAACAGATAATTTTACAAACGTTCAAACTGGCTTGATATTGTGATTTAGATCGTATCATCATATTCATACGAGACATTGTCCATTAAAATGATACATTTCAACTATTTGTCCGTATGTTTTGTTATTTATTATATGGGTTATTTGTGACTATAACAAAGAGCTGGCAATGTCGTGCATTTTTACGATTTAAGTATTTTGACTTTAACGTTTGTACTAATTTTTGGCTTATCTTATAATGTTTAATACTCTCTAAATACATATACACTTTAGTTGCTAGTTTGAATTAATCTAAATTGGTACTAAAATCTTGTCACATTATATAAATATACTAATACAAGAGATTACTTTGTTTGAAGGGTGGTTCATTCATTCAGGATCTGATGATCATGGAGAAATCGAGATAATTCTGCATAAATGTACTAAAATACTAGGGTCCTCAGTAAACAGAGTTATAACTATTTCATTGATCATGTTACACAACCCCAAAGTGTCCTTCAATTGGTGAATACTCAACTTAGTCATACAACAGATAATTTTTTTTATGAAAACGATTCAAACTAACTTGATAATTGTCATTTAGATACTTTGTATTTACGATATTTATTTTACAACTCCAAATTGAAAACCAAGTAATTGATTACGAAATAAACATACAAAACTACAAAACAAAACAGATTTATACCATCATCACTTAAATGAAGATGCTTATCCCGGTTTTACGAGCGGATAAAACTTAAGTACTTAGTTATTGTAAGACTCATGAACTTAAACTATTGTGTGCATTAAAAACTTGTATGACACAGGCAATGTTTGATATACATTTTTAGTTAAGCGAATTTACTCTTTGTTGAATTTTAACTCATTTATTTTGTTATAGGTGCGACTATATTGTTTTTAGTATGATCTTAATTTACTGCACGTAATGTACTCTCTAAATGCATAATAGTGATTTAGTTGCCATTAGATTTAGAATTAATCTAAATTGGTACTAAAATCTTTTC